>CM076576.1:317123136-317713136 GCA_034641835.2 Pinus albicaulis | reverse complement strand
GTAAAGTGTTGTTGGGATTCAAACTCATTTAACTGAGATTTTGTGAGGAAATATCACATACCTCTATATGTCTCAGTTGGAAGAGTGCAAGGCTTGTCAGAGTAGAGGAGATTCCTGCTTCGGACCCCGGGAAGGCCTGTTCAAAATCAAGGCTAAGGTTGTAAGGTTTTCTTTATTCAAAGTTAATACAAATGAATTCATTTTTCTCAATAAGCTGTTAATTAACTGTTCATTTCATGGATTCCTTGATCACCATGATAGGCATGATTTATAATATTTAATGTTTGCTTGTTTGTGACTGCAGGTCTACAAAGATAACTCCTTCAAGCGACCGAAGGACAACTACTTCGAACAAGCATTGGATCTACGGTAAGACCTTAACACCTTTATAGTATTCTTTTGTAAATCGCATATGTCTAGAGAAAGATAGGTTTATTTGGTTGTTTGTTGCTAGATTACCTTTTGGTACTAGGGAGATCGATCTTGTCTGCAAGATTGATTTATCCGGTCAACAAATTGGCAACTCCACTAGGGAAGGTTTCTTGTTTTTGCTTTTCCTTTGTTTTGACTTGAGAAAATGATTTTTCTGGTTTTTGATTGATGGATGCTCGCCTGGGTAGCTTAAGTTTACTTTGCTTTGAAAATTTTTGAAGTCTTTTTGTTTTTTTCTTGAATTTTTCTAGGGACCGCACTTTGTTTTGTTGCACAGTGAGAGCAGTTTCGCACTTTCCTTCAGTAACCAGTGCGGGACCGCACCTATTACATCTGCGGCCTGCGGACCCTATTAAATTTTTTGAAAAACTTCAAATTTATTCTTCCAGTTTATGTTTAATTTGATTTAGGACTTATAGTATCTGCCCAGATCTATATTTTTTCTATCAAAAGTCCTTTGTAAGTAAGTTCCAACAGTATTTGTGTTTTGAGTGATTTTCTAGAAGTTTTGCATACTTGGACTGGTTTTCGTTTGGTCTCTGTAGTGACTCAAAGATTGGAAGCTTGAAATACCTCAGATCACACTGGTCATTTGTCTTCTTGATGAGTCTGACTTGGTTGCGAAATCCATCCTTTTTGAGAAATAGATCTAGTTTTCTCTTTGCAAATCTTTGAACAAACTTTGTTACAAGTTCTGAATTTCATTTTTAGAAAAGGAAACATATCTGGATGTTTTTTTATTTGTTTGCTATTTTGGACAAATGAATCCTTAGTTTGTTGAACAACTAAGCAAAACATTCTCAAAAAAAATTAAAGCTTTTATTCAATTAGATTTTCAAAGTTTGTAGATCTCAAAATTAGTTTTTCGTAGTTTTGAGTGCTTTTTAGAACTTGTAGATTTCTTTTGAAGGAAAGTTGTTTTTGTAGTTTCGAGTCTTGAAAGTGAAAGGGATTTATTGTGAGCATTGATTATTTGTCTCGTTTTGAGTTCTTATTGAAAAAAAACAAAAAGATTTTCTTTTCAGTATTCTTCATGTTCAAAGAAAGAATTGTCTCATAAAAGAATTGCATTCTCAAACTCTTTCTTTAGCTAGAATTTCATTGAAAGAAAAAAAAATTGTTTATCATTTTAGGTGCATTTTTTTAGTGTGTTTGGAAGTCGAGTCTTCACACCATCAAAGTTTCATTTCCGTACCTATTGACTTAAAGAACAGCCCATAAAAACAACGCTTAATTAAATTGATCTAGCAATCTTTTTTGTTTCTAGGGCTCTTATCACCAATATACCTTAGGCTAGTATCTTGTAGTAGGGACTAATTAACTCTCCAAGATAGTAAAAACAAACAAGTAGATAAATCTTGCGGTAGGAAATAAATCCAATTGTAATTGATACAATCTGGGAAGCTTCTCTTAAAGGAGTTAATCAATAGATCATGTCCGAACCGTTGAGATAATCAATTCTGTTTCATTGGGAAAGATAGAAGATCTATGTGCATTAAAAATGGTAAACCTCAGATTAACCATTGTTGAGGAGTCTGGGGTCACTTGTCGGTAAACCTCGAATTGATCATGTCGAGGAGCCTTCAAGGGGATTGAGCTTTGTTGCTCTGCCCTTGCACGTGGAATCATATCATAGATTGTTCCCCTAGTTGTATTTGTTACTATTGGTAACCTTAGTGTCCATAAGCTTAAGATTATTTCCCAAGGTGACGGTGAAGGAAAGATCTCACTATACCTGGAGCAGACGTCGACTAGACTCACTTGGACTCTCTAAGGGGTTCTCTTCACTCGAGATGATTTTGTGAAGAAATTTGTGACAGTCTGTTTCATTAAGCAAGTTGTCGGGGTAACTGTTCCAGCCCCCCTTTCTATATTAAACTTCTACTAAGTTGGGTTTCATCACCAACTAGTGTTTTTAGTAGGGGAAGTTACTGTTTGTGCGTGGTTTGAACTCTTAGATTTTTTAGGCGTGTAATTCAGTTGTTTTTTCCTTTAGAGACTTTAGGTGTTTTTATTGAAATTTTCTTTGTTTGTGTGTGATTGATTAATATTTAATCATGGCAGAATTACCGAGATAGTCCCAGAGACTTCAGGGGAAGCCCCCTGAGTTTACACCAAGTCAGCTTGAAGGGCTGCGTGCTTTAGTATCATCTAGTAGCAGTAGAATTAGATCAACAGAAGTCTGAAGTTCATCTATAGTTGTTCATCCTGATCATCAAATACCCACGACAGAACATATTCAAGAACTGATTTCAGTTTCCAAAGTTACTGGTAGTATTTCTCCTTCCAGTGAACTAGCTGAAGAACCTGAAATTTTCGAGCCTGACACTGAACCTTCTATTTTGGAAACATCCTCAGGATTTCTTACTCCAACTTCTAGTGATCCTGGTTCACCTAGGGTAAGAAATATTGTTACTAAAGATCTTCCATCTGGCCTCATTTCTATTGAAGAACTTTCCAGTCCAGACGAAGAAGTAACTCTTCCTGAATCCCCTCGGTCTCTGAATCTTAGGGAGCGTGAATCTATTTTCTACAGCCCTATTAGGAGTGACGCTTGGTATTTATCTTTGACAAACTTTTTAGAAAACTCGGGTCTTGCTTTTTCACCACCTCGAATTCCTTTTCATCCTACGCCAAGAGGTTACTATCCTTCATCCATCATGTCACGAGAGTCATCTATGTTTTCCCAAACACTGGAAGCATTTTTACATGGTGGTCCTTCTATTCCTTTGGGGTATCAGGCTCTCTCTGTTACTTTCTCAGGAGCAACTCCTCGACCGATTGAACAATTATTATCACCTGGTCTTAATGGAATTAAAACTGAAACGTCAAACGCAGAGAAAATATTTATGATGTCTGGTAATATTCCAAATCCTCAACCTGAGGGTGGTCAGTTACCGCCTGGGGGGCAACCTCAAGGCAGTCAGTTACCGCCTGGGGGGCAACCTCAAGGCAGTGAGTTACCACCTGGGGGGCAACCTCAAGTCAGTCAATTACCACCTGGGGGCATTTTCAGGGTAATTGTTTCCCAGGACAAACTGTAGGACAATATTATTTTGGAGAACAACCTCAAGGACATTACATACCTCAAGGTTATCAACCTTCAGGACATTACATACCCCAAGGTCAACCCTAGACTCAGTATGTTCCTCAAGTTCCTTATTAACCCCAGATTAAGTACGCGCCTCAGGGTTATCAACCTTAAGGTTAGTACCCAAATCAAGGTTTTCAACCGCCTTTTGGTCAATAATTTGTACAAGGAGTTGGAAATTTACCACTTAAATATCAACCCTACGTTCAACCAGACTATGGTCCTTCATATGTACAACCTTCTACGGAACAATACCCTGGAATGAACATGGTGTGGGATCCATCCCAAATTCAACAGACTATGCAACCTAATGTGCAATTACCTAGTCAACCTAGACAGCCTTTGGTTTCTCGTCCAACCCAGCAACATATCCATCCTACTGTTCAAGTCCCTGCATCTGGTTATGTTCAGCAGTCTGGGCCTAGTACACCTCAGACTCTACCTCAAACTACTGCAACTGCTGCAGCATCTGTTCAACCTATAACACCTATTTCTGGAGTATTTGTAGCTCTAGTTTTGTCTATCCCTGCATCCGTGCAAATCCCTCAAGTCTCTATACCCCAGTCAGGACCCACAGTTCAGACTTCGGTCCAGATACCTACAGCACAAGCTGGTACAAGTACGATTGTCATGAGTCAACCGCAATCCACATATCAATTGTACCAGGGACAATATCAATTCGGTCCTATTTCACAAAACCCAGTTTATCAGTATCAACCATATCTTGGCTATACTTATCAACAGCCTCAACAACCACAGTTTGGTCCGGTTGATCCTGGTTTCCCGAGAAGTTATCCCATTCCTAATGCAAATCTGATTCCCAGTTATCCTGGGTATCCTCCTCCCGGAACTGATCTTGTTACTCAAGGTTTTCATGACCCTAACCGTTAGTTACCATTTATTGCAACTTTGGATTTACTTGATTTGTCACGCCTTACGAATGATCCAATTTACTATCATCCATATTGGCCGCCAATGCCACATAATTTTCCCAGTGATATACCGAAATTCGAGGGTATGTTAAGAGAGGATCTGTCAAATCACATTATGACTTATCACCTCTGGTGTGCGTCTAATTCAATAATTGATGATTCAATTCGTTTACGTCTTTTTCAACAAACTCTTATTGATCTTGCCGCCAAATGGTACATTGAGTTACCAGGAGGCTCTTTTAATAATTTCAATCAGTTAGAAACTGCTTTCTTAACTCATTTTCAGTTGCCTGTCAGATAAGAAAATGGCACGGAAATATTGACTTCGCTAAAACAATCCACGTCCACATATATTTCTGATCATATTCACGAATGGCAACGTAGAAGACGTTTAGTGAAAGTTTTCATTCCGGATCAAATTTTGGTGGAATGGTTCATTAAATCATTATTACCCAAAATCACTGAACATGTAGCTAAGGGAGGAGTTGTTACTGAGGAGCAACTCATTGCTCAAGCTCAGTACCTTGACCTCATCTACACGCAGTCAGGTACTTTACATGAAAAAATCCCCGATCTTCCAAAACAAGGCCAAATAACTGCAGCTCCTTCAGGGTCTCATGCCGCTGATGGTATGATTGGTTCAGTTAGTACTAAAAGTAAGAAGAAATCTTCAAAGAATTCTTCTCCTATAATAACTTTACCTGATTCCCCGAAAGGAGAATCTTCCGCTGAAATTTTTGCCGACATTCATGTCGTAGAGACATCTATGGCCAAATCTAAATCTGGCGGTAAAAAGAAGGGGAAGAATAAAAACAAACAAAATTCAAAAGATAAAACAGATAAAAATGAATCTAATGACCAAAAACGCAAGCCTCGCTATCCTATTTTCATTTGCGACGAGGATCATTTTACTAAAGAATGCCCACATCGAGCAGAGGTTTCGAAATTCGTTAAAGGTTCTCAACAGCCTCCTGTCTTGAAGGATCCTTTTCCTACTCAAGATAGCAGGACGATTGGTTCCACCTCGAACGCCTCAGAAGAACCTGTTATGATGATATCTCATGTTAGGATTGCGACACGATGGTAGTAAAAGTCCTATTGGTGGTAAAGAAGCAGAATCTTCTAATTCAAACACATCAACTACACCTCCTCCTGTTTCTGATCCACTACAAATCGAGAAACCTAATTCAGACTTAGTAATCAAACCGCCTGCTAAAGGTGTACTTCGTAAATCAGCTTTCAATCCACATGCGAGAGCTGCTCAGAATTACAACATTGTTGAGGACTTAGCTATTTCCCCTTCAGCAATGTCGGCTTTGGAAGTGTTGTAATCATGCCTAGCACAGCGTAAATTATTTTTGTCTGCCATAGGAGCTATCGATATTCAGGATTCAAACCTAATAATCTCCGATTTAGAGAATATTACACCCCGCCTACCTCATCAAATGGCTTTCCAGATTCCAGTATTAGTCAAAAACATACCGGTCTTTTGGACTGTGATTGATGAAGGGGCTTCTACGTGTATTATGTCGATCCAGTGTTGGAAATCGCTTGGTTATCCTACACTCAATCAGTCTCCGACAATTCTAAAGGCTTTTGATGGTCGAGGGTTCCATCCTTTTGGTATTTTGCAGGATTTACGTGTAGGGGTCGAAGGCAAAACCGTAAATCTAGATGTGGAAGTGGTTGATGCCCCTCTAGATTACAACCTTCTCCTGGGTCGTAGTTGGTCTTATGCTATGGCTGTTGTTGTTTCATCGGTCTTTCAGCTTATCAAGTTTCCACATCAAGGAAAGATCGTTACAATAGACCAGCTCACTTATTTCTCATCCGATCCAGCCTCTACAGAAACTATCCAGCACGTCAGTAAAACGTCTATCCCTTACAAGGATGTTGGTGTAGCTTTGATTAAATATTTTGGTTTACTAGGAACTTTTTCATCAAATATTGTTACTTTTGATGATCCTTGGATCGTACCTTCCGATTCTGAGTTCAATTCATTTGATGGCACGATGCCTTTGAGTCCCTTTGAAATTGCATATCAGGTTGTACAGTCGTTTTTTGATTCTTCTTCAACCGAAACCGATCCAATGAATGTGATCCATGAGGAATCACTTTCTATATATAGCTCAGCCACAACGACACTTCCAGATATTGTTCATACTTATGAGAAAATTCGTGAACTTTTGTCTATTGACGATTTACCATGGGAAGATCTACATCACCGATCTTCATTTTTACCTAAGCTGGATCATTTTGAAAATGATTTTTCTTCTATTTTTACTACTGAATATGTCAAAGAACCACAGAATCCATTGCAAAATCCTGATTCTAAGTTAAATTTGGAAAATATTTCTCGCACGATTCCTATTGACATTTCAGTTAAGCCAGGAATAATTGAACACATTCATATAGGTTCTTGTTGTACGGACGAAGAAATCCAAACTCATAAAGCCCTATTTCAAGAATTTTGTGATGTGTTTGCCTGGTCATATGAAGAAATGCCAGGAATCGATCTGTCGATTGTTATACATGAAATTAAGATTTACCCAGATGCAAAACCTGTTCGACAACGTTTACGTCAGATACATCCAAGAAAAGTTGTTGCTATCAAAGCCAAAGTTGAAAAATTATTTCGTGCAGGTTTCATTTATCCAATTCCTTTAACCGATTGGGTATCGAATATTGTTCCTGTTAACAAAAAACAAGGAACAATAAGAGTATGTATCGACTATAGGGATATTAATCGAGCTTGTCCTAAAGACAATTATCCAACCCCCTATATCGATCAAATCATTGACGATTGTGCCGGTAGTGAAATGTTCTCCTTTATGGATGGTTTTTCCGGTTACAATCAAATAAACATACTCCCTGTTGATCAGCCTAAAACAGCTTTCATTTGTCTATGGGGAACATTTTCTTATTGCAAACTACCTTTTGGATTGAAGAACGCTGGGGCAACTTTTCAAAGGGTTGTGTCTTACGCATTTCAGGACATTAAGCACATTTTGCAGCCTTATCTCGATGATTTACCTGCTCATTCATCGCGTAGGGCCAACCTTCTCACTCATTTAAGAGAAATCTTTATGAGATGTAGGCATTATTGAACTAGGCTGAATCCACACAAATGTGTTTTTTGTTTAGAATCAGGTCGCTTACTGGGATTTATTGTTTCGAAAGCAGGAATTCGCATTGATCCGTCGAAGGTCGAAGCTATTGTCAATCTACCTCCTCCTTCGACTCTACGCCAACTCCAAATTTTGCAGGGGAAAGCAAACTTTTTATGTCGTTTCATTCCTAACTACGCCAAGTTAACAAAGGTTTTTACCAGGTTGTTAAAAAAAAATGTTCCATTCTTTTGGGATGAGATCACTAATCGATCTTTTGATGCACTCAAACACGCGTTGACCCATGCACCATTACTGCATCCTCCGAATTACAACCAGGACTATTTTTTGTACCTCGCCACCTCTCATTCCACTATTGGGATGGTTTTAGTTCAGGAAGATGAATTCAACAATGAACATGTGATTTACTATCTTAGTCGAAATCTGCATCCGACTGAGATCAAATACACGCATGTGGAGAAATTGGCCTTGGCAGCTTTTCAAGTTGTCCAAAGATTTCGTCACTACATCTTATTACACAAAACCACAGTAATTTCTGACTGTAATACTATGATGTACATCTTGACCAAACAATTGCTAGGGGGCAAGTATTCCAAATGGATAGTTATCCTGCAGGAATTTGACTTGGAATTTGAAAAATCGAAGGCAAAGAAATCTTTAGCTTTTGTCGAACTGATGTGTGATTTCATATCTACTGATACTGAAACTGTGGCGGAGCAGCCCATTGCGGACGAATCCTTGTTTCTTATCAGTACTCTTGATCCTTGGTATGGGGATATTATTGTTTATCTCCAAACCCAATATTTTCGGCCTAAAATCTCACGATCTTAGTGACGGAAAATACGTTTCCATTCCCAACAATACAATATTATTAGTGATACACTCTATCGTCGTGGAGCGGATTCTATTTTCTGACATTGTCTTACTCATGAAGAAGTTGAGAAGGTTTTAAATGATTGCCATTCTGGAGCATGTGGCGGTCATATGTCTGGGTATGCCACAGCCCAAAAGATATTGCGCGCTGGTTATTTCTGGCCGTCCTTATTCAAAGATTGTATCTATGCAGTCCGGAAATGCCACAATTGTTAGGTCTTTGATCGTAAAATGCATGCACCACCTGCTCCTCTTCACCCTATAATTGTTGTCGGTCCTTTTTCAAAGTGGGGTATTGACTTTATTACATGTAACCCTCACTCGGTCGAGGGGCATGCATATATTATCCTAGCGGTAGATTATTTTACTAAGTGGGCCGAGGCGATGCCTACATTTTCAGCAGACGGCAAGACTGCTGCAACTTTCGTGTTCAATCATATAATTGCTAGATTTGGTGTTCCTCAAGCTATAATTATAGATCATGGAAGTCATTTTCGAAATATCATGATGACTGAACTGACAGATCAACTTGGCCTGCGCCACGATAGTTCTACTCCATATTACCCGTAGGCTAATGGTCTGGTTGAAGCTATCAATAAAGTTTTAGTCACTGTGATTAAACGAATCATTGGTATTCATAAGTCGAATTGGCATTCCATGTTATTTTCAGCACTTTGGGCATATCGGACCTCAGTAAAAACATCAACTGGTTTCACTCCCTTTCAACTGGTTTACGGTTTGGAAGTTGTGTTGCCTATTGAATGCAAAATTCCGTAATTGAAATTAGCCATAGAATTACTCCCAGCTACGTCTGAAGAGGAGAAGCGTTTTTTGTACTTGGCTCAGCTAGATGAGAATCGATGAAATGATGCATTAGGAAACGAAGCTCATGTCAAACGAATAAAGGCTCAGTACGATAGCAATGTTACACCTCATAATTTTTCAGAAGGAGACCTAGTTTTAGTGTATGATCAAGCCAACGATAAGCTAGGGGCTGGAAAATTTGTGCCTATGTGGCATGGTCCTTTCATTGTTAAGCGAAAGTTGGCATAAGGGGCCTATGAGCTAATAGATTTTGACGGTGTCCCTTTAGATAAACTCAAAAATGGGCTTTATCTAAAGAGATATTATGCTTAAATTTGGTGTGGAGATTTTTTATTAGATTAGTTTCTTTACTGCTGGTGTGTTTTAGATTAGAAAAGCGTGCCTAGTATAGAGTGTGTTCTTATCACTATTCCTGCTTATCTGAGTTTTACTCTTGATATTGCAGATGTCGACGTCTCTTCAAACCTACATTGGTTTTTCTGATGGTGCTTGTCGTAGTACACGGAACATTTCTTCCGCAGCTTGGGTTATCTATTCACCCTCTGACGAGTTAGTGTCCATGCATGGGGTAAGCCTCGGTCAAACAACGAATAACATTGCAGAGTATAGTGCAGTGATTGAGTTATTATCTAAATCCATATCATTCGAAATTCGAAGTTTGATTGTTAGGTTGGATTTTGAACTTTTTGTATTACAACTTAACAGGGTTTATGCCATTAGAAATCCAGTATTATTACGGTTATTTTTAAGATTTCGTCTCTTGGAATGTGAATTTTATTACATTGAATATCAGCATATCCCAAGACATTAAAATACTTTAGCAGATGCAGTTGCTTCTAGTATGATAAATAGACATTTGCAATAATCAAAACAGTAAATTAAACAACAAATGATAGCATGTACACAGATAGCCGGTAATAGTGATATATCATAGCATAGAAGTGTGTTTTAAATATACATCGTCTTCGATCATAGGTTGAAAAAAACCTTATGATCAACAAAAATGATAATACAAAAGGTCGAAAATATTATGAGTCTACAAAACGATCATCCTATCCCTAATGATGATCATGATAAGAGACCACTGCTCGAGCCACCCTACACAGGAACCTCCTAAAAGGTCCTGGGACACCAATCACATATCTCTGTAATCTGAGCAGAATATCATCTATATCAATCTCTGGAATGTCTAGAGTCAAGCGCTCTAGGTGATGCTCCAAATCAGACACGATCTCTGCTGATTGGCCATGTGGGGTTGGTGGTGCTGCAGCTGGATGCCTCCTCTCATAAGGCTGGAGATTGGCTGGTCTTCGTGGGCCCACATATGCATTTAAAATTTTTATTATTAGTTTTGGGACAATTAAAATTAAAATAAAAAATTAGAACTTAGAAATTGTTGAAAATGATTTTTACCTAAATCATCCCATTGTTCTCCTGCTGGGAGAGCCATCTCTCGATCGCCGCGGAAGTCTATCTCGGCGTATGGAAAGTCCTCTATAACAAAAAGTTTGTGTTCCAGCCAACGAAAATATGTAGAAGGAAATCGAACAACCTCAATGCCCTCAGCATGACGGGCCATCAAAGCAACCCAACGAACCATCCTAGGTTCTCGAGGTCGACCAACATCGACAGGAATGTACTACGGAGCTAACATGGGGATCCTCTCTAGAGAAAAGGTGACTACAATGGATCCATATCCAAAGTTGTTTAGCTTTCCATTATTTTCTCTGGTTAGTTGGCCTTTTACATTGGCCAACACAGCTTCGCACCAGTTGAAAATGGTGCCTCGAAAATAGTCTACGGCAATGCGCATCTGGGAGCCGGTAGCCACATGCAACGCTGCACTCCCGCACAGTCTGGTAACAGTAAATGCAATAAATTTAAGCTCAGGATGGATGATATTTTTTATGTCAATCCGTTTGTCCCTTGGGTTTGCCCGGTCATCGCAGAATTCTAGTCGAAGACTAGCGATAGACTGGCCACCTGGCCTAGTCCCAAATAGAGAAATTTGTTCGCCCCTCTTGGACAAAACAATTAAAAAATATATATCCTCCAGCTCAATTTCGAGCCGGTGGCCACCAATAACAAAGCACTGGTCCTGTACATTCCATCTGTCCACTAGCCATGTCAGGAGGTCTACCTGTGCCTTCATGCCCTAAATGGCCCAGAATTTGTATAAACCGCATGCTCTCAATGCCTGCATTGTAGGAAAATGATTCATTGTGGCGTCATCTACGTCTTCATGTTCACGTTCTCTCCAAATAAGCATTTTGAATGTCCTACAATGCATAAAAAGACATATTAGAACAAGTTTGTTTGAAAAATTTTGGGCGGAAATTGAGAAATTTAAGTTTGAAATTTCATTGCGTAGGGTTCGCACCCTATTTTCATACACAGTGCGTAGGTACGCACGGGCGCTATAAAATAGGTGCGGACCCAGGACTTTTTTTATGTAGAAAAAAGTCGAGGTCCTCAGGGCCCGCGTGTTGCACCTGCGGACCCCCGCAAGCGATTTTTTTCAACCTATTTTTCCTTTAAAAATGAAATTTAAAGCCTAAAAATGAAATGCAAATGGATGAAATGCAAGATAAGGAGGACGAGGATTACCTGGAGCTGACGTTTCTCGATTTCGCCAGACAGATTTTCCAGAATATTCGCAGGAACGTTTTTACCCAAAAGCTCTCACTTTTCACCCTGAACTCAAACAATAAAAATGAAGTTAGAAAAGCCCTTTTTATAAGTTTTTTCGAATAGATGAATTTTTAATTTGTTTATTTTTCACTTTAAAAAGGTAATCTTTGAAAACATTTTTATTTATCTTAAACAGTTATGTGTAATGTTTCAAGTTTTTATGCAGAAAATTGGATTTTTTGGGAAAATTGATCGTTTTTCAACAAAGAGCATACTTTTATCACTTTTTCGGACTCTTTAAAAAATTTACAAAAAACCAAAAACCTAGAGTCCTTTTTAAAGCTCTTTTTCAGACTCTCGAAAATTGAAAAGATTGTCGAGCACTTGATTATTCGAACTCATCAAAATAAATGAATGATCGTCCTTTCAGTATAAGTTTACCCCTTTTACGGACTGAAATGGACTATTTACGAAAAAGGTATACGTTGAATAATTACAGTCAATAGAGTTCTCTCCTGCATTATTTTATCTTTTTTTTGGGCTCAAGAGACTAAATTTACGAAAAAGTACCCCCATGGAGTATTCTTAAGTTTTTTCTTCTAACTCTATAAAATTGAAAAAACAACGAGTTTCTCTTATACTAAACTCGTTAAAAATTTACAGTAAAGGACCTGTTCAATTTTAAACAGGAACGAACCACTCCTTCTTAGGGTTTGAATCTTAAACTAAGTTGGAATTATCCGAAGGATGAGCTTATAAACAAGCAAATGTTATCCTCCTCAACCTTGTCAAAAATAAGGAGGTACTTGCCAGAAATGGTGGGCGAAAAGAGAGAAAAATGAATTCGTTTGTTGTATTTTGACTATTCGAAAAGCCGTTAACCAGTCTTGAACACGAAACTTTTGTTCACCTGGGTTGGGAAATCCTTTGCCAAACAATTAATCAAACCATTTTGAAAGTCTTCAGTTAGTTTCTGGGTATTAGCTTTGGGTGAATTGTCACCAAACCATCTGCAGTGTCGTTATGTGTTCAAGAGGACAGTTCAAACAAACCATTCATCTGCAAAATATCTGCCATCCATTTTGACCATCCCTGAGTCAGTCCTTGCCAATATATTTCTTCAAAACTTGATCTATGATTTCGTGTTGTGGACTTTCCTACGATGGATCACTTCCTATCGACGACAACTCATTATCTAGGAATTTGATCTAGAAATCGTTAGTACCTTGAAATCTGCATGCCTTAATGGCAGGTTTCTTTCCTTCGACGACAGGTTGCATCATTGACCTTCAATCGAATGATTCCGTGACATGTTTGACTTCAGCTAATTCATTCACATTTCATGGATTGTACTGAGTACTTTGAGGGCCATTGACATTACTGGTGGTTACTCTCACACTTGTTAACAGTCTACATTATTGATTGGTAATCAAGTGGTTTCTACCATGTTCGACTTTGACACATTCATTCACATTGATAGGATTGTACTAGTTCGAGAAGCAGAAATCAAGACCCTAGATCTAGTTTCTACCATCCAGCCTGCGAGGAATTTTGTTATTCATTTATACAGTGGACTATTCATAAAAAGATGGTTGCGTCCATACTGTGTCTACACATGTCTATATTGTTGATGTATTAAAAATCATTCCTGTATCAGAACATTTTAAATCAGTTTTCTAAGTTAGTTTTGATCTAAGTATGGGAATGCCTACCTCAACGATGATATATCTACATATATATATTTTGCATTGAATGTTTTTATAGGTTCTGACTAGGGTGTTCACAGGATGATCCTTGAAATGATAAAGTACTTCACTCTTCATATATGACAGACTCTATCTTGATCTATTCCAGACTTTGCACTTTAGGGGGCAATCTGTTGCACTGAAAATTGTCATCTTGACATTCTGCTATCTGTATGGGCTCATTATCACTCATACTTCCTCCTTTGCAAGTCTAACACATCAGTTCCTCATGTCAAGCCTTAAAAAATAAGAGAAAATCTCTCAAAAATCTCTTTAACTCTCGTATCACACTTTCTCTTTGTCTTACCTGCGGTCCTGCACCTAATGTTCATGACTCCTGCGTACCTGAACACACATTTTTTGTGTTAAGGGTGTGGACCCCTGTAAAAGATCAAAAAGGTGCAAGTAAACTAAAAAAGCTCACTTTCAGTAATTTCAAGAAGCCTCTAGAAAGAATCTTGCGGTGGCAGTACCGCTCTTTTGAGGTTCATGTATCCCTTGCCTTAAGGAGCTAACCCCTTGATGTGAGGAGCTTATCCCTTTGAAGGAGGATTATATCCCTTCATAGTTGGAACTGAAACCTCCTCTTTTGCACTATAAAAAGAGGCATTGGGTAGCCTCAAGGGGAGTTCAAGCTTTAGAATTATTTGAGGTTAAGTGCTGTTGGGATTCAGACTCATTTAACTCAGATTTTTGTGAGGAGAGATCATATACCTCTATCTGTCTCGGTTGGAAGAGTGCAAGGCTTGTCAGAGTAGAGGAGATTCCTGCTTCGGACCCCGGGAAGGCCTGTTCAACATCAAGGCTAAGGTTGTAAGGTTTTCTTTATTCAAAGTTAATACAAATGAATTCATTTTTCTCAATAAGCTGTTAATTAACTGTTCATTTCATGGATTCCTTGATCACCATGATAGGCATGATTTATAATATTTACTATACATGTGCTATTTAATGTTTTCTTTTTTGTGACTGCAGGTCTATAAAGATAACTCCTTCAAGTGACCGAAGGACAACTACTTCGAACAAGCATTTGATCTACGGTAAGACCTTAACACCTTTATAATATTCTTTTGTAAATCGCATATGTCTAGAGAAAGATAGGTTTATTTGGTTGTTTGTTACTAGATTACCTTTTGGTAATAGGGAGATCAATATTGTCTGCAAGATTGATTTATCCGGTCAATAAGGACCAACGAGAATACATAACATTTCATTCTCCCTGGGAGTTCCAGGAACCCAAGGGTCAGCCAAGGCCACCACCACCCACCATAATGCACAATTATTATTAACTTCTCTGCCTTTCCCCCAAATTTTATACCTCGGTGAGGCTTGCAAGAGATGTGTGACCCTATCCTCACTGCAATCCAAAACTATATCCCACCACGATCAACAGATACTAGGGGAGCTCTAGATGCGAGGTTTAATAGTCGTATCCTCGGGTAGCAATGTCTCATGTCGCCCCTCAAAATCACATCGCATTAACATGGGGTGAGGGCGCACGTGCACATCACACAAGCTTCATCGTCACCTCTACCACCATCTGTCCGTCATTTATGGCCCCCCCGTCAAGGAAGTCAAATTCTACTTTTAATAACATTGTATAAAATATTTATACATAATGTAGAAAAGTTAATTAAGAGATCATTTTATTAAACAAATTAATTATTATTATATAATACAAGTCGCATATATGGAATAATTTATATATCAAATGGATAACATTATTTATAATGCTATATAATTATATAGATAGATGTGTTTATTTTGGAATAAGATTTTAGATTTTAATTTAATTATTAATAATTATTAAGTGGATAGTATTAGAAATTAAAATTTATCTTTAAAATATTTATGTCCTTTCCATCATTTTAATTAATTAAATTAAGATATATATATATATATATATATATATATATATATTCCTTTTTATAAAGAATGATGATGTTATAAGTTTGTTAATTTTTTTATTTCTTTAATTTTCAAAATGGGAAAGATATATGATTTTAAATAAGTATTTTTTGTTTATTATATATTAATACCTATTCACATTTATCAAT
Organism: Pinus albicaulis; assembly: GCA_034641835.2. Classification (NCBI taxonomy): domain Eukaryota; kingdom Viridiplantae; phylum Streptophyta; class Pinopsida; order Pinales; family Pinaceae; genus Pinus; species Pinus albicaulis. Next base: position 317,697,422 of record CM076576.1, on the reverse strand, counting down.
AATTTAATTTGTATTTAATCATACTAATAATTAATTATATTATTGGGTACTTTGGACCGGGTACTAGTGGGTCAGGTTCGTGGGGAGCTACAGTGCTACTAGGCTGAGACAGTGGGTCACAGAGATTTGGGGAAATACCACGACAGTGCTACCCACCGTGTTTACTCTCACAAAGGGATGGTTTTCCATCGAATTTAAATCAAGGGAGCTCACCGACTGGGTATTATCACAATTCTACCATATTGAACTGGCTCCCATGCTCCTCAAGCGATGGAGTCCCTTCTTTGATCCTGAAAGGGAACATTTGGGAGCCAGACCTATTTGGGTACGACTACCTGGTTTGCCCATGAACCTTTGGAAGGAGGATATATTCACAAATATTGGAAACATTATCGACACGTATCTTGATCACGACAGAGCGTTTATAGTCAATGGTAAGATGGATTTTGCTCGCATACTGGTACATATCGATACTCAGGAAGGGTTAGAAGAATCCTTGAAGATACATTGGAGGAACACCACCTAGGTACAACTCCTGGACTATGAAGGGGTTCCCTTTCATTGCTGACGGTGCCACAAGGTGGGACATGTCTATAGGGAATGTCTGCTTCTATCGCACACTACCCCAAATACAGTTTCATCAGGAGCACAAATTCTGCAGGAACCGATTACTGTATCCTCGAATCGGTCGACTAAGAAGATGGGCTCGCATCCTACCACTCCGAGGACCTCACCAATGGGGAACATAATTGGTGCTACAACACACTCATCTACTAGAATTACCAAATCCATGTATGTGGCATCAGTTCCTCCTTTGAGCTCTGGTACCTCTCTTCTCCCTCCTTTTACATGTACTTCACTTGTGACATCCCTTGCTATTTCTCTGTGTATTGATTCTTTACACTCTGGGCAGCATATATCTTCTATCTCTTGCCCTACCATATCCTCCCCAAGTGTTTACTCCTCTCCCCCTCCCTATATCCCCCCTTACCCTCCCTCGTCCTATGTACCTCTGGAGATCCCATCGGACTCTCAATCTGACCACTCCTACAATATTTTCTCTCGTGTAAAACTTCCACTTATTGTTTTGGGTCTTGGCTCAATTCTCCCCCATGTTTCGGAAAAACACACTCGAGGAAGACACTCGAACATATATAAAGCCATTTTAAAAGCTGGTCTGGACATTGCCGGAGGTTGTCAACTTTCCATTGAAGGGGTTCTCAGAGCAAGAAATGCCCCCCCATTGGTTTCCCAATTAAGTGCCTATCCTTCAACTGTCATGGGCTCACTAGCCCTACAAAATGCCTTTGATGGCATGCCTTCTTGCTTACTCACATTCTTCACTCTTTTATGCACATAAAACTGCATTCCAAGTCCTTTTCCTCAAATAATTTTAAATCTGGGCAAACACTAACACTATGTGGAAGCTTTTATATTCTACTCTCAGATTTGACATATTAGAATAAATTTGTTATGGTTATTAAACCATACCTCTCAATCCATAATTCATGCGGAAACCTATTTCATTTCCATGCTCCGAACCATAGCAATAATTCCCAATGCATATAATATTATTTCACATGCAAAACCCAACAACCCTTACATCTAAGATTTTTCCCACAAATGAAAGCCTTTTCCAAAAGTTCCACAACAGACTTTGGTTAACAACCATCGCCCAGACCTTATATTTAAAACCAAGGCTTATCATGGCATTTAAATCATTTCAATATGTGCTCACGGCTTTCTCACATCTCACCCCAACCATAATATGTTAACATGAATTATGTCTTCAAACATCATAATAAAACCTTTGATTTTGGATTTAATCCCAAGTGATAACTTATATAAATGTCCTCGGGTCCCACACACCCAACATTCAATAGCCAATTATCAACTCAAAGAAACATTTTCCATACCTATGTTAACTCCCAATGGCTATGTTAACGTCTCATTCATATTTGAATACTGACTGCCATTATATTAAACCCACCAACATAAATTTGATTTGGGCCCACCAAAAGTTCATACATACCTTGCCATTAATCTTCGCGCAGCTTGATGATGCGACCAGCGTTGATCCTCCGATGGACATCATCAGACGGATATCACGTTTTTTTCAACCTTGTGATTTAACACACAAAAATAACGCTAAATTCGTGGTTTTAGAAAACCACTCTTTGCCACATGCCCTCCAAAGAACGATATTGCGTTTTTTCCAAAAAAACAAATTACCACTTTTAAACTGCGTGATACCGCCGGTTTAATTTTGAATACTGCCATTACTATTTCAACAGTTTTGGTTCCACTTTAACTCGTGGTTCTGTCCAAACTCCGCCCCACTCTTGCAATTCAAATACTCACTCTCCATTTGTAAATTTCATTAACATTCATCTCTCTCCAATGGTTGCGCAAACTCGATACTTTGGTTCTGCCTATAAATGTTACAACTAGTCTTCATTTCGGCTGTGTTTTTCCATTGAAGTTCTAGTTTCTTACACCATCACTACATTCAAATTACGCTCAAATAATATGCAGAATATATAAACCAAACAAAATTTTTGAAGGAAGAACCCTGACGAAACTATGGTTCAAATCCTGCAGACTTCACAACCATTTCCACCATTTAGTTCTGCCATTTATTACAACGCAGCCACATTTTACCGCGTATCTTTCATCAATGCATGAATGGAACCCTATGTTTAACCTCTGTAATTCTACTCGCTTTTCATAAAAGTCTCAATTCGGCTTCACAACTGAATCTTAATTCGCTGTGGATACACCACAGTTTGTGAAAGTCCTCTTTGCAATGTCATACATGAAATCGGCTTCAATTACATCTAATCATTTTTCTGTAATTGACTCTCAACCCACTATATATATAAAACACATGAATATAAATTGCAGAAATTAAAACAGGAATCTTAACAGGTCTATGTTCGGAAAATTAGACACCCAATCCTTTATTTGGTGAAATCGATCCATTCTGTGATTGATTTACCCAAATTCGCAATCACAAATAAATAAACAATCCTTTATCATCAACAATCCCGTAAGCATGCAATTCAAGAAGGAATATGAACTCGGAAATGAGTTTCTCTATATTACCAACTGTATTTACATAGGATTTCCTCCTCGTCTTGATATTCAATCAGTGGCCCTTCTATTCTCAATACTCTGTCTTTGAACGGTTATCTCCTACCCCCCAGACCTATACTTGATGCTTACATTTATACAAAAGATTAATGAATCTATTCAGCTTCCTTGACAGCTCCACAAAACTCTTGGATTTCTCCAAAGTCCTAAAGTTAGACTCAATTCCTAAAATAACTTAAATTGACTCTTCACCTTCCTAACTTAATCAACTTCCCTCATTTTCTCTAGTGGTTAGAGAACATTTACAATTCCTCACCATTTTATTTGAAATACTAATAATTACATGAGAATTCAAAAACATGATACCCCCCTATGTCTACTTAGATACAAAGTATTTTATTGTGCCTAATGCCCCTGCATCAGACTCCCAAGGTTCAATTTGTTCATGATCTCCTGATCATGTGTCTTTAATCTCTGCCTCCTAGATCCCATACTCTATTTTTCTGTTATCCAACAGCTGCATCATCCGTCAACTGTTCTTCTCTAGGTCTCCATATCTTGTTCTTCATCTTACCTCTTGTTGTACTTTCACAATCTCTTCTTGTCCTTCCTTTGCTAAACTTCTCCTGCTTTCTTGCTGCTGTCTGCTGCTTCTGAGACACCTTCATCATCAGTTCTCTCATTTTTTCAATTTATTTGTCCAGTTTATCTTCTTTCTGGAAATTTCTCTGCCCACTGCTGTTGTCTCCAAAAAATTTTGCTGCCAATGCTGTTATTGTTACTGCCTCCAAGAATTTTTCTTCTTTTACTCCAGCTCTTTCTCTTAATTGTTGAGCCATTGCAACAACCCTATCATCCATACCCTCTTGTCTTCTGCTAGAGAAAAACTCTTCCTGAATATCTCTTAGGACATCTCCCTCTGCAACATTTTTATTTTCCTCATCACCTGAAAATTTACTTTTAGAAAATAAATCATCAATTAATTTTCTTCTTGCAGTAACATACTCATTCAGTATACTAGAAAGCATAATCAAATTTTGCAAACTAGTATCTACCCCTATTTCTTTCAGAGCTTTAGGAAATTCCACTCTAGTGTCTGCAATTTCTTCCTCTTGTATAATTGCTTCCAGCAAACATTTCAGCCATCTCTCATGTACTTGTTTCACATCCTTGACAATCTTCAGTAATTGTCCTTTACCCCCTTGATTGATTCTGGCAATCAAATCAAGTTCTTCAAACTCTGCATTTTCATCTTCTATCAGAATAGAATTCTGATCCTTCATCACTATGTCAGTTTTTAAAATCTGCCCTCTAGTCTTCTCTTGGCCCATCAAACAAGCCAATTCTTCCATGTCGCTAGCAGTAACAAGTTTCTATATATGAGACATGACTGCCTCACCTTCTTTTTGCAACAGTTCTTCTTCTCTCAAGACAATTCCAAATGATGAATTGTCTTCTGCATCACCTGTAAACACAATCAAACTATCAATTTCAAAATCACAAGACCCAATGGTCTCAATTGATGATCCAATCACCAATTATTTTCTCTGTAGTTCCAAGTCTCCTTCAAGACTCAGAAAGTCTTCACTATCTTTCTCCTCAACTTCTAGAGTTATCTCCACTGTTCCAATCACCATGTTAAAATGATGATCCTTCACTATGTTTTCGGCCAACATAGTTTCTCTTTCATTCAATTCTCTGAAAATTTTCATTTGCTGTTCTTCCTTGCCTGCATAACTCACACATGAACTTTCAGCACTAAAATTACAAGGTCTCAATGCCTCTTCCTCCGCTGACAACACATCAGTATGTTGTTCTGAGCTTCCTTCCAATTCCTCTGTCAGCACATCAGTATGCTGATTTGCATCCCCCATGAGACTGTCAGCTAGTCTCTCCTTCTTTCCATCATCTACTTCATGAACACTATTCATGAAGACCTTCCTGCCCTGCTTCCTCAGCAAATTATCATGTGCATAGGTCCTCTGCTTCTCCAATTCTCTTCTTCGAAAATCCAACCTTCTATACAATTCAAAAACTTCAATTGGAGTAGATTTTGGAAACCTTACACAACCTTTTATACCTTCACTTGTTCTTGAACAATCATCAGATGGTCCTTCATCTCTTGTCTCAATACTCTCATTAGACTCCTTTGTCTTCAATTCCTCCTGATATCTTGCTATCTCAGCATTGATCTGAACAAATTTCATATTCAATTTCTCCTCCTCAACAAAATTTAAAGCTTGTTCATCTCCTTATGATGTACCTGCAAACATACACAACTCTTTAGTTTTAAATCCACAAGACTTTTCAGTCTCGGTTGCTTCATTCATCAGTACCTCAGACTGATCCTCTTCTTCTATAGAACTTGTAATCACCTCACAATTTTCAGATTAAAAAATACAAGGCTTTACATCTTCCAGCTTATATGGACTTGTCCAATAACTCAGGAAATCATCAATGATTTTCTCTTCAGCAATACAAGCTTCTTGATGCCTCAAGTCTTCATCATTATTCACAAGATCTTTTACAGACCTCCATTCTTCATCTATACTATGTTCTGCTTCACAAACAAAAACTTCCCTTTTCAACTCAATTGCTCTGAATTATTCACATTCCAACTGTACATTGCTCCTCTGTTCAAACTCTCTCATATTTTCTACAAACGTACAAAAATCATCAGATGTAAATTCATTTGACCCCTTGGCCTCACTTGAAGTTTCAGTCTTCAAGTCCTTCTCCAAATACTCAATCACCTGAGTAATCCCTCTTTCTGTTGAGCATGTATCATCTGCTCTTTCTTCATATGTAGCCTATGCCACTTCTCTTTCTTCTTCATTAGCCAACCAACTCTCTGGCTTTCCTCTATCATCATCTTCATTTTTTCAAAATTTTCTCTAATCTCTACTACCTCTTTCCAATATTTTGCATTAGTTAATTTCTTCCTCATGCCATTTGTCCTGGCATCTTCTTTCTCCTTTCGATTGTGACCTCTCTCAGAACCTCTGCAATCTATGCTATGACTATCAGTAGCCATCCTTTTCTCAATCATGATTTCCTCACTCATTAGCTTCACCAAGCCTCTGCAACAACAAGCTCTCCTGATGCCTCTTACCTCACCAATCCTTTCCTCCGGATCTGGGCTTTTGGCAAGTACTAGTCCCCTATCTGCTGGAACCTTCTGAGCACCCTCTTCTGCTCTCTCTAGGCTTCACTTTGCAACTTTTCAAGAACACATTTGTTCTTCTTTCATCCAACCTCTATTGGGAATTCTCCAGGTTCTACCACACTTTCTTCTTCACTTTAGAATCCTCTAGCAAACTCTTTCATCACTGCTCTCAAAGCTGTGATCTGCTTTTGCTGAGATTTCTTCAATTGCCTTCAATCTGAATTCTACAAACAATTCTTCAAAGAAGAGTTAAACACTGCTCATCAACTCACCTTCTCTTGAGAACACTGCAATTGTTCTCCCTATTCAACCTTTAGTTGAATATATCAAAACTCTGTCTTCACCTTCTGCAACCATAATTCTGCAGTCATAAATTTCAAACCGGATTTAAAATTATTTTACCTACAAGATCCCTGCATGATCTTGTTCTTCATTCATCTAGTTCTGCAAATATCTGTTTATTGCACCCTTCTTCAAATCTGCAATCACTCTTAAACATATTTAAAAATTCAAATTTCCTTCACTATTTAAGTACACATGCATTTCAAAAATTTATTTTCAACGAGCTATTCTAGCTCTGATACCACTTGATGGCATGCCTTCTTGCTTACTCACATTCTTCACTCTTTTATGCACATAAAACTGCATTCCAAGTCCTTTTCCCCAAATAATTTTAAATATGGGAAAACATTAACACTATGTGGAAGCTTTTATACTCTACTCTTAGATTTGACATATTAGAATAAATTTCTTATGGTTATTAAACCATACCTCTCAATCTATAATTCATGTGGAAACCAATTTAATTTCCATGCTCCGAACCATAGCAATAATTCCCAATGCATATAATATGCTTTCACATGTGAAACCCAACAACCCTTACATCTAAGGTTTTTCCCACAAATGAAAGCCTTTTCCGAAAGTCCCACAACAAACTTTGGTTAACAACCATCGCTCAGACCTTATATTTAAAACCAAGGCTTATCATAGCATTTAAATCATTTCAATATGTGCTCATGAATTTCTCACATCTCACCCCAACCATAATACGTTAACGTGCATTACATCTTCAAACATCATAATAAAACCTTTGATTTTGGATTTAATCCCAAGTGATAACTTATATAAATGTCCTCGAGTCCCACACACCCAACATTCAATAGCCAATTATCAACTCAAAGAAACGTTGTCCATACTTGTGTTAACTCCCAATGGCTGTGTTAACTTCCCATTCATATTTGAATACCGACAGCCGTTATATTAAACCCACCAACATAAATTTGATTCGGGCCCACCACAATTTCATACATGCCTTGCCATTAATCTTCATGCAGCTTGATGATGCAACCAATGTTGATCCTCCGATGGACATCATCAAAGGGATATCGCGTTTTTTCAGCCTTGTGATTTAACACACAAAAATAACCTGAAATTCGTGGTTTTAGAAAACCACTCTTTGCCATGTGCCCTCCAACGAATGATATTGCATTTTTTCCACAAAAACAAATTACCACTTTTAAACTGCGTGATACCGTTGATTTAATTTTGAATACCACCATTACTGTTTCAACAGTTTTGGTTCCACTTTAACTTGTGGTTCCGTCCAAACTCCACCTCGCTCTTGCAATTCGAAGACTCACTCTCCATTTGTAAATTCCATTAACATTCATCTCTCTCCAATGGTTGCCGCAGCTCGATACTTTGGTTCTCTCTATAAATGCCGCAACTAGTCTTCATTTCGACTGTGTTCTGCCATTGAAGTTCCAGTTTCTTACACCATCACTGCATTCAAATTACACTCAAATCATATGCAGAATATATAAACCAAACAAAATTGTTGAAGGACGAACCCTGATGAAACTATGGTTCAAATCCTACGGACTTCACAACCATTTCCACCATTTAGTTCTGCCATTTATTACAACGCGGCCACATTTTACCGCGTATCATTCATCAATGCATGAATGGAACCCTATGTTTAACCTCTATAGTTCTACTCACTTTTCATAAAAGTCTCAATTCGGCTTCACAACCGAATCTTAATTCGTTGTGGATACACCACAGTTTGTGAAAGTCCTCTTTGCATTGTCATATATGAAATCAGCTTCAATTACATTTAATAATTTCTCTGTAATTGACTCTCAACCCACTATATATATAAAACACATAAATATAAATTTCAGAAATTAAAATAGGCATCTTAACAGGTCTATGTTCGAAAAATTAGACACCCAATCCTTTCTTTGGTGAAATCGATCCATTCTGTGATCGATTTACCAAAATTAGCAAGATCACAAATAAATAAACAGTCCTTTATCATCAACAATCCCGTAAGCATGCAATTCAAGAATGAATATGAACTCAGAAATGAGTTTCTCTATATTAACACACTGTATTTACTTAGGATTTCCTCCTCAGCCTGATATTCAGTTAGTGGCCCTTCTATTCTCAATACTCTGTCCGTGAACGATTATCTCCTACCCCCCCAGACCTATACTTGATTCTTACATTTATACAAAAGATTAATGAATCAATTCAGCTTCGTTAACAGCTCCACAAAACTCTTGGATTTCTCCAAAGTCCTAAAGTTAGACTCAATTCCTAAAATAACTGAAACTGACTCTTCACCTTCCTAACTTAATCAACTTCCCTCATGTTCTCTAGTGGTTTGAGAACATTTACAATTCCTCACCATTTTATTCGAAATACTAATAATTACATGAGAATTAAAAAACATGAGACCCCCCTATGTCTACTTAGATACAAAGTATTTTATTGTGCCTAATGCCCCTACATCAGCCTTGCTATGAGGACTATTTTTTGCTTTGTCTCTATGGATGTACTTATTCTTCTTCAAGAGACTCTTGGCTTATCTGAATTCATTATCTCTGCACTTTCTTTTCTTTTTCCTGGATGGACCTTCCATGCACTCGATGCCTGTGGTCGATTAGGAGGTATTGATATTAGCATTAACCCTAGAGTTATTAGACCTAATAACATCTGGGTGAGGGATGGAGTGTTGGTGGCAGATTTATTCTCTGAAAACCTATGGATTGACTTCAGATTGATTAATGCTTATGGCCCGTGCCATAACAAACAGGATTTCTGGGACTCACTATTGCATTCTTGTTATGAAACCAGCTCCAGAAATAGAAGAACATAGAGATGAACACCTTAGAAATCAGCCGCTTTGAGGGGTAAACCTCCAATACATTACATAAATGAAAATTTCTTAGATGTATACAAATGAAAAAACCTCCTTCTATATATAGGGTCCATGGGGTCACAATATAATCCTAGCCGACCTAACAATAATAATGTAAGGGAACAATAATAACAATATGGGGGTTACAGGGGTACAACAATAACAATAAGGGTGCTACACTAATAAAAATAAGGGACTACACTAGTAACATGGGGACCTAACATGCCCCTCTCCTTCAAAAAAGTGTTGTCCTCAACGCTTGAGTAGCTTTGGATTCTTCTATATAAAATTCTCATCCTCCCATGTAGAATCTTCAGTGGGTAAGTTCTTCCACTTGATGAGATACTCTGAAATTGATCTATTTCGTAGCTGTCAAGTTCTTGTTTCTGTGACTGTTTCAAGTTCCAATATGATTTTTCCTTCCTCATCAAGTTCTGGAAATATTGTTTAAACTGGAAGTTTGACACTTGTAACCTTCTTTAAGCATGAAACATGGAAAACTGGATGCACTCGCGAAGAAGAAAGAAGCTCCAATTTGTATGTCATAGTACCAATCTTTTGCAACACCTTGTAAGGACCATATTATTTTGGCGATAATTTATTATCCTTCTTAGCTTGCTTGAGGGACATTTGTTTGTATGGTTGTAGCCGTAAAAATACCCAGTCTCCTACATCAAAACTTCTCTCGCTGCTATGTTGATCTGCTTGTTGTTTCAATCGATTTTGTGCCAAATTAAGGTTATCCTTTAAGAGTTGGAGAACTTGTTGCCGATGCTCGATGTGATCTTCTACTGCTTGCACCTTAGAATTTTCTCTTAAAGATCATGTGATGGACGGTGGATGATATCCATAAAGTGCCATAAATGGGGTCTTTTTTGCTGCAATATGGAAGGAATTGTTATACCACCATTCAGCCAGAGGTAACCACTTGACCCATTGTGTTTGATTATCAGATACAAAACAACGAAGATATCCTTCCAAACATTTGTTCACTATCTCAGTTTGACCATCAGATTGAGGATGATAAGATGAGCTATGAGCTAGTTGAGTACCCAAACAAGAAAATAATTTCGTCCAAAAATTTCGAGTAAAAATGGGATCTCTGTCGCTTACCATAATCTTTGGGTTTCCATGTAGCTTTTAAATTGTTTCCATAAATGCAGTAGCAATTGTACTTTCTTTAAATGGATGAGATAATGCACAAAAGTGTGCATACTTGGTAAGTCTATCAACTACCACCACGATGACACTCTTTCCTTCATACTTAGGTAAACATGTGATAAAATCCTCTGAAATCTCCTCCCAACGTTGACTTGGAATGGATAAAGGTTGTAGGAGACCTGGGGTCTTACTTGTCTCAACTTTGTTTTGCTGGAAAACCAAACATCCTACCACAAACTTTTGAATATCAGATTTAAGGCCATCCCAAAAAAAAAAAAATCTTCACCCTGTGGTAAGCTTTTAAAAATCTTGAGTGTCCTCCTAAAGGAGAAGTGTGCAATTCCAAAAGAATATTTTGTTTTAGTTGGGAATTCTTACAAAGATATAAGCGATCTTTGTACCATAATGAATCATTTTTCCAACTAAATGTATCAGATGTACTAGGATCTTGCTTCAACTTTTGAATGAGTGTCCACACTTCTCCGTCCTTCTTCTATTCATCCCTTGCTTCGGTTATCCAATGTGGTCGAATAATAAAATTGCACAAAGTAATGCTTCCACTGCTTCATCCTTTCTTGAAAGTGCATCTACAACAACATTTAGCTTCCCTTTTTTGTAGATGATTTAAAATTCATAACCCAACATCTTTGTGACCCATTTTTTCCGCTCTTCTGAAGATATTCTTTGTTCCAAAAAGTGTTTAAGACTATCATGATCAATTTTTACCTTAAAGTGCCTTCCCATTAGGTAAGGTCGCCATTTCTTTAGTGCATGTAGTATTTCCAACATTTCCTTCTCATAAATAGTTTTCTGTAAATACTTTCCTTTGATTGGATGACTTTCAAAAGCAATGGGTATTCCTTCTTGCATTAAAATATCACCAATTCCATTTCCTGAGGCATCACATTCCACAATAAAGGTTTTTGTGAAGTCTGGCGTAGCTAAGACCGGTGTTAGGCACATTTCCTCTTTAAGATGTTCAAAGGCTTTAGTTGCTTCAAGAGTCCATGAAAATGCATCTTTCTTCAATAATGTTGTTAGAGGTGCTACTATTCTCCCATAATTCTTAACAAACTTGTGATAATACCTTGTTAACTCGAGAAATCCTGACAATTTCTTTATGGTTGTGGGGACTTTCCATTCCTTAATGGATTTAATTTTGTTAGGGTCTACCTTAACACCCTCATGAGATACAATATGACCCAGATATTCCACCTCTTGTACTCCAAAGAAACATTTGGATTTTTTGCATATAATTGTTTCTCCTCCAATAGTTTGAGCACCCTATCAACATGTCGAACATGATCCTTCCAAGACCTGTTGTAGATTAGTATGTCATCAAAAAATACTAGCACAAATTTTCTAAGGAAGGGTTTGAAAATAGAATTCATCAACCCTTGAAATGTAGAAGTTGCATTGGAAATGCCAAAAGGCATGACCAAAAATTCATAATGACCCTCATGAGTTCGAAATGATGTTTTTGGAATATCTTCAGTCTAATTTGATGATATTCTGAACGAAGATCCAACTTGGTAAAGTAAATTTCGCCATGTAATTCATCCAATAATTCATCAATCGCAGGAATGGGAAATTTATCTTTAATAGTGAACTTATTGAGCTCTCTATAATCTGGACACATGCGTCATGATCCATCCTTCTTGTGCACCAATACTACTGGAGCAAGAACTTTGACTAGGTTGAATTATACCCGCCTCTAACATTTCTGCAACCATATGTTCAATTTCGCTCTTTTGGACATAAGGATATCTGTAAGGCCTGATGTTTGGAGGAACACTTCTTGGAATCAAATGAATAGCATGATCATGATCATGAATATGTGGGAGTCCTTTGGGAGTTTCAAACACCTTGGAATGATTGTCCAAGACTTTTTGGAGATATGGAGAAATAGATGATTTTGATGTTGGAACTTCTAGTGAGCATAATTGTGAAATTACGCCTCGTTGTTCTTTCTTCAGAAGCTTTGTTATGACATTAGAGCTTATTATCTTTCTCAACTTTCCTGTGATACCCTGTAATTCGATTTCCTTTTCTTCCAAAAATAATTTCAAGAAAAGTTCTTGAAAATTAAAAGCTACCGTCCCCAAAGATTGTTATCATTATACTCCTAGTACAACATCAGCACCTCCCATTGGAATGGAAATCATTGGACTATTCAATACATATTCCCCCATGGTTAGCTTGATATTATGGCATTTTCCATAACAATTTATAATTCCTCCATTTGCAACCATCAATTGACATTCTGGTGTTGGGTATAGGAAACAATTAAACTCCTTGACTACCTTACAATGAATAAAATTATGGGTACTACCCGAATAAATCAACATTATTACCTTTTTCTTCTTGATATGTCCTTCTATCTTGAGATTTTGAGGAGAGGTAATTCCTGCCAATGCATTACACGATATGGTAGGACTCATTTCTTCTTCTTTTAGGGTTGGTTCCTGGTGTATATCCTCTTCTTTTGAAGTTTTTTGTTCATTTTCTTCCTCCTATTTACAATTTATGTAAAATAATTTCTTCTCAGTACACTTATGACCTTTAGTGTATTTTCTATCAAAACTATAGTAAAGCCCTTTTGCTCTTTTTTCTTCCAATTGTTGTGGTGTCAACCTTGTAGGTTGTGGAAGTCTAGGAGTAGCAACACTTCCATATTTATAGATGTGAGTGGTAGGCTTCCTTGTCGCCATAATTTTACGTTCAATTTTCCTTGCCAACCTGAATGCCTTCTCCAATGGATCAGGTTCCCAAACGCAAACTTCATGTTGGATGTTATCCTTTAAATTCCCTATGAAGACATCAATCCTGTGTTCCTCTGGAATATCAGTTACCCTTATATTCAATTTTTGGAAGTCCTCAATTTTCTCCACCACTGAACCCTTCTGTTTGAGATTTATCAATTGGCTAAAGAAGGTGTTGCTCTTTGTATCCTCATAATGTGCTATCATTTCCTTCGTAAAAATTGACCAAGTGACAATTTTTTTATGGGAGAAAAGCCATCGGTACCATACAAATGTATTTTTTTCTAAATGTAAAGTTGCAATGCATACCTTTTGTGTGTTTTGCACATTATTGAGATCAAATTATTTCTCCATCTGTAGTATCCATGTTACAGGATCCTTGCCATCAAACTTCCTCATATCCATCTTTGGAATATGGTGGTTCTTCCATCCAACATTAGAGTTATGAAATCAATATTAACATTTATTTTGTTCTCATCATGAGTTTCCTCAATTATATTTTCGCCATTAGGAAACATTCCTTGTATCAACTTTGTCAAACCTTCCATGTCTGCTTTTAGATCATTCTTCATGTTTTCCATGTTGTCTTTCATGTCATCCATCTTAGCTTCCATGCTAGCTTCCATGCCATCCATCTTAGCTTTCATGCCAGCTTCCATGCCTTTCTTCAAACCATCCATCTTTGCTTCCATGCCTTTCTTCAAAACTTCCATTTCATTTTTTGTTTCTCTTTGCGAGAGCGAAATTTGGTGCACTTGCTCTTGTAATTTTGATAGATCATGTTGCAATTCTTCATCTTCATGAGTCATAGTAGAGTATTATGAGGGCTTAATGGGTGTTGAATTCTTTAAAGGTGGAATTTTCAACCCAATACTGATATTATGCTCAATAGGCCATTGGAATCACTTAACACTGATTTTTCAAACAAGACTTATGCAATTTGAAAAAATACACACCTTTTTCTTTCTTGTGAGGAGCTCGATATTGAATTGAACTATCTCTATTATTTTGGATCCTCAATATCTAGAATTAGGCCCTGTAGTAGTCCTCTGAATCTTCTTTCGAATGCCATAGGTCTGACCTAATTTGGATTCTTCAAGTCAAAGTTATGTCCAATCTCCCACAATGACCTAATTTTGGACTAGTTCAGTAGAGAGAAATTGTACGACGTGCCACGCGTCCTTGTTTCCTCCTTCAGCTATGAAATTGATTTACAAGAAACCAAATTCCAAATTCTTACATAATTCCAATCCAATGCTCAGAGAGAGAGTTATGACGATTTTCCCATGGTTAGCTCTTTTAGATGAAATTCAGGAGCTTGAACAAACCCTAACTTACACAGATCATATCTCTGAAAATTTTGTGAAAAAATATCTGAAAATTTTACAAGAAGTGCTTTAGGATTTTTTCTTCGCTCTGTAAAAATTTCAGCTTCTAAAACTTCGTAGAAAAAAAGTTATAGCGAAAAATCCACGATGACCTGTTTAGGTGAAATTCAAGAGCCTAAAAAAATCCTAACTTCCACAGATCATATCTCCGAAAATATTGCGAACCAAGATTTGAAAATTTTACAAGACCTTCCTCAGGATTTCGGCTTCGCTCTGTACAAATTTCAGCTTCTGAACCTTCGCAGAAAAAATTTATAGCTAAAATTCCACAATGACTTGTTTGGAGCAGCAAAACCCTAGAATCCAAAGCTTTGATACCAAATGTTATGAAACCAGCTCCAAAAATAGAAGAACAGAGGGATCAACGCCTTAAAAATCAACCACTTCCAGGGGGTAACCTCCAATACATTACATAAATGAACAATTCTTGGATGTATACAAATGACAAAACCTCCTTCTATATATAGGGGTCCATGGGGTCACAATATAATCCTATCCGACCTAACAATAATAATGTAAGGGAACAATAATAATAATATGGGTTATAGGGGTACAACAATAAAAATAAGGGTGCTACACTAATAAAAATAATGGACTACACTAGTAATATGGGGACCTAACAATTCTTCCTTCATGCAAGATGAAAACATCATACTTGATGGTGCGCTTAATTTTTCCTTGGGCCTGGCAGAATCATAGGGTTCACATGCACAGATGGACCCCTTATATGATCACTTAAGGAATTTACTTGATCATCACCACCTGGCTGACATATTGATGCCCATCCTTCAAGGTACCTTCCGCAATAGGTGAACTGGTGATGCGATGCTTGCATGATGGTTGGATCGGTTTCTCATTAAGGAAGGGCTTATGCATCGACTGGCAGCTTATAGACAATGGATCCGTTCGAGGGTTATATCTGACAACCCACCGATATATCTAGAGCTCTTAGGACATTTCCCTAAACTACATGCCCCTTACAAGTTCAACTCGACCTGGTTAAATGATGAATCTTATATTAGATTGATCAATGATGCATGGAGGAGTGCCCCTGTTCCCCTTGATCTATCAATCTTAGCCACCTTTGCCAAAAAACTTCTCTTTTCCAAGAATAAATCAATTGAATGGCTGAAGGCTAAGAGAATATATGATGATCTTAAATTAAATAAGATTTAACAGGAGATATCATGATTCAAGGACCCATTAAATGGTGGCTTCTCCACAGTAGAGTCAAAGGATTATGACATTAAATTGGAGGTGGACCATCTTAGGATCCTTAAAGATAGAGAAGAAAGCTGGTGGCTCAAGAGTAGAGCTGCTTGGTTACATGGTGGTGATGAGAATACCAAATATTTTCAGCAATTTTCCAGGGGTCGTAATGCCATCAACACGATATGGGAACTGCACAATGATGAAGGACAATCAGGTTCTTCCTTCAAACAGTTGGTTGCCCTAAGTACTTCACATTTCAGAAATCTCTTTAAAGCACCACAGGAGGTTACATTGGTTGAAACTATAAAAATATTTGGGTTCTTCCCTAGGTTTGTGGATGGGGATATTGTTGAGGATCTCAATATTCCAGTTACCATCGCAGAATTAGAGGCGGTCCTCAATTCGTTCAAAAAGGATAAGAGCCCAGGACCTCATGGTTGGTCAGTTGAATTCTATCTAGAATATTTTGATTTACTTGGGCATGATCTTCTCGGGGTGGTTGAAGAGACCAGATCGATAGGGAAAATTTATGATGGATTCAATTCCACATTTATCGCCCTCATCCCCAAATCTGACAACCCTTCATCATTCAAGGACTTTCGAACTATTTCAGTCTGCAATTATATCTGCGAGATCATGGCTAAGATTATTTCTAACAGACTCAAGCTTATATTATCTGCTCACATCTCACAGGAACAATTCGCCTTTTTGGAGAACAAGCAGATCCATGAGGCCATTAGCATTGCCTAAGAAGATCTCCACTCTACGCATAGTAAGCACACCAAAGGCATGATCCTAAACATAGATCTAGCTAAGGAATTTGACTAGACAAGTTGGCTATATATAAGAATGCTACTCACAAATTTGGGATTCCCCATTTCCGTCATCAATTGGATTATGTGTTGCATCACATCGGTCTCCTTCAGTGCACTTATCAATGGGGAAAGTTCCAAATTTTTCCATGCAGAACGAGGTCTTCATCATGGATGCCCTCTTTCACCTCTATTATTTCTATTGGTTATGGAAAGACTAAGCAGATTATTGATACATGAGAGAAATCTTGGCAGGTTGAAGGGAATCAAGATCACTGACAATTGCATCCTAACTCACATGTTATTTGTGGATGATGTACTTATATTTTTAAATGGATATGTTAGTGACACATCAGTCTTCAATTGTGTTGTTAAATTGTTTTGTAATGCTACAGGTATGACATGTAATCATAATAAATCCACCCTATCAACTCAAGGTTTCTCACCACATGCAATACACTATGCACTTCAGATATTTCCATTTAATCCCACTGGTTTTGATGAGGGACTAAAGTACCTAGGCTTTCAACTTAAACCATCCAATTACAAAATTGTTAATTGGACATGGTTGATTGCCAAAATCGAAAGGAGGCTCAACATATGGTTTCGCAAATGGATCGCTCGTGCTAGGCACCTTGTACTCATCAAATTGGTACTATAAGTGATCCCATTTTACTGGATGTCTTTGGCTTGGATACCCAAAGGTATTCTTTCCAGGATACAACAAATATGTTGCAGATTTCTTTGGATGTGTTCAAAGGAAGGCAACACCTTTGCCTAGGCCAAATGGGACCTAATTGCACTACCTAAAAAGAGGGGTGGATGGGGTATAAAGGACTTACCCTCTTTCTTTATGGCACTGGTTGAAAAATTAAGGTGGCAGATCCTTACTGCTCATGGTCTTTGAACCAAATATGTTATTCAAAAATATATCAGCCCATCTCATCTGATTGATTGGATCATACTAGGGCATTGGAACAGAAACAACATTTCCACCATTTGGAGAGCTGCACTAAATTCTATTGACCATATAAGAGCAGGCTTGGCTTGGAATGTTGGTACGAGTAGTCAAGTCTGACTTTGGTGTGATCCATGGTCATGTTGCATTAATTCTCATCTCTTATCCCCTGACTTAAAACTTTTCTTGAACAATGTAGGTTTATATACACTGGACCAGGTAGTTGATCTGGTCAATTCAACCATTTTGTCGCAGGCCGAGAAAACCTTCCATGAACTACACATTCCCCATCCATGAAACGAGGAATGGTCACATTACACTGTAGCTCTGGCAGAATCACATGTTAGGATCTCTCACAAAGATGATGAGCTCATCTGGGCTATCTCAAAAAATGGACAATATACTCCAAAGGATGGTTATCCTATCATTTTTTATGTACACAGGCCATGGTAATTACTTTGGTGGTGGTGCCCTTTATGGAAGTTGGAAAGTCCTTCAAAATCCAGACTATTAATGTGGTGCATTCTCTCCAATAATATTCCCATAGGCGTATATCTACAGAAACACTCTTTCATTGGTTCTTCATGGTGCTTTGCAAAAATGCAGTTGAGGATATTGATCATGTATCCCTCCATTGTTATGTTACTCTATCTCTCTGGACTCTCATGAATACTATCCTCAACCTTAACATTATCTGGTCTAGCCAATATGTACCTCTTGTGTGGGATTTATGGTGGCATTATGCACTACCACACAAGATACGTAACCTCCCCCTCCTTATTTTTTGGGGCATCTGGATTGCCCGAAACCGTGTCATCTTCCATGATCATCCACCAAATTGGTAAATCATCTATGCACATATCACCTCCTTATACCATATGATCCTTGATGATCCAAACTATCCACCACCTAGGAATATTATCCCAAAAAATATTGACAAATCTATCCCCTGGGCTTACTTTGATGGCCCACCACAACATTTTGGTTGTGGTGGGGGTGTGGTTTTGTATTTGATGGAACACCATTTATTGAAGTTAAAAATTGGCCTGGGCAGGGGTACAAATAACCATGCAAAACTCTCATGTCTCAGATCCCTCCTATCCTTTGCTTTGACCAAAGTTTGCAGTCACGTCCAAATTTTTGGTGATTCAAAGATTATGATTTATTGATTCAACCAACAAACTTTATGTCACATGCCCACACTACGAAATATTTTGGAGGAGGTATTTCTACTGAAATCCCACTTTGACTATTTTTCTTGTCATCATATATACAAGGAGAGGAATCAAATTTCTGATACACTTTCCAAGGAGGTTGCAGTGAAAAGGGAAGAAGTTTGAATGGACTGAAGAGTGTGCATCTAGTTTTGAGAAGTTGAAGTGGTTTCTTACAAATGCTCTAGTTCTAAAGTTTCTAGATCCAGATAAAGAGTTTTTGGTTTGTACATATGCTTGCAAGAGAGGAATTAGTGGATTCCTGATGCAGGAAGGACATGTAGTATGATATGAGTCAAGAAAACTAAATGAGCACGAGCATAATTATGTGACTCATGAGATGGATTTGGCGGTGATCATTCATGGCTTGAAGCTATGGAGACATTATCTTCTTGGAAGAAGATTTATTTTGATGAGTGATCATAGTGGACTAAGATACTTTTTCGACCAACCTAATATGAATGTCAGAGAAGCTAGATGGTTGAATACTATAAGTGATTTTTATTTTGAGATCAAGTACATGAGGAAAAGGAGAATAAGGTTGTAGATGCTCCTAGTAGAAGAGTATAGGTGAATCACATTGCAGCAGTGTTTTCTTATGGGATAGACTTGCATGAGTGGATCTCACATCATGACAAAATGATGACAAGTATCAGTAGATGATGCACGGGTTAAAACAGTAGGGTATAGCTATTACGGATGAGGAGTATCATCTCACGGCAGATGGTTTCGTCTGATTCAGGAAAAAGATTTATGTACCAAACGGAAATGAGCTCAAGAAACTTATCTATGGAATTTAATGCTAAGCCATATTTAGGTAACCCAAGATATCAAAAGACATTGAAAATAGTTAAGAAATTCTATTATTGGTTGAATCTGAAGAAAGAGGTGGTTGAGTTTGTCACTAGATGTTTGTACTGTCAGTAGGTAAAAGCAGAGTGTAAGCATCCATGTGGTTTATTACAGTCGATTATGATTCCAGAATGGAAATGGGAGGTCATTTCCATGTAATTCGTTACAGGTTTTCCAAGGACATCGAAGCAGCATGATTCTATCATGGTTGTGGTTGAAAATTTAAGTAATATAGTGCACTTCATTGCAGTTAAATCTACGAATTCAGCTAGCGAGATAGCTCATATTTTCATCAAAGAAATAGTAAGATTGCATGGTGTTACTAAGAAGATTGTATCTAACAAAGACGCCAAGTTGAGTTCCTGGTTTTGGAAAGAGTTATTTGCAGGTTTGGGGATAAAGTTGGCTTTTAGTAAAAAGTATCATCCACATATAGATGGACAGAAAAAGAGGGTTAACAGGATTCAAAAGGACATGTTGAGTATGTACGTCATGCATCAATAGAGAAATGGGAAGAGTATCTTCCACTAGTAGAGTTTGCATATATTAATGGGTATCAGGAATATTTGAAGATGAGTCTATTTGAAGCACTTTATGGGCGTAGTTTTAATACTCCTATCAGTTGGAATGATATAATGAATAGGGGACTAAATGGACTAGATGTGTTGGTATAAATGAAATAGTAAATGCAGGTTATTAAGAGGAATTTGAAGGGAGTAAATGAAAGGAAAAATAGTTATGTAGATTGGAATTGGGTATTTAAAGAGTATCAGGTTGGGGAATGTGTATACTTGTGCATCAAACATAAAAAGAGCTCCTTGAGGATTGGGTCATGTTCCAAGTTGTAACTTAGATATTATGGTTCTTTCGAGATCCTTAAGAGGATTGGATCAGTGGCCTATATACTTTCACTATCTCCAACAATGAAATTCCACAATTTTTCCATGTTTAAATACTTAAGAAGTATGTCTAGGATGTCAATCATGTGATTGATTGGTATGTATTGCAAGTGGAACCAGGGGGAGAATTCCAGCCACACAATACATATTGCAGCAGAAACAACTCATGCTCTGGAACAAAGCAATCGAGTAAGTTAAAGTGCAGTGGAAGCACTTTGGGCCCAATGAAGTTACATGGGATATGGTTGATCAGATGTTGTCTATGTATCCTTCATTATTTTTCGGTTGAGAAAATGGGTTTTTGGTATATGTATATGTATATGGATGTTGTTGTAGATACCGCAATGAGTTGTGTTATAGAGATCCAATACCCGATATGATTGTCATGTTGTCATGTTGGTCATGGTTTGTAGTAGTTTATTGTAAGTACTACATTGAGCTATGTTATAAATCTCCATGGGAAATATGTTTTGTTATTTAGTGGTTTTTTGGTCATAGGTTTCATTGAGCACCGAGGATTGTGTTTCCCCAAAGGGGAGGGGTTTGTAACAACCCATGGTTGATTTTCCATGTAAATAAAATAATACCAAGGTCATGGGACAAGTATTCCAAGTTGAATGTTGGGAAAAACATAATGATGGGGTATCATTGGTGATTAATTTATGTGTATGAAAAATTCCAAAGTAAAAGAGGCATTAATTGGCATTATATTTATAAAATAAAGGAAAAATAGGTGAAAAGGAATGTGAAGGGTCACAGATTTGCATGAGAGGGAAATTGAAGGAAAAATAAGGGAAAATAAATAAAATAGAGGCCTTTATGATAGAAAGGCTTCTGAGGATCACTTGTTATATTTTGACATCCTTTTGATAGTTTTTGGGTGGAGCTCTCTTATATTCTCTCATTCTCTCATACTTTTGCACACTTAGACAATTCTTGGAGAATGTTTGGAGCACTCTATCATTCACTTGGAATTGGAGAAATAAGGCAAAGAAAAGTAGGAAATCTAAATGGAACAGGTCGATCAATATCTACATTTGGATTTATTTGCAAGTAACAGGTTGCATGTGTGATTTCTTTGTTGATTTGGGGATGCATGGTATATGCATGTGATTTTAGGGTTGTGTGTTATCATTAGCATGGAGGATTGTCTAGATTGATAGCAGTTTTACCCTTGCCTTGACATTTCCTAGATATCCATGGTGTTGTGGGTTTTTCCACTTGATTTTTTTATTGATGCTCATAATTCCTTATGGTTGTGGGTTGGAACAAACACTCTGGAAGCCATGGAATAGCTTGGGTTGAGTTACTAGTCCTGGAGCCTAATTTGGGAAAAATGCTCTAGAGCCCTTAGTGGGTTGAGTTACTTGTCCCTGGATCCGGGTTGGACAAGCGCTCTAGAGCCCTGGAAGGTTGTAGGTTGAGTTACTAGTTCCTGGAGCCCTGGAAAACTTGGGTAGATACCGATCTGGTTGTTGTTAGTGATGTCCGATTGTGGAGGTGGACTATCGACGGTTGAGGATAGATGTGGTTTGGCCTCTGGAATTCCTTGTTTGGCTTTATTTCAGTTTATTACATGATATCCCACATTCATGCTTGGAATATGGTGCAGGGGTGATTAGCTGAAAGGGATATTTGGTTCACCCCAATATATGGTCAAGTGGTACATGGAAGTCCCTGAATTGGTTTGTATTTTTCCTATGTTAATATGATACATTTCCTTATTGTCACTACTACATTTGGCGGAAATTCCGACACTTGGTTCCGACGCTTTTGACCAAATGTCGGAAATTTCCCCAATTTTTTTCCATCCCGCCCGAAACCGTCGCTATTCCGACGTTTATAGAAAAGTATCGCAATACCGACACTTAGAAAAGTGTCACAATTGCGACGTTTGGAGGAAGACGTCGCAATTGCGACACTATGGCCCAAAGCGTCGCTATTGAGACGACTCCAGTCGTCGCAAGTGCGACACAATGTCTAGGTGTCGCCATTGCGACGTTTAGGTACCCGTCGTAATAGCAACGCTTTTTCCGCCGTCGGTATAATGACAGTTATATGCGCGCCACATAAAAATACAAAACTTATATGCGCGCTACATAAAAATTCGAAACTTATATGCGTGCTACATAAAAATGATTTTATTGTTTCGTATGCGTCGCAATAGCTACATTAACGTTTGATATGACGCGCGCATTCGCCCTCGGCTCTTGCAGAACAGCATTCGCCCTCGGCTCTTGCAGAACAACATTTTCCCTCAGCATTCGCGCTTAGCTCTTGCAGAACAGCAAGTTTAAATTTGAATTAACAAATTATTCTACATGAAAATATAATTACCTATGTGATGTCCTTCATCACTAATTAAAATTATAGGGTTTCAATTTCCTAGACTTTAACTCATCTGATGCTAAATTCTAGGTTCTCATTGGTGGATCACTCTTCCATTGATTTCCTTTCCCTCTGGATCTTGTCATACTTTAAAAGTCATCAATGATACATATATTAGTTCAGGTATCCCAAAAGGCTTTATAGTAGAACATATTGTGAAGTTTTTTTGACACTTGAGGATTCTTTTTAGAACTGCAACGTGGTCTATGCTATCGAGTTATATATCAAGCAACTTGTCCTTAATAACCACACTATGAGGTAGGTTCAACCAGCTTGAACTTGTTGGGACATAGCATATGAAGTTGTGTGATGAGTCCATATCACAGGTCTATTATGGTGAAAAAAGTGAAGACATGTAATGATAGTTATTATGTTAACATTACTAGAAACATTTTTGAAATTATCCATGCTATCAAGATGTCAAAATTCCAGGCATTAGGTGTCAATACTCGTAGCTAATAGATAATAATAATAATATTAAAAAATCACAACTTTATTCTTGAAATATGATTGTTACACATTGGTAACCTAGTTCATGAGTTACTATCACCCAAAGATTGCAAAAAAAACTTAAAATATAAATTAAACCAACATGAGAATCCAACTAAGGGTTTCTTGACAAAATCATGCCATAACCTGGCATTTTGAAACCCAAATTTGAATCCATCATAAGTAATACAATGCAAACTCAGATGGATTTTCAATGCATGTTTGCATGCTACACTTATTCTCTGCCTAGATATCATTTTTTAAATGGAACCATTAGTCAAGCCCACAGTCCTTTTTATGTGAAAAATTTCAGCTCTATTTGAGCTCTTTTTTGCTCCACCACCTCCATAAACCAGTGTTACACGGGGTCTCGCCCCCCCACCTAGGGGTCTAGATTCCTCGCCCCCTCGCACTCTGGGATCTTGGGGACTTCTAGGGGATGTTTCCCTCACGCCCCCTCATGCCCCCGCACACCCCCTTTCACGCCCCCTCACACCCCCCTTAATGCCCCCTCACGTCCCCTCACCACCACTTTTAGTTTATGGTTTCGTGTTAAAAGTTGATGTGCCACTTAGCATATTTGAGAATCCAAGTGATTATGATTCAAATGGTGACATGGTTGATCTTGATATATTCGTGCAGAAGTTGGATGCAGAGACTAGTGGGGCATTAACTTGAGCATTTATGCTCATTTATCATTATGATGATATCATTTGATATTCATATGTTATGTTTTATGTTTTATGTTTCAGACATAACTTATTTGTGTTTAAGTTTTATGTTTCAGACTTGAGTTGTAAACTTCAATTTAAACTCTATTTTGAATCTTGATATAATATGTCATATGATATCTTAAACTTTATTTTCATTGTACATTGTTAGTAGTTACATTAATGATTATATAGTTACAAACTCACAAACTTACATGCATGATTGTATGATGTATGTTTTAACTTTTAACTTTAAATTAGTTTCAATTATATGATTCATCATTCATCGATTTGTAATTTTATCATTTATGATTTATATTTCATGATGCAAGTGTATGATGACTGTATATACATTCCTTGCAAAAATATAGTTACATTATAAATATTAAATTTTATAATTTTTATGACCCCAACGTCCCCCCACGTTTCCTGAAAATTGGTAGGGAGCTTTTGCATAGGCCGCTCCCTCGCCCCCTCGCTCCCACCTCCAGGGGACTTGGTGGAACATTGCCATAAACATATGCAAACATATATCATGATATTGGAATTCCATTACATATGTATGTGCCAATGTTCCATAATCATGCCCCATCATCAATTTAAGAAATTTCCATTGAATATCAAATTATGGAGGGGGGGAACTTTTGCTGCAACATTTGGCTCAAAATCAGGGACCATCTCCGTATGAGGTGAATGAGAACTATAGATATTTGAAGAAGTAGATTAGTGCCTTTTCCTCTGGCCATGGAGTCATATACAGTCATCCATCACAAAAAAATTTCTTTGTTCATTCTCACCTTGAAAGTTGCAAAAATTCATGCCCTAATTGAAACGACACTAAATTTGAAAGATATAATAAAATGCAAGCTAGAAGTGCCCTATTAATACAAAGGGAAAACCTTCCTACCTACCCTAACTGAGATAAATTTTGATTGAATAGGAAACATGATATTTCCTATGGAGTTGATTCAACAACTTGTTAAATGTATGGGACTAAATCATGCATTTGATTTCCAGGGAAACATGCGCATGAAGAGAAAAGTGCAGAATTAATGGAAAATCCATACATGCCACTTATAAAAACTACACCGAAAGGTCAAAAAATACTTAAGGCCTTAACTTAATTTGAATCCAAAAATGACAAAACAGGATTAGTGAAAACACGAGAGTGGTGTGGGTGAACAACATAAATAAAAAGTGAAGATACCTTTCCCCAAGATGCCTTTGTCACCGTTGTATGAAACATGTTTTCCTTTCCCTTTATACATGCAAGTGAATGCATTATAGGTATGGTGTTTTCCCAGAATAGGAGAAGCCTACTTAAATATATCATTCGTGGAGTGAATGTTTGGGTGCCTTAATGTGCAATGACATGTTTCTAGGACTAAATTCAATGCAAGGCATATTTGAAACTCTAACTCTGTCTTCCGGTGTCTTATTAGAAATTATTTTAGTTTTCATTTTGTGTTTTCAAGTTAGATATTGTTTTCAAGTTTTTACATTTATAATTTTATTGCAATGTGGCAGACTGATCAGAGCAGTGCAGGAACAACCCCGAGACCGGATGATCGCGGAAAGAGGCCAGCGGAAGAACATGTAAAGTGCCAGCATTGCTCTATCTTTAGGTATTTTAGTTATTTACATAATTGAAATAATATTAATTTTGTTCAAATATGCAGACACCTAGCCATGGTACGCCTGATGATTCTCTCTTTGAGGAAGAGCTTTCTTCATCCCTATCTCCAGTGTTCTTGTTGCAAAAAAAGGCACGAGATGCAAGGTTGGAATTTAATACTTTGATAGACGCGCCTCAAACACCTGAAACAGAAGAGAGGATACAACATCTTATGAGGCAGCTAGAAAGATATCAGGTAATAATAAAAATTCAAAAGGATATTTTTTGTTCTGCATGAGATGAATTGTGATAGTTTGATTTTTAATTTTTACATTGACTAAACTAACAAAAAGTTCTTTTGTATGTAGCGTTTTCTGGCATTTGCTGAACCCGATGTTGGTGGTAGTGGGACACAAGGGCAAGATATTGCCGAACAACCCTCTCATACACCTTCTACTCCTTTAGGTGCTAGCCAAGAAACACACCCTGCCCAAGCAGACACCCAGCCAACCGCTGAACGTGTTGGCAATGATGAGGCTGATATGGCCAACTACATTATTGCGTTTCCCGGAGCTACACGTGTCAGCTCCACAGGGACCATTAATGGCACGTTGTTGGTGAACGATGAGGGTGTCCCTATAAAGCATGTACAACTCCCAGGTAAATTTTAATATTTCAACTATTTCATGTACTTTATCTAAAACATATTTATCATGATTTTTATTTTTAAATTAATGATAATATCTTCTTTTTCTTTTGGTTTTATTTTGTGTAGGAAACAATGAGTTCTACAGGATTCTCGAGAGCCATGCGTTGGTAATTTTTGGCCCAACCATACGTACAGGGTGGAATTCCCAGAATTCCAACCTGAAAAAAGAACTTCTAGATTATCTAGAAGCCCTTTTTGGGGTCGGCACATTTGACAGAAAAGCGGTGGCTCAGGTAGCCGGCAAATATTTGAAATATACTAGGGACACCTATAGGACGCAATTGCAATTTAACCCTAGATATGAGCGTCCTCTCGCAGTTTCAGAGAGTGAGTGGAGAGCACTCATCCATGAAGGAAAAGAGAAAAGGGCAAAGAAAGAAGGAAAAATGCCAACTGGACCCGCAAGGTAAATTACAACTTTAATTCAATAGCTTTAATTTTCTTTATGTCTAAAATAAAAGTGTGCTACGTCATATCTGACTTCAAACTTTTGATGCTAGGTTGCCTGACACCTCAAAGGCAACCAAAGCTAGGATAGAGAAAAAGGGCCATCACAAGCTCGGCCAGGGTGGCTACTTGAAATTAGCTGCAAGAATTGTAATTAAGTAGCCAAACATCTTATAATTAATTGTATCGCCTTCCAACGTTTTTGTAATCCTATTAGATATGATTAAAAATACACAATCATATATAATGTAGGGTGATGACTTTGGAACAATAACTACAGAGGAAGATAAAAATATTGCTTTCCGTTTTGGCTATCAAGCTATAGTTGAACGTCGCAGAAGCTTGGGGCAGGTCCCAAGATCTACAATGCCTGATAAGGTAAAACATTAACCTTTCAATATTTTTGTTTTCGTCCATAAATTTAATGTCTAACAACTTTGTTTAAATCAGGGGAGCAACACTACCGACGAGGCAAATAACCCGGTTTTAGAGCCAGATGTAGATGATCCTCTCGTGCAACCTGATCATTGTAGTGGGGACCAGGCCGACAATGCTGCTATCAGTGAGGGCCGTGACGGTAATTAATTTCCACTTATAATTTTTTCTAATTATACCTTGATGGTTGTCCTTATAACGTTTTTTTGTTTAAATGACAGAGAATGTTTCCCTTGAGGATCTTACCACCAGAGAGGAAGACAGGGCAACAGTCCCAACGGCGACAACTGGTGCACCAGGTAAATAATCTCATTGCAATTTTTTTTATTAATATTACCGAACTAGTTCAATGATATTTAAAAACCGATAATTAAAATTTAATATTATCTGTTTTTGGAGGCGATGCCCTGTCACTGGATGAGACCAGACATCGTGACAATGCAACTAGGTCAGCGGCGACAACTGGTGCACCAGGTAAATAATCTCATTGCAATTTTTTTTATTAATATTACCGAACTAGTTCAATGATATTTAAAAACTGACAATTAAAATTTAATATTATCTGCTTTTGTAGGCGATGCCCCGTCACTGGATGAGACCAGACATCGTGACTACGCAACTAGGTCAGTGTCGACAACTGGTGCACCAGGTAAATAATCTCATTGCAATTTTTTTTATTAATATTACCGAACTAGTTCAATGATATTTAAAAACTGACAATTAAAATTTAATACTATCTGTTTTTGTAGGCGATGCCCCGTCACTGGATGAGACCAGACATCGTGACTACGCAACTAGGTCAGCAGTGCGGGTCGAAAGGCACGAAACAAGAGCAGAGCACGATGATATTGATGATGTAATTAGGAGCTTTAGAAATAGGAAGAAGAAAAAGAAAATTTGATAATGTAAAATATTGTATTATTATAAGACAAATGCTACCATACTTGGAACGTTTTTTGCGTTATATAAAAAACTCATTTATCATACTATTTTTATGTCAAGCATTAATTGCAATGTTTCCTTGCGTACTTTTTGTTGAATTTTTTTTTAATTAGTTATTGAATATTTTTTTTATGCTCATGAAAGTAAAAAATGAAATATAGATTGGGTATTGGGGAATTAAGAGTGATGTGAGGGGGGGGGGGAGGAGCCATAAGAGCTTTCACCTTCACGTGGTTGGCCCCGTTTAGTAGAGAATAATTTATTGGAGCGATTTAATCTTGGAGCAAACCTCCCTCGATCCAGCGTAGCAACAAAAAAGTCACTGTTGACTTAGTTGCTACTCTTTCAGATCGTGGGAGGCTTGTTCCAAGTTCATGCGACTCTAATAAATTGTTCTTGAAACGAAGAGGAGCTTATGCAGGTATGTTTTGACATTTTCAACATATGTTCTAACATTATCATAAGAATGCATCTTAGAGTAAAAAATACTACATCAATTACTTGTATTTATCGTATAGATAATGATGGATTTTGATTGACTTGGCAGTGCAGGTACAAATCCTCTTGCATCATGAGCAATACAACTTGTCAACCAGGGTCATGTCCAGGATATTTTTGCTTGTGCGCTTGACCAGGTTCGTAATGTCACATTTTGTAAGTTCCTTTACAGCTCATAATTCAATATTAAGCTTGTTCACGATTATTATCTAGGTTTTTTGTATGTGTTTTTTCATCTATTTGATTGTAAGCAACTATGCATGTTTCCTGTTGTTCACTATGATTTCTCCCATTACCACTCCCAGGATGAATCCGAATTTATTGTTGCATAGGTTACTTTATTGTTACTATGATTTCTCCATTTACGATTTCATAGGTTACATCATGTAAAGTTGTCAATCTCAAGTTGGTGATGAGCTTTAGTTCTCCAGATTTGGGGATTTTCTGATATTTTCTCCCTCATGTCATTCCTGCATCACCTCGTTGTTTGAGCATGCCAATTGTCTACCACTTGTACCAATTGGCACATGTCAATCTCTCAGTGGTGCCACATTTCACCTATTTTCAGTGAGAGTTTAGGGTTTCTCTAACATAGCTTCAGAAATCTGATTCAGTGCCTGCTTGAATATCGTCACATAATACTCATGGTTTGGATTGATGAGCATGTTCTGAATGGTTGTTTGATTCATAAGAACCACCCATATAGTCATCTTGAGATATTTCAGAAGTTTTCTCGGGTTTCCTTTTTCACTGTTTCTAGTGGGTGGGATGGTGTGGGGTGATCCATCAATACTGGTGCTCTTGTAGTAGGGAATTTGTTTTTGGGGATATAAAGGAGCATTTGATGTATATATTCCATTGGATGCATTCATAGATGGGCACGAGAAGTCAAGAATTTAAATTAAAAATATGCAACCTCTAGCATGGCAACCTGAAGGCCGCGAGAGACACCGGTTAAAGATTGTTTTGTGCTAGCCTTAATATAGTCGTGATTTATTTCTATTATCTTAATGCAAATATATAGTCTGGTCTCATTAAAATGAGGATTGTGATTGTATTTCTCTTTGGTTGTTTCTCTCTTAATGCTCCAGAAGTTGCCAAAAGTTGCGATAGTTGTTTAGTTTGCCTGTTACAACTTAAAAGTGGTTTTTAGCAATGGGAGTCATGTTTTTTTAAGGTTCATACTAATATGAAGATCTTGTAATTCTATATTCAGCATAAGAGAAGATGGCCTCTGCTTTGGGCAGTATGACAAAAATTGCCACATCTACCTCATTGGGTAACAATGGAAAGGGGAAGAAGTTAGGTGCAATGTTTGATAATTATGGCAGACAATTGTCTTCTCTTTCAGTTTTTTCACCCATTTCCTTTAATCGCTCAAGCAGAAGAGGGACTCTGAGATTACGCGACAGAGAGAAGGTAGTTAATACAAGAGCTATGGAAAAGGAGTTGTACCTCAACAAGGATGGCTCAGTGACAAAAAAATTGCAGGTCAGAGAAAAAATTATGTTTAAAGGAAGGTCACCTGCACGTGAAACTTCACTGCGGTGGATCTTTCCTTGTCCACTTATATTCGATTTTAATGTTTTATTTTAATTTTTCATGGAGGTTTGTTTTGGCATATGGTCTGGCATTCAATTGCACACTTACCGAAAGCATTGTCAATTTGTCTTGCAGGCGGTGTGAACAAACTTGCTGATCTTGTTGGAGTCACCCTTGGGGCGAAGGGAAAAATGTTGTCTTGGAGAGCAAGCATGGTTCTCCGAAATTAGTTAATGATGGTGTGACAGTAGCTAAGGAGGTAATTTGTAGATGTGTGCTCTGGTTTTCTTTTTAACGTTGTATTAGTTCCCCCTCTTAAATGTCTTGGATTTGGTAGGCATTATTTGAAAACTCAAAGGTGAAAGGAAACATATTTGTTACCCAGTGGTCTACTTGGCCTATGAACTAGCCACATTAGAGTAATGCACAAAGCTTTTCACAACAATAAAAGGAAAGGGTTATGGCTGAGTCAAATTTTATTGTTATTGACAGTGTAATGAAATGTATCTCAATGCTATGGTTTTGGCCTTTTTATTGGTTGAATTAGAGGACCCAATTGAAAATATTGGGGCCAAGTTGGTAAGGCAAGCTGCGGCAAAGACAAATGATTTAGCTGGGGATGGAACCACAACATCTGTTGTTCTTGCACATGTTGGAATATTGAAAAAATCCAGAACAATGAATGGAGAATAAATCTTCCTTCCTCTAACACAGAGAAAATAAAATTTCTTTGACAGGAGACAGAGTTTCAATACTTTTAAAACAAACTTCTATTCCCTTCAATAACTCAAAAAAAAACTATTACACTACTTCCTCACTGAGAGGGATTACAAAATTATGACTGCTACAAAACGCAGTGCATAAAACCAACTCACTGTCTGTTCAAAACAAACATACTCTGTCTCTAAAACACTCTGCTGTGTTTTTCCCTTTCGCACTGCTGTGCATACACACTTAAAAAGTTACATTCAGTCTTTCACTTTTTACACA
The DNA here is from genome assembly GCA_034641835.2 of Pinus albicaulis. Lineage (NCBI taxonomy): Eukaryota > Viridiplantae > Streptophyta > Pinopsida > Pinales > Pinaceae > Pinus > Pinus albicaulis. Next base: position 317,665,935 of record CM076576.1, on the reverse strand, counting down.
CTGCTGTGTAATAAAAAATTTACGTACTGTCTATAAAAAAAACTACCAAGCTTTTTCGACCTTTTTATTTTTATATGCCGTAACATATAAAACATATTATAATAAACCCTCTTTTAAAAAAAATAAAATTAAAACTAAATTCTGTGGCCCACCTTTCATTTCGCATATGATATATATATAACATATGTATATATTAAACTATCAAAACATTAAAGAACCCTTTCCGTCAGACTTCAAAAGTATAAATAGATTGAATTTCAAACCAAATTCGCGTTCCAAAATGGGATGCTGACGTCTGCCTAATTTTAACTCGAATTCTCAATCCAATGTGCCCTATAAAAATTTCGGGTCCGGTTTTCAGGTTTTTAGATTCCCTTCAGTTTCATGTGATCCAATATTAATGCTCCACGTGTCCTCCTTTTGAATTTACAAAATTGTCGGGTAAATTTCTGTTTGTTTAATTTCTGGTTGGTGAATTGCGTTAATGCTGGTTGTTGTGTTTAAATACAATCCTGTACAGAAATATGGCTGCGGTCGTCTACAAAAAAAACTTGCAAGAATTTTAAATGCTGAATTAAATTTCTGGATGGCATGCAAGCAACCTCCAAAAAAAATGTTGTTGTTGCATCCGTCCTTCTGCTGCAGCAGTTGAAGTTAAAATTCAACAGCACAGGGTTTAATAAGTGAGGGTGTAAAGGTAACTTTTTGTCGATAGTACTGGATTAAGATCATCTATTCATTTTTGTAGGGTCTTATGGTGTTTGGTTTTTTAGTTTTCGGTTGGGCTTATTTAGTCTAAGATAGTTTTTGAGTGAAAAAATTGCTATCAGGTATTAAAAAAATTTGGTTCTTTGGTCAAAATTTATGAGCTTGTTAGGAAATACAAAACTGACAATGGTTGTATTTAAATTTGTGGAAAATAATTTGAAATGAAACCTTTTTGTTTAGGTTGTTGCAGCAGGTGCAAACCCCATTCAAATTACTAGGGGCATTGACAAGACAATAAAGGCCCTTGTTTCGGAACTCAAAATTTTGTCAAAGGAGGTAAACGCTTGCCTTTTGAGTAGGCCGGTTTTCCTTTTTGCTGATGGTTTGGTGTATCTATTTGAATTAGTTGCCTAAGGTATTTTTGGTTGCAAACTCCTTTTCATTTTTCATACAATATTGGCCTTGTGGAATACATTTGATTGTGTGGTCTTGTTAGATCTACAACATTTGTAGTTTTTTAGTCTTATGGCCGAGGTGCACTTTTATTATGGAAATAGTTGATGCAATATTGTCATTTAATCCTTACTGTAGGGTAGTATGTTGAGAAGTTTCTTGTGAAACATTTGGTATTCAAAATGACACTTGATCCTATACAGCATCATGCACTTGACTTCAAAATTCATATTCAAAGTGTGCCAGACAATTCTTGCAAAATTTCAAATATTTATGTTGTTTTAAACCATTATCTTTTTCATGTATTGGATGCCGAAAATGTGAAAAAGACTTTGGTATGAAACCAACTGGTGAATAATTTCCAGCAAAACAACCACTTCCAAGACATGATTTAGAAGTAGAACAAATGTGCTTATGAAGCATAGAAAGACATCCTTGATGCATTGTCAATGTTTGGCTAGGGTTATTTTTGGAGAAAATAACTCCTTATTCCTAGAATAGTGATCTTCAATACAAGTAAATGCAAGAGAAGAGAGATCATCGTGTGACGCAACAAAACTGAAATTGGACCCCCAAGGAGAGCTGGTGTGTCTACAATCGCTCTGTCAGCATTTTCCCTTGGTTTACCTCGTTCTTTTCCTCCAGCCTGAGTCTTAATTGACTTCTTCTTTCTTCGGGTTTATTTATCAAATTCGTAGAATTTGATAAATAAATACTATCCACAATGGTTGGACTTTAATTTATATTCCCGATTTTATATTATCTCCAATCCTTATAACCAATGTTTAACTTTCAACACTTTGTATTTATACTCCACGTTTCTTTTTAAATAAATAACTTGTAATGAACTTTCGGCTCTATATTTCACCACCCAACCTTACAACAATCACGCTCCAGACTTATGCTAATTATCTGCCAATCGTTTAATTAAACAATTTCATTATACTCCCGCCCCACCTATATATATCAATAACCAATCAAACACTCGTATCGTACCTGGCTATCCTCCGCACACCTTAGTTAACCTCCGAGCAATTTCAACGTGCGACCACCGTCCGATGGCTTTCCCAAATCACTCTTGAAATTTGGTCAAGCCTAACGTCAGTTTAACGGCGATGGCGCTGTTAAACTATATTTTCTTCTCGGGGGTCACTTTGCTGTTTGTCGCATCTCCTATGGAATCGCTCGCGAATAGGAATATCACTTACTCCACAAAAGCTTATAAGTGACATGGGCAACCCGCTTTTGTGATTCCGCTCGTGGTTTTGGTAGAGGGCTTGACCACGGGTGCAAGTCTGGTTCCGCTATCCTTTTGTTTGTTAACTCATGTCCAATCCTCGGGTCAGGTTTCGAAAGCACAACACTTTTGTCTCTTTATTAAGCAGGATTTTTATATTTGAACAGTTTTCACGACCCCGGTTCTCTACACAGACCTCGCCTTCGGGTGGCGTGAGTTCATAGGGTTATCCAACAATTTACGGGAATTCAAAGACAGAAGAATGGAATTATCAGTACCCAATCGCCTCACAGTTAAACAATTCTTCACAATTATTAGTTCGAGATAATTCAATGGCAACTAAGCTTGGAAATCATTTAACTGGAAACAATTGTTCACACACAGAGGTTTATTGCAGAAATCCCCTCTCTACCCTCCTCTTCCCTCTCTACTTTTATTCATCCGAGGAATTACAATTTATATACATAACATATGGCTCTTCGGTTCCTCTGAGAGGACCGTTCTAGAAATCAAAAGTTCTAATTATAATAATTCAACTAACTGAAACTGTTCGACTCCTACAACTCTAACTAGTCTAAGTAATACAATCAGCTGAGGTATTGACACCTAGCTATTACAACTCAAATGTTTTCGAACCCTCCTAGCCACAACATGTGGACAAAACCTCCTACATTGCTGGCTAGTGCCTAATGCCCCTGCATCATCGTGTGACATAAACCTATTAACAAAAGTGAATTCCTTTAATTTCACCAAATATTTTCTTTGAATTCCTTGCTTTTAAAAGCCAATGATATCCCTTATTGTGTTAATGTTACGTAAATTCCTTGTCCTAGTGCCTCACACTCTACTATGAATGTTTTACCAAAATTAGGTGCAACCGATGTTGGTGTAGAAGACATGCATCCATTAAAAGAGAGAATGCCAAAGTAGCCTCATCATTCCATATAAATGATATTTTCTTCAAGAGATATGTGAGTGGACTTGAAATGCATGCATAATTCTTAACAAATGATCAATAATATCATGTAAGTCCAAAAAATCGTCTAAGAACCTTGATTTTCTTAGGAATAGGTCATTTGTAATAGCTTGCATCTTTTGAGGCTCCAACTTCACTCCTTCCTTTAAAACAATATGAACCAAATACTCGAATTCTTATTTCCCAAAAGCACATTTGGATATTTTTACATAAAAATGATTGCTCTCAATAATTATTTATATAACTTTTCCACATGTTTAGTGTGGTATTCCCATGATTTATTATAAATATGTGTATTATCAAAGAAAACCAACACAAATTTTATAAGATGGGATCAAACAAAATTGTTCTTAAGTCGAGCCCGCCGGACTTCAAACGGCGATAAACCATAACTAAAACCAAATTCGTGTTCCAAAATAGCCTACTGACGTCGGCCAATTTTGTGACGCGAAATGAATTTTTCCCTAATCTTTTTCGGGTCGGAAGTTGGGCTGGCGTACGGAGGGAGAGTTGTGACGCGAATTTCTTATCAAATTCGCCCTAATATTTTTCGGGTCCGTATTTCCACTGCGCGAGCGGCCCAAACAAAGATCCGCTCCAATCAATTTCTGCCACGTGTCCTCAATAGAAACTTGCTCTGCTCCCGGCTGCGGGTGCATTCGATGGCGTTTAAGGCGATGGGACATGGATATGGCGATTTCATATCAATCGCATTAACATTTAACGTTGCTCAATTAAGTTTTCACATCAAATCCTCATTAATTAATTTTTAACACTGTTCAAGATCGGCCTCCACTCCTCTTAGTGATTCCGCACGCTCCAATATGATCCGGCCTTCGGCTCTCATTATTAATGATCAGATATTAATTATGACGGGCGTCCTTTGATTGCATTGCAGTCGGGTCGAGAAAATGGCTTTTAGCTATGCTTTTTCAGACGAGCCGGTTGCTGGATTACACTGCCTGCTAACTGTGACGATAAGGAGAAGTGGCCAGCTGAACTGCTGCCTAGACCTTGCAGCATATCTACATTTCTCTCAGTTCTGTCTCTGTCTGTCTTCCTCTATTAATTGGAATTCTGCTTCTTCGTCTCCTCTTATGCCCACTGTGCCTGAGACTGCATCCATGCCTCGCGTGCGTCATAGGATGCGTTGCCGTAGGGGGAGCACTAGAGGTCAACCCTGCGGGCTCCCTCCAGCCCCTCAACAGAGTCGACTTCCGGCCAGTCCAGTGATTATTACGCAGGTCGATATCCAAATACTAGGAGTGGGCGGGGTCGGGTTGTAGGATCTGGCCACCGTATGGATTCCCCTGCTCCTCGCTTCCCCACCACTAGTTCACCTTCTCCCACGACGCGCACTATGCAATTTTCCTTTGCCTTCGGCTCTCATTATTAATGATCAGATATTAATTATGACGGGCGTCCTTTGATTGCATTGCAGTCGGGTCGAGAAAATGGCTTTTAGCTATGCTTTTTCAGACGAGCCGGTTGCTGGATTACACTGCCTGCTAACTGTGACGATAAGGAGAAGTGGCCAGCTGAACTGCTACCTAGACCTTGCAGCATATCCGTACTTTCCAGTTTCCGTCTCTACCGTTTTCCCTCCGTTAATTGGAATATTCACTTCTCCGTCTCCCTCCAGGGCTCTAGCGGCTCGAGACCGCACCCATGCCTCGCGTGCGTCATAGGATGCGCGGCAGCATGTGAGCACTAGAGGCTGACTCACCGCTGGGCCTCCCTCCACCCCTCACCGCAGTCGACTTCCCACGGGCCCAAGACATGTGTCGATATCCAAATACTAGATGTTGGCACAAAGCTGTAGGATCCTGGGCCACCGCATGGATTCCCGTTTCCTGGCTTCCCCACCGCTAGTTCACCTTCTTCCCACGAACGCGCACCGCGCAATTTTCCTTAATTTATGTTCAAACGCCCGCGAATCACGACTTTATTCAATGTGGTCTTCCGCGAGGAGGCCCAAACGAGGGAAGAATGGCACCCGTCCAAATGTCCGAGCTCGAAAAATTCGCGCGCATCTCGGCCTCAGGAGGGGAGCCGTGCATGCATGTGGAGGTAGCACCTAGCGATCCTTGACCTTCCGAAGGATGGTGCCGAATCGTGGAGGAACCACCGGAGGAGTAGTTTGGTTAATTTGTTTTTCTTGCTTAGCAGGCCCACTTAATTGGGCTGCTTTTAGATTATTTTACTGTGCTGGACCTTTGTAATATTTTTGAATTCTGTAAATTAAATGTTCAAGACTGGTTTCCCCGTATGAGGGCAGTCTTCTTAATTTTTTGATTTTTTGATGACAAATTTTCCATGAGTATGGCCAGGCAATGTTTTTGACTTCGGTGTAATTTTATTCGCAATGTTAATATATTAACTTTACTTAGAATTCTCACATGATTAGCGTTTTTCTTGATCTGTTCAAGGATTTTGGGTACTTTAATTTGTATTTGGAACAATGGACGTCGGTACTCTATCTGTTGCTTTACTGTTCTACATACTGCTATTTCACTTTCTTATAGATGCCTCGGGCATATTTGGATGCTTTCTCAGATTGTCGATAATCTCCATGTGAACTGTTTTACTTCATATAATATATTCAAAACAACGTTTTTTCTCTTGTGAAAAAAAATGATTAATGTTTATCACTCTGCCTTCAAAACTAGCGATGCTGGTCTATGTTGCTGGTTTATTGATATGGTCCGATGGTCTTTTTATATTTTGGACATATCACACTCCTCACATGATTAGCGTTTTTCTCTGTTCAAGGATTTTGGGTACTTTAATTTGTATTTGGAACAATGGACGTCGGTACTCTATCTGTTGCTTTACTATTCTACATACTACTATTTCAATTTCTTATAGATGCCTCGGGCATATTTGGATGCTTTCTCAGATTGTCGATAATCTCCATGTGGACCGTTACTGGGTTTTATATCATGTCCCTGTATGTGACATGGGGTATTTTTCTATCATTGTCCGGGGTGGGACTTCCACTTTTCTGGATGGATATTTGGGTTCCAATCTTCAGATGTGAAAATTTAATGACTTCATGGACTGTTTTACTTCATATAATATATATTCAAAACAACGTTTTTTCTCTTGTGAAAAAAAAAATGATTAACTTTTATCACTCTGCCTTCAAAACTAGCTATGTTGGTCTATGTTGCTGGTTTATTGATATGGTCTAATGGTCTTTTTATATTTTTGACATATCACACTCCTCACATGATTAGCGTTTTTCTCTGTTGCAGGATTTTGGGTACTTTAATTTGTATTTGGAACAATGGACGTCGGTACTCTATCTGTTGCTTTACTATTCTACACACTGCTATTTCACTTTCTTATAGATGCCTCGGGCATATTTGGATGCTTTCTCATATTGTCGATAATCTCCATGTGGACCGTTACTGGGTTTTATATCAAGTCCCTGTATGTGACATGGGGTATTTTTCTATCACTATCTGGGGTGGGACTTCCACTTTTCTGGATGGATATTTGGGTTCCAATCTTCAGATGGGAAAATGTAATGACTTCATGGACTGTTTTACTTCATATAATATATTCAAAACAACGTTTTTTCTCTTGTGAAAAAAAAATGATTAATGTTTATCACTCTACCTTCAAAACTAGCGATGTTGGTCTATGTTGTCGGTTTATTGATATGGTCTGATGGTATTTTTATATTTTGTTTATTGATATGGTCTGATGGTCTTTTTATATTTTGGACATATCACACTCCTCACATGATTAGCGTTTTTCTGTGTTCAAGGATTTTGGGTACTTTAATTTGTATTTGGAACAATGGACGTCGGTACTCTATCTGTTGCTTTACTATTCTACATACTGCTATTTCACTTTCTTATAGATGCCTCGGGCATATTTGGATGCTTTCTCAGATTGTCGATAATCTCCATGTGGACCGATACTGGGTTTTATATCATGTCCCTGTATGTGACATGGGGTATTTTTCTATCATTGTCTGGGGTGGGACTTCCACTTTTCTGGATGGATATTTGGGTTCCAATCTTCAGATGTGAAAATGTAATGACTTCATGGACTGTTTTACTTCGTATAATATATTCAAAACAGTGTTTCTCGTCTTTTAAAGTTTTATTTTTTATTTTTTAAATTGAACCTGTCGTCGGTATACCGACACATTGTAGACGTCGGAATTGCGACAAATCAGAAACGGCGATAGAGCGACAATATAAAAACGTCGGACCACATTTCATTGGAATTGCGATAGCTTACAAACGTCGGAAGAGCGACATCCAAAACGTCGGAAGAGCGACGTTAAAAACGTCGGACCACATTTCGTCGGAATTGCGACATCTTACAAACGTCGGAAGAGAGACGTCCAAAGCGTCGGACCACACTGCGTCGGAATTGCGACTGTTTACAAACGTCAGAAGAACGACGTTCAAAACGTCGGACCACATTTCGTCGGAAGTGCGACCGTTTAGGAATGTCAGAAGCGCGACGGTTCGTGAGACGTCGAAAGAGTGACGCTTGTTCGGAAGCGACGGAGGAAGTGTCGATAGTGCGACATTTTTTAGGTGCGTCGGAACTGCGACGGCATGACAAACCACGTTTTGTCCGCCCTGGAACTGTCGCTCTTGCGACGACTATGTGTCAGAATAGCGACGAATTGGCCGTCAGAATTTCCGCCAAATTTTCTAGTGTGTGATCTATGAGTAATTTTAGTGATTAAGTTGGTGATAGCATGGCTAAGTTTCAATGGTTTATATTTTGGTTATTTTCTGGTTTTATGTTGGTTATATGATGTGTATCATCTATGACTCTCGTCATGAATTGTTTAGTTATTGATCGATTGATGAATGCATGGAATAATAAATGTTTTTGCATATATGTGGAGAGGGAATAGGGTCTTCTCAATGATTCTCGGATGATTCTTATAATTTTATGATCAGATATACATTCATGACCTGTAGCTTACATTTTTTGCATGTGTTTGACGAAATGTCTATTCTATTCTAAGTAGTTTAATTCAAGTTTTTCCTCTAATTTTGAATGTTTATCCTTTTTTTTATGTCATTAATGGTTCCTGGAAGTCTCAAGTAGTTCTACGCAGTGGTCTGGAGGCTGTCCTAGAATGGTGGCTCCAATCTCAGGACCACACCCTCTGAACTAGACAATTTAAGTCACAACCGCACTCAAGCAGTGTTTTGCATGCGATTGGAGGACTTCAACCTCACCTAGACCTTTTCATGCATCCGGTTGGGATTTTATTGTGAGAAAAATGGCCCCAACTCAGATTTCAGTTGCTTGGGTTGGTCCTTTGGCCCTTGCGTGTCATGTATCCCTATGGGATATTGTGAGTTTCAGTTTGTGTTCACTTGCAGGACCCACTTCCTTAACTAGAAATTGAACGTCAGATCATGTCATAGTAACTTTTCGTCTCATGTTTACCCGAGAAGGTCGGTTAAATTAGGTTAATGTGGGAGGGTGTGGTTACAAATTACACCTATAAATCTATTAATATAGCAACATTTTTATGAAGGACATATTTAGATTATATGGAATCCCAAGGACTATGATGTCAGATAAAGACTCGAACTTTATAGGAAATTTCTAGAAAATTTTATTTGGGAGTATAAGGACTCAACTCCATTTTAGCGCCGCCTATCATCCACAAACATACAAACAAATAGAGAGAGAAAAGTAGATTATATAAGATATGCTTACAATGTATGTAATGGGAAAAATATCTATATTTAGCTAAATTTTTCATACAAAAGGAGTATCAGTCATCTTTAAAAATGAGCCACTTTAATGTGGGATTGAAACTAGTGAAATGCATCACTTAGCGTCAATAATCACTTCCGATGCTTGCACCCAGTAACCAAGACTTCCTGGAAGGGATTAAGTGTGAGTGTAAAAGATCCCTAAAAATTATTTTTTTATTTTATATTTTTAAGTTATGATTAAAATTTTGAAGACAAAAAATTTATTGTAGTGTTGACTTAAATTTATTTTTCATATTGCATCATGATTTAAAATTGGTGAAAAATATATAATATAGGTAAGGTTTGTTAGGAAAATGATTGAATCAAGTCCATTCAATAATAAAAATCAGCAAGAGAAAAATATGAAGAACATTACCAAGGCAGTTTCCATGGTTAGTAAAAGCCCTAAAATTAATGGAAACCTTTTTTATTTTAAAGAAAATATTAATTATGCAAAAATTAAAAAAGAAAAAAACTATAATTAATTATTAGGACACTTGGCGAATAGAGATTTTTTTGGTTTTAATTTTTTTACACAATTTTTAATTCTAAAAATTAGATTTTAAACCACATAAAATTAGTCATCCACCAATCAAAAAAATTCAAAAAATAATTTCCAATTTCTAAAAAAATAAGTTTAATATTTAATTTTACCAAAACTTTAATAAACTTTGTAAATAGTTTCTAAAAATTTGGAAATTAATTAGAAGTCAAAAAAATTTGACCCAATCTAATTACAATATATACTTCCACCAATCAAAAATTAGAAATTCAAATTTCAAAAATTCAAAAAATAATTTTCAATAAAAAACTAAGTTGAACATTTAATTTTACCAAAACTTTAAAAAACTACATAAATAATTGCTAATAATTTACAAATTAATTATAAATAAACCATGTTAACCAAAACTAATTACAATATATGATAATATAATAATATTTTGTATATCTAATATCCAATAAAATTAAATACTTTCTCAAACATCCTACAAAAAATACTAATAATACTTTTTCCATTAGTACTTATTTTTTAATATGATTGTTTTTATTTTTAAAAATTAATTTGGTAATTATTGTTATCATATGTTCTTAAAAAAAAATTGGGCTTTTTTAAACCTATTTCCAACTGTTTTTAAAAAGTAGTTTCCTCATTCGTAGTTTCTTATAAAAAAGTAATCGATTACGACTATTGAATTCATGAATAAATTTATAAATCTAATAATGAAACATAAAAAAAAGTAAGATAAGTAATTAATGGACTACATAACCTTGGAGCAAAATAGAAATAGATGTATAGATAATTTTGGATGAAGTATTAGCCCCAACATCATCATTTGTTATAAAATTTAAGAGTTTGTTGAAATATGCTTGTGCACATTTTGATCCATCTTTAATTTGTGGGTTCAAAATAAGGAGGAGAAATACATCAATGTAATAGTCTTTTGAGTCTCTCAGAGGGGGATACATGCATATCCTATAGTCTAGTTGCCTCTTGAGTCATGAACTGATCTAGTTTTGGCAAGAAAAACATTGTATGGAATATACATCAATGTAATAATTATTCTTTCTATTAGAAATCATTTGCAAGAATTAAAAAAAATAAAAATAAAGAGGAGAAATTACAATGTCTAGTATCTTTATATTAAATAATGTATATATATGATATAAAAATAAATAAAAGCTAATTATTTAGAAGAATATATATATATATATATATATATATATATATATATATATAACTTTAAATTTATACTCGTGCTAATTCAGAAATAAATTATCTATAGTATAATTTCTATGAAGTATCTTGTGTCGTCTTAATAGGGTGGCAAAGAATTCACATTTAATAAAATCTCTAATAAAAAAACTAGCAATTGCCCCTAAAGGTGCAAAGGTACACCGAAGGAATAGAATATTTGGAAATATTATCTTGTCACTCACTCAAATGCAAGCATTGTTAATCATTTCTATGAGCAACAAAATTGCTTCTCAATAATAATATTTAGATGAAATATATCTAAAGTCAATTAAAGTCGTTAGAAAGGGGCATACAAATCTCTGAAGAGGACTCCACCAGTTAGATTTTAATGACTGATGAGAAGAATTAGGTTGTTATTAGGATTGAATAAGTGATTTGCGGTATTCATAAAGGTGTCATTGTGAGTTACTTTGGTACAGTCTAGTGTCGGAGCAAGAGGAATGGGAATGACAACGGAGGAGGTGGAACTGGATTAGAGTGACTCTCTTCCAAAGGTGGAAAGAGAGACACTCTTCCACGAAAACCAATCTAATTTCGTTAATCATTTTCTAGTTAAGTTCATTTTTGTGCTAGTTTTGAACTTTTAAGTTCCAATTTTTGTAAATATGGGAACCATGATAATATAAAAGTCCTTTTAGAAGAAAAAAAAGAAATTTAAGCGAAATGGGTAGGACATCTCACCTCTAGTGACTATAATTACATTTAAAAAAAATTGAAATAGGAGTTATCTTCTAAAGTAGACAATCTTGAATTCACCAACCAATTTTTATGTCATGCCTCTGAAATCCCAAGCACACCATCTATGATCTTAGGTTTGGGATTGCGAATAAAACTATCAATCCTTGAATGCTTCAAATAACATGCTAAGTCCCCATAATTTTCCATTTTTGGGTAAAAGCGACACCTATGACATTGATTTTGGACAAAGATTTGATAGATTACAGGCACATCCAATCCATCACATTGATTAAAAGAAGGCGACACAAAAGCGACATTACTCCATGATTAATTTACAAGAATTAAATATTTCCTTCCACTCTAGCTAAAGCTCCATCACATCTTTGCCTCATTCTTCATGTTGCTAAATATTTTTGTTACCTCTTTTACAATATCATAATATAGTATAATCATAACAAAAGAATAAAAAATGCTTATATATTAAATTTTTGTATAATAAATATTATAATAAATTGACTTTACTTATATATTAAAAATATATATTAAAATTTTGTATAATAAATATTAAAATTTTATTATAAATGGATTTTAAAACATTTAAATATAAAAAATATAAATTATTATTCTAATATTTTTATAAATTTATTTTTCAAAACCCAATAAAACTTAAGTATGTCGTAAGGCATCACTATTTGAAAACAACTTTCCTAAGTGCCTTTCTGTCATAATATGTGCCATTAGATTTTTTGTTAGACAATTCAATCATGCTCAACCATCGATTATAATTGCCATCTGTTGGCAGTTGCTAGGCAGTTGCGACTCCTCTGGTGATTCCAAATTTCCTGTATCTCCCATTTGCTGCCTATCATTTTAATGAGTTTCAGAAGTCGGACGAGCCGAGACAGGGCTACAAGGAATTCAAAGCCGAAGTAGCGATGATAGGCAGCATCAGCCACATGAATCTGGTGAGACTACGGGGATTTTGCGTCGATTCCCACTAGAGGCTCCTGGTTTACAAGCTCATGGACAACAGTTCCTTATATAAATGGCTCTTCTCGGGTCCGGACGAGAACAGAGAGTGTTTGATGTGGGAACAGCGTTACAACATGGCCATGGGGACTGTGAGGGGCCTGGTTTATCTGCACAAGCAGTGTAGAGAAGCCATCCTGCACTTGGACATAAAGCCTCAGAATATCCTACTAGACAAATGCTTCATGCCCAGGCTCTCTGACTTCGGCATGTCGAAGCTCTTGAACAACGACATGACGCAGGTCATAACAGTGGTGCGTGGGACGCCCGAGTGCCTGGCGCCTTAGTGGCTTCATTACTCTATTTCCACCAAGAAATGTGATGTGTACAGCTTCTAGAAGGCATCGGATCAGATCAGGCTTCGGCGCTTGAAGGAGCAATGGAAAGGAAATGATGTCGTTGATGATGTAAAGCAGAGGCAATCTCAAGAGCAAGTGAGAAGAAAGAAGATGTCGAGGGCACATGATGGTATTTTGAAGTACATGCTAAAGATGATGGAGGTTTGTAAGGCTCAGGGTTTTGTATATGGTATAATTCCAGAGAAAGGGAAGCCGGTGAGCGGTGCTTCTGATAATCTCAGGGCCTGGTGGAAGGAGAAGGTTAGGTTTGATAGAAATGGTCCTGCTGCAATATCAAAATATCAAGTAGAACACTCAGCACCCGGGAAAGATGAGTTTAATGCAATTATTGTTTCAACTCGTCATACTCTTCATGAACTCTAGGATACCACTCCAGGTTCTTTACTGTCTGCTTTAATGCTGCACTACGATCCTCCTCAGAGGAGATACCCATTGGAAAAGGGTGTTACTCCCCCATGGTGGCCAACTGGGAATGAGGACTGGTGGCAATAGGTGGGTTTGCCTAAAGGAAAATTCCTTCCTTATAAAAAGCCTCATGATCTGAAAAAGGCTTGGAAGGTTGGTGTTCTCACTGCTGTAATCAAACATATGTCTCCCAATATTGCAAAAATTCGCAAACTTTTGAGGCAGTCTAAATGTTTGCAAGATAAGATGACAGAAAAGGAGAGTGCAACATGGATTTCAGTTTTCAACCAAGAGGAGGCATTGGCTCGGTAAAAAAATCCGAATACTTGCCTTCTCACAAGTGCCGAAGGATTTGGAAATGGATTAACTTTAACATCCAGCAGTAGTAGTGAGTATGATGTGGAAGGTGTTGATGATGTCCCTGATTCTGCATGTCCAAAAAATGAAGGACAAGGAGACGAGGCACAAGACTTTGATTTCTTCAACATGGCTAATGCAAATGATACCCTTTGTTCTATTGGAAATGGAGAAGATGCCAGTATGACCAGAAAGAGGAAGCTACCTGAAGAGTTGTTGATGCAAGACTAGAATATTTATACATGCCCATATGAACAATGCCAGCATTGTGAGCGCAAAAAATGGATTTTTGAACCTGAACTCAAGGAATGCTCATCAGTCTAATTGTCCTTACAGAACAGATGTGCAAGGGATGGAATTTCAAAGACTAGAATGTGAAACTAATGCTTCCACATTCTACACATCTGTGGGACAGCCTGATCATCCTCATTTGCAAGAGAAAGGTGTTTCTGAATCAAAAAGTGGAGGACAGTTAGCATCTCTGGGGAACCAAACCGTTCATCCTCTTAATACTAGAAATTTTATTATGCCTACTAAAACTCAGCAGTATATAAATGAGCTATTGGCTTTGTATGATAGTAGTGTGCAACAAAACAAGGCTTCTACAAATGGAACGACCCAGTTTGTTAGTGGTAATAATCCACTTGAAATTATCACAGAACCTGGCTTTCCAAAAGAATATTTTTCCAGAATTACACCAGAAGATATTTTCTACGGTCAGGTTTTTGTGGTGGGCAAAAATAATAGTGAGTCTAGTATAAGTGTGCACCAGTCTAGTGGAAGCATGCACCAATCTAGTGGAGGCATGCACCAATCTGGTGGAAGTATGCAGCAGTCTATGAGAGAAGGTATATTCTGTGACGAAAGCAAAGTATTTGATCAACCATTCCAGCCCCAATCCCGGGAAATGATCAGAAACTTGGGATTTGGATTACCATGTGATGCTTCCTTTGGATCTGTGGAATCATTTCGCAGAGGATCAAATAATAGATCTACAAATGGAGGTCAAATATGGTATTTTGGAGCATGAAAGCAGGCTTGACTCGAATTAAGAATTTTTCCATCTTATCTCTAAACTGACACTCTATAAGGACTACTAATTTTAGTGCAGTCCTTGGTTACTGCATATCAAAGATTCTTCAAGTTCATACAATTCTAGTAGGTTGTTTGAAGCTGAAGATGGAAAGTGCAGTTAAGCACTTTTGCTTTCTTTCTTGCCAGTTGCTGGCCCTAGAATAGCATAGTTACACTGTACTTGTTAATTGAATTATTGTACTCAGATAGTGTTCAGGAGTACCATTTGTAAGACTCTTCTTTCTCATCCTAATCAGAAACTGTCCTTTTTCAACTCTTCTTGTTAAAACATTTAACTTATTGGTGATGTTTTTTAGAACTGGTATTATATTTATACTTCTTTCACAGAGGTGATTTACCTCACATGAATGCATGCAGTGCCAGTACTGTTCCCAACTATATTGCAGAAATGGAGGAATTGTGTGCTGTTAATTTTTCCATTATATGCACAGTGTTTAAAGGTTTTAACTTGTATTGCTTGTGAACAGACTGGACAAAGGGAAGAATTAGAAAATGCTCTGGGACTGAAGAGAAAGGTATATAAAGTTATATTCTCATCATTTCTGGGTTGGTGGGGTAGTCTGAGTTCATTGTTTTTTTTTTGTTTCCTTAAATCTCTGAGAATCTTTAAGTAGCATCAAATAAAAATAAAATATTGTCTCAGTAACCAATACTATTACAGACAGTGTGTGTCACTTTCCATTGATACATGGTAGACACATTGCATTCTCATTCAGTATATGAACTAATAGATGTCTTTGTGGGGGAACATATACCAGTCCAATTTATTCTCATAGAGGTTTTCGTTTTCCTTAAGCTTGCAACAAATGAAATATGACTGGGTAGGAAATGCTTTTCTGTCATGTACCAAGCTTTTAATCTGCATGAACAATATGGAAGTTCAAAATATCACATGGTTTCCTTTGAATGGATGGTTGCATTCAGACTCTTAAGGACTTTCTAACTTGTTTCATCTTTGTATTTCCTCCTTTGTCTGGTTTGGGGGAATGTTGTTCTCAGTTATGATAATTTTCTGCAGGTGGGATGATAGCCCAATGTTGTCATTTCTAGCATGGATTCAAGGTTTCCTATTTCTGAAAATGTCCTTTTTATGTTTAGAGGTTTTTATAAACTGGAATAACTGTTTATGCCAAAGCTCACCATACATATTGATGACTTGTTTGTTTTTCACATTTGATCTCAGAGTACAAATTTTCAATCTCTTACTAGTCTCCATACACCTGTACCTTTAGTAAATATTTTTCTGTTGTGTGTAGTTTTGGTGGAAAAGTTCTTCCAAGACCAAGTGATGGTGCCCTCAGGTATGTGGGGGGTGAGACCCATATTGTCACGGCCCACAGACGTATTGGCTTTACAGAGTTCATGCAGAAGATGATGCAGACATATGGCCAGGATCTGTTGCTGAAGTATAAATTGCCAGATCAGGATCTCGATGCTTTGGTGTCTGTTTCTTGTGATGAGGATCTTGAAAATATGATGGATGAATATGAGAGACACCTGGAAGGTTCGAGTGAAGTATCTTTAAGGCTAAGAGTATTTCTCTTCCCTGCTGGTGATCATGGTCTGGCTCATTATCCTACAATAGGTGATCACAGGAACTCTGAAAAGCACTATGTAGATGTTGCCAATGGTATATCTGAGAGAAGCATTAGAAAACATGAGGGCAATATAGAAAATTCATCTTCTCAACATCTACAAAATTTGATCGGTTTTGATGTTGTTGATAATTGGAACTCAACGCCAAAGGATCAAGAAGGTATATCAGGGCCATCATCGAAAATTTGTCGAAAATTTGTGGTTATTGGATTGTGGGTTCATAGCCAAAAAATTGTTATAATGACACTTATCCATATGATTGTAATTTCTGAACTTCTGTGATTTATTGTCAGCTTTTGTAGAGGAATCGAGACTGTATCCATGTTACCGAGACATTATCTCTGTACGAATGTCAATTTGATACCACCAAACTGAAATGGAATCCTTCTCAATGAACTGTGATGACACCGAATCAGTGAGACCCTTTTCACTGTGGTCATTACTGTGATCCAACCGACCTTTTGTCACTTTAATCCTCCTTGTGACATATCCGAATTTTTGTCAATGTGGTATCTCATCGAAGATGTGGTATTATTTGAGAACTTGTCATATTACCGAGACTCTATTTCTCAGATTTAACTGTGACACCTAAACTGTGACACTGAAATGTATATACTATTAAAACATCAAATTTATAGCAATGAGACTTATACTACTATGGAATTACCAAATGAGGTTGTTGTGGTTATGTAATAGCACTGAATTGAGGTAGTTCCAAGACCGTGTTGCCATTGAAACCGAGGTACTACCAAATATGAAATGTTAATCTGAATTTTTTATTTTTTATTTTAATCTAAAATTGCACATGATCATCCATTCTTTGAATTGAAGAACTATGGCAATGATACCTGTCCACTGAACATTGAAATGATCACTGTCGCACAAATGACGAACTATGGCAATGATCCCTGTCCACTAAACATTGCAATGATCACTATCCATTGTCATTATTTTCCTTAATTGCATGGTCCTAAAACTCATAAATTTCTCCTCTGACCTTAATGCTCCTTAACTATGCAATTTTACTCCATCTGTGTTTAGCCTATGGATTTTCATCTTCTAGGTTCACTTCATGTTTTTACTATGTGGAAAAATTCGTTGTTTTGGACAAGATTTGGTGAGTCCAAGGAGGTTTATTCTTGGTGTGAGAGGCTTGGAGATTGTCACTTTTGGTGGATTGATTTTGAATTATTATGAGTACATGTTCTTCTCTCATCAATGGTAAACAATTACGCAATCGCTACAATAAATGAGTACATAGCCAAGATAACTATAATGAAGAGCCATCCTCGCCATTGTTTTATGTCTAAATATTTTCCTTTCTTTGTGAATGATTTGTTAGTCTCAAGTTTTGTAATATGTTTTAATGAAATATCTCTATTTCATGTTGTCTTTTCTACACTCTCACCTTACGGCATTTCCTTTGCAACATATGGTGCAATTGCTAGTTTTATGATAAATTAATTTAAAAACCAATGAAAAATCAAAATATCTCAAATTTTAGATATTAGAATCTTATTCCATGACAATTGAGTGTCAAGTGTCAAATTTTATTTGGAGGGAGGAAGAGGAAAATACAAACATGCCAAATTTAATTGGTCAAATCTGCCAAACCAAACCCATCCTAGGAACACATTCCGTGTAATTACAATGTTCAATATACTAAACAAATAAATTAATTACACAAAATCCCTAAAATTTAACTTTTTATTTTATCTTTTTAAGTTATAATTAAAAAGAGAAAATCATATTTATGGTAGTGTTGACTTTTTTATATTACAACTTCATTTAAAATTGAATCACCAAAGAATATAATATAGGTAAAAAAATATTGAGAAAAATGATTGAAACAAGTCCATTCAATCATAAGAATAGATTAATATAATATAAATAAATTCAAAAAAAAAAAAAAAAAATATATATATATATATATATATATATATATATATATAATAAAAATAAGGTTTGTGAGCAAGATCTATGGTACATTGTAATAAAAGAAATGGTACATATTGTAAGTGTCAATTTTATGTATTTTTTCAAATCTATATTTTATATCTATTTTTTATTTCTCACAATTTTAACTAATCAAAAAAGAAGATTGTAAAAAAAAAAAAAAAAAAAAAATTGTGAAAATTTATTTTAATACAATAAATTTTGATATTTTTATAAAACTTTAGAAATATTTTTTATTTCTAACAATTTTAGCCAATCAAAAAATAAGAATTTAAAAATATTTTGAAGAGAGTAAAAATAAAAATAAAAAAGGGAAAAATGAAAAATACTACCAAACTTTTAAGAAAAAAAAACAGGGTTTTAAAAATATTTTTAATTTTTAGAAAATTTATTTTAATATAATAATTTTTGATAATTTTATAACCTTTGGAAAAAATAAAAAACAAAGAGTTAAAATTTAATCAAATTTAAACACAATTTTATGAGAGATAGAAAGATATTTTTTACATTTTATTTTTATTATATTATTTGAATTAATTTTGTTAATAAAAAGGTTTATTTAAAATAGGGTTTTTAAAATTTTAATTTAATTATTAATAATTATTAGTTGGATGTTAATATTTAATCTCTACATAATATTTTGTGGCATAAGATTTACTGAATTTTAATTTAATTATTAATAATTATTAGAAAATGCTAAAGATTTAAACTAGATAGAATATTTTAAAATATTCTTAATACTAGTCCTAGATTAAAGGTTGAGATTTGTTTTTAGAATTTACACTTTTGTGATCCATCATATAAAATTGTAAAATATCTTTTGGTGATAATCACATGCAATGAAACATTGTCTCGAGGCGTTGAGTATGATTATATGATTTATGTACTTTTAATTAAAGTGATTAATTTGTTTTAAAATATATATAATGAACATGTCTCAAATCAATATGAGTTATGATTTTGTAAACATGTAATATTATCCTCTTATATTATTGGTTCATTTATAAGTTAAGAATCTATATAATAATGTGAGAAGATTAAAAAATTTAATAAATATTTTTTTAATATATATATTTAAGTTGTACATTAATTTTTTTAATTAATAATAATTTAAAATAAATTAATAATAATTTTGATTAATAATTTTTCATTTTTACACTATAAAATATATTTATGATTAAAAAAATTCAATATATAGAAATTTAATTCATATATTCATTTTTCACATATTAAAATAAAATTATTATTTAATTAACAATAAAATATCTTATCCTCTTTTAAATGTTTTCATACCAAACCCACCACTTAATTCATATAACTATATTCTTTTTTTTTAAGCTTAAGTAGATCTTTCTCATTTCTCATTTTCTATTAATTTAAAACCAGGCATAAAAAACCGGACATCAAAGATACAAAAATTAGATCTCAACCTGCCCAAACCCTGTTCGCATCTAGATGCGAAGTATGTCAACCAAAACATAAACAGTCTTAATAACAGATATCTATCTAAATCTGAAAATACTATCATATTAAACAAACAAACAAACAAAAAACTAACCCCGCAAAGAGTAACTAAAAACTCTAATCATGATATCCTTTAATTCATTATCTGTTTCTATGAACTTTATTCTCCGCCGCAAACTTTCTGATATTTCGAAATTTTCATATAACTTCTTTATAACGATATCCATTACCTGTTTCTATGAACTTTATTCTCCGCCGCACTTTCTGATATTTCCAAACCTATTCTTGCCTAATTTACAAACACGGCTATTCCAATTCAGTGAATGTGGTTTACTAGAACTAATTTCAAGTTAAGCCAAGATTTCAAGCAAATTATAATCGGATGCCCCTCTCAACCAAAATTATGAAGTGCGGACGAAACTCTGTCAAAAAGTTTGGCCTGTTTCAGTTATACACGCATTTGAAAATAACACACAGATGCTCCGAAATAATTTTGAGTCAATCCAAGAGTTCACGCTAATCGCAAATAATTTCAACTTAATCCAAGAGTTCACGCTAATAAGAAATAATTTCATGTTAGTACGAGATTTCACGCTAATAGGAAATAATTTTAAGTCAATCCAATTTTCACGCAAATAATAAACAGAAACCTATCACGTACTTGCCAGCACTGGAACGCAGATCACCCTAAAAAAATTAGAACCAAAAGGATTAACACCGATTCTCTAGAACCAAAAGAAAAGTTACATCTTGGACAACCGTGCGAATTTGATCAAATGGCTGATTAATGGTATTATAATGAAAAGTAGGCGTCTAATCAAAGCTGTTAAAAGCCACTATCAGACAACAGAAGCATAGCATAAATTTGATGGACTTGATTCATTATCGAACTCATAGCTTCATAATTATTAAGTTGCAGTTCATTGAAAGTTTGTGTTACTTCGCTGCCAGCTGATGTTTCAATCAAATTTTCGGAATGGAAAACACGTTGATCAGTTTATTAGGAATGTCATCCTCTATCCAACGTTGACAACATCTTTTGATTTTTTCACAAATTTACCGTTAACTAACTTATTAGAAAGTTTCAGTCTTGCACGCTTCTGAAAAGGATTAACACCGATTCTCTAGAACCAAAAGAAAAGTTACATCTTGGACAACCGTGCGAATTTGATCAAATGGCTGATTAATGGTATTATAATGAAAAGTAGGCGTCTAATCAAAGCTGTTAAAAGCCACTATCAGACAACAGAAGCATAGCATAAATTTGATGGACTTGATTCATAATTATTAAGTTGCAGTTCATTGAAAGTTTGTGTTACTTCGCTGCCAGCTGATGTTTCAATCAAATTTTCGGAATGGAAAACACGTTGATCAGTTTATTAGGATTGTCATCCTCTATCAAACGTTGACAACATCTTTTGATTTTTTCACAAATTTACCGTTAACGAACTTATTTAAAACGTCATCCCACGGATATGCAGGAACATCCTTCGGATTTAACTACATATTTACAACACAAAATGAACATAGTAGAAGCTTTTTTTTAATTATGGTGAATAGGTAATTATTGGAATGATCAGGTATAACAAGAGTGTATATTAAAATAAGAGTGCATTTTAGAATAGCAAGTCAAATATACCAAAAATTTAAATTTATGAATTAACTAAGGCCGACTTTAATGAGAACCTATCACAACTATCTCAGTGAAATTTGATAAGCTAAAGTGTATTACCACTCAAAAATGTTTGAAATTTAGGGTTGCATTACCGGCTTGTGAAGCTACCGTACTGCGGAAGGTAATACTTCCAAAATTTACAAGGCTCTTGCGTATCATTTCAACAAACATAGGATTAATGGAATCAGTATGGAGTGGAGTGATAGCTTTATTTTGATTATTCTTCTCTCGCATTGATTCTGCACCATATATTTACAGGGCAGGGGATTCACTCATCATCATTTCAGCTTGTTTGTCGGATGTGCAGTACCCTGTTGCTAAAAAAAGCAATCAACTTCGACAATTCCAGCCTTTTAATACCATCATCATCAGCAATGAAGCGCTGCTCAAAGCATTTAGCATTTGGAATCAATTGGCGAGAATTAGTATACATAAGTTCAATGATGATTCTGATTCTATCTTGTGTAGAATCCTCCAGCTTCAACGACAATTTCGATATTTCATGGGGAACTGTTCAATTGTTGAATAATGGCCAAACAGCGCAGCTCACTATGGATAAAAACTCAGGTACAATATTTCACAATATTTCTCTTTGATGGAAATATATTGAATGCTGAGAATTGTAATAATAATTTTAGTTGTTTCACTAGGTTCTGGTTTTCAGTCCAAAAACGAATTCCTCTTCGGCAGCTTGAGCATGAGTATTAAGCTGGTGTCTGGAAACTCGGTAGGAACAGTCACCTCCTATTATGTAAGTAGCTATTTTGACACAAGAAGATTCATTATCAATTTACAGTACTTCAACCCAAATCTCGACATAGATAATTAAAACTTCATTATATTAACGTTGGTAATTTTCATCCAGATGTCGTCAGACGCGTCGGCTTCGCACGATGAGCTTGACTTCGAATTTCTGGGAAATCTGCCGGGAAAGCCGTACACTCTACAAACCAACGTCTTTGCGAATGGCGTTGGGAGTAGAGAACAAAGATTGAATCTCTGGTTTGATCCCACGGCCGGCTTCCATAACTATTCAATTCTCTGAAACCAGAAACAAATTGTGTAAGCGCTTCTTCCCCATAACTGAAACAGAAACGACAGAAGTTGTGGATATATACTGAATTATATTTGTAGTATTTGTTTGTATTGTAATATATATATTTTGCATACTGTGACCAGATTTTGGGTTGATTCTATCCCCATAAGGGTGTTCAAGAACAATGAAGAAGCTGCGGGTATCCCATATCCGAATAGTGGAGCCATGAGAATTCTCGCCAGCCTTTGGAACGGGGAAAACTGGGCCACTGACGGAGGAAGAGTTAAAATAGATTGGAGTCAAGCTCCGTTTGTGGCCTCTTACCAATCCTTTGAAGTGAATGCATGCAGCCCTCCATCTAATTCATCTCCTCCCTGTGCCAACAATTGGTGGGAGCAACTCAGTAAACTTGACTGGGTTCGCAAAAACTACATAACTTACGATTACTGTAACGATACGTCTGGAAGGTTCTCAGCTACGCCAGCTGAATGTGCATTTAATCCTTAACTAATCAAACAAAGAACAAGTTCTTCTGTCATTTCAGGGTGGAAAAACGATCTTATATCGATCTTAATACAATGGGAATCCCAAAAATTCGTTGTTTACTTTTGGTTTTATTTATCATGTCGTCGTAGAAAGGCCGCCGCCCTCCATCGGAGCCGGTAAAAGCACCATGCCTTTTTTGAGTATATATTTTTGAAAATTATGGAATTTTTCTTAAGATTTTAAGAAAATTTGGTAGAGATTTTTGTAAATTCAAGTTATAATTATCAAACTTTAATATTTAAAATTTGGGCACTTTGGAGGTTTTTGATAATGTTGAATATATTTTCATTATCAAAATCATGATTCCAACACTATTACGTTAAGATACTTTAAATTTTTTTACTCAAATTCTAACCAATTTTGACACTCAAGGAAATTCCTCCAATATTTTTAATTTTAAATTAGATAAACCTTCCATGCTCCTATAAAAGCATCTGTTTTCAAGATTAATGTGTAAAGAAGCAATCGTCGATGATGGTATAGACAGGCAATGTAGCTGCATGTGTGTTAAGTTGGAGAAAGGGTTTTTTTGGAAATTGGTATTTTTGACTTGATTTAGCTGTGAATTTTTATTTTGATTTTTTTTCCTTTTAAACAGAAATTGAAAAACCCTTCAATTTTTGCCTTCCCCACCGCAACATCCTACCATGGTTTAAAATCTTATGAAAAGAAGGAAATACTATGAATAATCTTAAATCTCATATATATTTATTTTTATAATAATATTACATATTTTTATATTGTGATTTGACACTAGTGATAACAGCCACCCTTATATGTTCTATGAGCTTAGTAATCCCCATTACTATGACATGCACCCTGATTGAATACATAGCTTCTATTTGATATATAGATTAGGGATATGCTTAGAGTCTGTACTTGTTGATCTATTAGTAAAGTTAACTGGTTTGAGTCAATGTATCGTACCCAGGTATATCGCTTGCATGTACTCCCATTAGTCGTTTTGCAATCTTTCTCCGGTACTCGGGACATTGGTGTGATTCCCTAATTATTACATATGATTTGATTCACTGTATTCCGCCTATTGCACAGGAATGACTGCGTAAATGTGCAAAGGTAATACTACTACCTATGCAACCGAGTAGTAGGTTATGGTTCCTGTATGAGCAATGGGAATAGAAGGAAGCTATATAAGACCTACGATACAAGCTCAATGTTCGTATATTCAATAAGCTCAGATAAGGAGTAATTTCTAGTGATTACAGCTCTTACATGCCCATAGTATTCCCTCTTTCATCACCATTCCAGGTATGTTCCTAATATAACTATGATATACAGCTTAGTAATGACCATAGTTTCCATAAAAAATATTAGTATCATGTCCAAGCTTTAGTCACATATTTTAGTGAAAAGCATCATAAGATAGTAGCATTCCCATTACTACTCTAATAAATCACGAGTATACCAGTTAAGCATGTAACAACACCAACTCACCTTATCCAATAAGGACCATAGTATGCCAATCTATTAATTACTAGCATTCCCATTATTTTGATAAGGGAAGGTAAGTGTTTCGAGCTTTGTTGAGCTTAGTGTTATTTTGATAAGGTTTTTTAATGTTATATAATGGCTATAGTACTCACATTAACCCCATATGCACGATATGATACCACTAGCTACTAGTTTGTATTAATGTACGTATATTCCCTAATCATATATGAGATAAGAGTAGAACATATATGCTTGTTATTCCTATTACAGTGTTGGAACCATATCTTTGTTATTCCCATTAGAATGTTGGAACCATATGCTTGTTATGAGCTCTACTACCATATCATGACCTTATCTATACTACCGGTATTAGTTATGAATAAGTTTAATTCTATCAAAGTAACCTGATAGAAACCCTTTTGCAATATGCTTAACACGAGCCCTTATTAACAAGAGCTTATATCATATAAAAGAAACATTAATCATATATACCTAATTAGATCGAGTATCATAACATATTGGTCATATGTTTATGCATAACTCGTTAGTAACAGATGGGTATTCCCATAATATCTCTTACATACCTTATATCATGTAAGTGATTAAGCTGATAACCAAGCAACCTATCTATCATATGTATGGTTCCAATACATGTATTTCTTAACTTAATCGTGTTAAATATGTGTTAGCCTTTCTTCACCTATTTATATGGTTGTCATTATACTAGTTATACTGAAGATGGAGGAGTAGAATAACCATTGCAGTCATGAGATTACGGTGTTCCAATGATCTTCATAATAACAGTGATTAGTATAATGAAGCTAGTTTTCTTCCAGTAAGCATGATTGAGATAGCATAGTTACAACCATTTAACAAGGATACATGGTGATCAAGCTATCATGAAGAATGCTTATATTGAGCTAGATCCTAGCTTTGTAATGACTAACCTTATTCGAGCTCTTATTACACTCAGCTAACACACTTGCTTTACTTCACATAGTAACAAAACCATAGCTATCACCATAAGTTGGCATGGATAAATAGTGATAAGAGTCTTGTTTGTGATATAGTGTTATAACCATTAGTTCTATCACACCACTTGTATTTACGTAATAAATATGATTCTCAAATCTCATAGAGCATTCACTGAGAAGAGTTCCATGCTAGTTTACCTAACTAATTGGGTTATATATGTAATGAAATCAACCATGATACTAGTATAAGTACCCTATCATAGGTAATCACGTAAACAATGGGTTGTATTCATTTGTATGCTTTGATTGATCGTGTTTGTTCTGTTACCTTATCGTATTATTCGTAATATAGACTAATAGGATAGATCTTATCGGTGTTTGTAATTAGTGATATGAGTGTTCAATATTAACGAATAGTGGACATATTAGGAGAACTAAGCATATCCATAATCTATGTGAATCGTATGCTCTAAGCTTAGTGGTATTGATTTCTATACATTACCTATACTTGATAGGTGGTCTTACATACTATGAAACCAATATGATACACTACATAACGAGGTAATCAAGTCGTATCCATTGTGAACAAGTAACGGTTTGGTCATTACAAGTGGTGAAACTAGTGCAGATGAAACTGATCTCATTGATTATGATTATACGTATATCTCATGTATTGGTATGGGTTTGACTCATAGTATACTTGCTCGAATTGATATGGTGAAGCTAATATGATATGGTGTCTTGTTTACTCTATTCAGCCCATTCGATTAGCTAGTGATAGTGTATAATGATCAAGTAAGCACATATATAATTACGAACATTGTTCATTAGCTTATGGAAAGTACTATCTCTACATGTATATGATATAATGCCTTTGTGAGTGTGCAGTCATGTCGCTATCTCTTATTCACCTATGCCATAGGCTCAACAAGCTATCACCGCCCTCAACTCGAACAAATTGGCATATCTAGTAACCCAAGTGCCTTTGTTCCATCTTTCATTGGATATGAGTTATACCACCTTAGTTAATGAACAGAGTATCATGCTTATTCCCTAATCTCTAATGTGTGAAATATGAACAATGGTGTTCAATCATTCAATGGAATCACTTTCACCTTATCATTGCTTGTTTCCTTATGACCAATCTATTGAATATAGAGATTGGTTTAGCTCACAAGTAGATATGGTAATAATAACCATTGCAATCTGTAATCTTACCGGAATAGAACACCCTATAAAGCTCTGTTATATAAAATATACATACAGTATTACTATATATAATCTAGTAATAAAACACAACTCTGTTATACACATATGCCTTTGTAATTACTCTGTAATAGAGTAAGCTATCCCTAATTCAAGCCATATATAGCTCTTACATAGTAAGGATACATAAACTAAGGTGAATCTAATTACATATCCATAATATATGATACTGCTAATAAGCTGGGATAAACATAGCTTAGATATAAGCCAATGCCATTACTCTTTCATATCACATGATTACAACATGTACTTATCACAGAAGATGATAGAGTATGTAACATGTCTCTTATACTGAGCTTTCAATATCAGACTTATTCCCGTCATATCAAACATAGTTACATTACTGGAACATAAGTAACACCTAGTTCAGCTTGATGCTTACTTACTAACATGATGTTATATTCCCATAACTATGATATCTTCTATACAATATAGACAGTTAATATAGTACAAGTCATTACTCATTATGATTAAGCTTATAAGGTTATGATAGTAGTGAGCTTACTGCTTATAATGGTTACAAGAAGTTTGGTTACTACACCATCTTAACAGTCAATGGTGATACTTCATGGTTCCAATGTATTCATAGTAATAGATAAGAGTAATTCCATATGAGATCATGAGTAGTATCACTCCATATTATAGCTAATATTCCTAGAGAGCAATGGTTATCACTTTGTACAAGCTAGTAAGATAACAGAGTGACATTCCAGTAATATCACTAGCCTTTCATGAATCATTATCCTGTAATCATGAGAGTGACTATGCTAATTCTAAGTGAATGCAATACACTTGTGCTAATATAATGCGAGTCATAATGCATAGTATAGTACTAATTAACTTATCTCTCTGAATTTAGACTGAACCGATGTCAAAATCGATCGAAATGAATCAACAATGATGCGAAGAATGTTGAGTATAATTAGTAAACAACCTTGGACGTATTTATTTTTATAAAATATATATATATATATATTATTAACTTTTAAAATATATTAGAAATTAAATAAAAATGTATGTTTACTTCAATAAATAGCATATTTAATAAATAAAGGTTTTAATAAATTTATTTTAAATAAATCCTAACAATATTACAAGCAATAAATTAAATTTACTATTTTTATTGTAATAAAAATATACCTATAATTGCCTATGTGGCATATACCGTGATGGGTTGTATTGTTAAGGCACTCCATGATGTGAAGGTCACCAGTTTGAAATTATGTGGGCAAAAATCCAGCAATATTAAGGGTTGGTGTGGCCCAGGCCACGTGAGATCGGATCCCTGGGCGATTTTGACAGCTTAGAAGCCCTTAGGTCACGAATTCTCAAGTAAAAGGGTAAGCGGGCGGTCATTTTAGGATTCACACAACTTGCCAAAACAAATATACGCATAATTATAGTTTTATTGTTAGTTATTATTCAAATTTTAAAAATAAAACTTTTATAAACCAAATACAAATTTATTTGTTTTTAAATTATAATACAAAATAAATAACTATAAAATATGAAAATTATCAAAAGTGTTTTTTTCTTTGCTAGGTTGTGTGAGTTTTGAGATGACTCACACTCGTAATTCTAACATGTGGCTTGAGTATTCGCGACCTAGTGGTATCTAAGCCACGAAAATCAAAGTCTAACAGGTGGCTTGAGTAGTCGCGACCTAGTGGTATCTAAGCCACCAAAATCACCACGGGATTACACCCGACCTAGGCCACACGAGCCCTTAGTAAGGTTATAATTTTTCCCATCCAATTTTGAACTAGTGAATGCCTTAAACAAATACTCCATCACTACATGCTCTATACCCAGTTGTCGAAAATTATTAAATCTTATTAAATATTTTTTATATTATAATATAAAATAAACTAAACTAAAACAAAATTCAAAAATTTGAATGTTTTTTTTTTTCCTTTTTGTGGGGTGCCATACTTGTGTGACCACACATGCACCCCTTGGATTAAAAAATTTTGAAACTTATTATATATTAACATTTTTTTCTTTCTAGAGGTGAAAAAGATCGCCATTTCACTATAATGAAAAAATATAAAAAGCAACCAAATTTAGCAAGAACGCTTCAAAATGATTCAACAAAAATAAATGATCCATATCCCAAATGAAAATGGTGTAATGTTAGAATAAATTTCAAGAATGTAATGAAAAAAAGAGGAAAATAAAGATAATAAAGCCAAATATCTTACCGAATATATTAAAAACTCTCCAAGGAAATTGATAGCCAAACTTAGTGTTATTTCTTACTAAAAATGCAAGAGATAACTAACTCACCAACCAGGTCCATGGGCTCCAAGAGAAAATATGTGCCAAAGACTCCCAAATTCCAAGCCTAGTGGCAAGCATGCACGGTTAATGTTAGCAAAATAAACGCAAACATCCAAGAATTGTCATTTGAATCATCCAAGAATTTTTCATTTTTGTGATCTAAAAGGATGTTTTCCCCTCAAAGAGACTTATTTTCATTTCGTTGATCTATATTTTCTTCTTTTTTATGATCTAGTTAAATAACATTTGCTATCAAATTTTTAGATTCTAGGGTTTAGCTACTTCAAACAAGCCATCTTGGAATTTTCGCTATAATTTTTTTTGTACGAGGCTTAAGAAGCTAAAATGTTGACCATGTGGAGTCGAAATCTTGGTGAACTTCGTGTAAAAATTTCAGATCATGGTGTACTATTTTTTCTAAGATATGTTTTGAGAGAAGTTAGGGTTTTTGCATGCACTAGAATTCAATCTCAAACACGTGACCTAGGTAAAAGAATCATAATTTTCTCTTCGAACATCATATTTGAATTTCATAAAAAGTTCTTGAAACTCCATGAAATTTAGTTTATTTAGGAGGAATTTAAGGGCTGAAGGTCAAAACAATGACTCGTTGTAGCATGTACAATTTTGATATGTTGAACCAGTCTATAATCAAGTCATCGTGGGAGATTTGGTATAACTTTACCTTGAAGAATCCAATTTTGGTCTAACTTGTGGGTTGGAAAGAGGAAATAGAAAGATACCTTTGAACAAAGTTTCTGATCTAAAAATGAATGCTAGTTATTGTTGTGCTAGTTTCATATCAGATATAAACTTTTCTTTGCCTTTTTTTACTTATACTTCATAGGCTTGTTTATGAGCATGTGATTGTCAAACAATGTACTTAGTGAAATTATGAGTTTGTCATAAGCTTATAAAGCATAATTTAAAATGAAAGAATAGAAACAACATTAAACACAACAAACACACATAACAGAGCTTAACACACAGAATTTTGATAAAAGAGTTCACCCCTTCTGGGCTACATCTCATTGGTCCAGCTTCATAGTGTGGGCCTTTGTATTAGCTTCAAGTGTGCTAAAATTGTTGTTACAAGCTTCAGAACCTCTTGGAACCTGTTCCAATGAGTTTAAAACATCATAATATCTCAAAAATGACTATATTTTTTGTTGAATTTGGACTTTGGATGCTCTGGCAATGACCCCAACACCTGGTGGCCCTTGCCTTCAAAAATATTCAAATGCACTAAAAAACCTATACATGACCTTTTCTACCTCTGAAACTTGCTTCATTGAGTTCCTAGCATGCCAATTAGCCTAGAATGCCTCTTTCTGAGCTCTGTTTGGGCGAAAATTGGATGAGTTATGGTCAAAACTGCTTTTGCCCCAATTTCTCCTCTAAAATTGGAGGAACTACGAGTTAAATTTCCAAAATTGGAAATTCCTCCATAAATGGTGCACCCTCTAAAACTCCGCCAACATAATATGTGGGTTAATTAGCATTAATCATGCTTAACGAGCGAATAAGTGCAGTTTAAAGGATAAGCGTGTTTTTAGCGCTAATGATGGTTTAATGTGGTTAAACCATGTTTAAACATTAATTAAACGTAATTAGTAAAACGTTGTCGGTTCGTTCATCTTAGCACTTGGTTCTTCGACTCTGGCCATATGGGGAGGGGGTTGGCCCCCTCCAACCCCCATCTATCAGACGCACAAACTATAAGATAATGCAGAGTCCCTAATGGTTAAGAACCACCGTGTAGGAGAGCTGGTAACATATGCGGTTGACGGGCAGAAGGTCGTGGGTTCAACCCCCAATCCACCATAAAAAATTTGCACGGATTTATAATGAGCATCCTCCGCCAAACTTGGAGCTTGCCTCCAACTTTAAACCTCTGCCAAGTTTAGATAAGAGCTCCTCCAAATCTAGTTAATGTCGTCGATGTGGGTTTAAAACATATATATATAATTCCACCATTAAACCTTAGTCCAACATTAATATGACAAATAATTCAACATAAAGGTTGGAGA
Source organism: Pinus albicaulis (assembly GCA_034641835.2). Classification (NCBI taxonomy): domain Eukaryota; kingdom Viridiplantae; phylum Streptophyta; class Pinopsida; order Pinales; family Pinaceae; genus Pinus; species Pinus albicaulis. Next base: position 317,634,854 of record CM076576.1, on the reverse strand, counting down.
GGGCCCACCAGAGAGGACATGTGGTGCCCTCTGGTTGGGTTGTACTCCAACCTTAAAAAAAATTCAACTTCCAACTTAGGAAGAATATTGGAGCTCATTGGACAATTTCTCTCTTCACAAACCCATCTAACCAATCTGAATATGACACTTGTCAGAGTGCCACTGGCTGCAATCTGGAGAATATTCCCTGCAATGCTGATCGTACCTACCACAACATCACTATACCTGTTTTGCTCCTTTTTTTCCTGTTTTTGAAAACGAACAACAAATGATAACTCGGTTATACGAACTTGGATTTTGATGAAACGAGTTGCGTCGTAATCCTGGAGACGAATTCTATCTAGTCGTTCAGGTTCGAAGCAATTTTTAGCTAAAACTTGAGCCTTAGATCATTCCTCCCCAATAGAAGCCTTTTGGACCCTGAAATATACCATCAATTCCTCCCCACTAGAGTATATATTTTTACATTTTAAATTAGATAAACCTTCCATGCTCATGTAAAAGCATCTATTTTCAAGTTTAATATGTGTAAAGAAGAAATCGTCGATAATGGTGTACAGAGGCAATGTAGCTGCATGTGTGTTAAGGTGGAGAAAGGGTTTTTTTACGAAATTGGTAATTTTTACTTGGTCTGGTTGTGAATTTTTATTTTGACTTTTTTCCTTTAAACAGAAATTGAAAAACCCTTAAATTTTTGCCTTCCCCACCCTAGTGAAGCAACATCCTGCCATGGTTAAAAATATTATGAAAACAAAGAAGTACATTGAATAGAAAAAATAAAATATAGTATTTTAAATTTCATATATATTTATTTTTATAATATATATATATATATATATATATATATATTCCCCACCCTAGTGAAGCAACATCCTGCCATGGTTAAAAATATTATGAAAATAAAGAAGTACATTGAATAGAAAAAATAAAATATAGTATTTTAAATTTCATATATATTTATTTTTATAATATATATATATATATAACTTTTAAAATATATTATAAATTTAAAAAAATGTATGTTTACGTCAATAAATAGCATCTTCAAAAAATAAAGTTTTTAATAAATTTATTTTAAATATATCCTAACAATATTACAAGCAATAAATTAAATCTACTATTTTTATTAAAATAAAAATATACCTATAATTTCCTATGTGGCGTATAGGGCGATGGGTTGTATTGTTAAGGTCACCACTTTGAAATTATGTGGGCAAAAATCCAGCAACATGAGGGTTGGTGTGGTCGAGGCCAAGTGCGATCCTTTCAGTGCTTAGAAGCCCCTAGAGCATGAATTTTCAAGCCAAAAGTTAAGCGCTTGGTCATTTCAGAACTCACACAACTTGGCAAAACAAAAATACACCCATAACTACAATTTTATTGTTAGTTTTTATTCAAGTTTTAAAACTAAAACTTTTCCAATACAAATTTATTTGTTTTTAAATTATAATACAAAATAAATAACAATAAAATATGAAAATTATCAAATGTGTTTTTAAACACATTTTATTTGCTAGGTTGTGTGAGTTTTGAGATGACTCACACTCCTAAGTCTAACATGTGGCTTGAGTAGTCATGGCCGAGTGGTATCTAAGCCACCAAAATCAGGAGGGGATTACACCCAACCTAGGCCACACAAGCTCTTAGTATGGTTATATTTTTTCCCATAAAATTTTGAACTAGTGAATGCCTTAAACAAACACTCTGTTACAACGTGCTCCATACCCAGTTGGCAAAAATTATAAAACCCTATTAAATAATTTTATATTATAATATAAAATAAACTAAAACAAAAATCAAAATCTAGAATGTTTTATTTTTCTCTTTTGTGGGGTGCCATACTTGTGTGACCACACATGCACACCTTGGATTAAAAAATTTGGAAAGTTATTATATATTAACATTTTTTTCTTTCTAGAGGTGAGAAAGATCGCCATTTCACTATAATGAAAAAAATATAAAAAAGCAACCAAATTTAGCAAGAACGCTTCAAAATGATTCAACAAAAATAAACGGTCCATAGCCGAAATCAAAATGGTGTAATGTTAGAATATATCTCAAGAATGTAATGGAAAAAGAGGAAAATAAAGACAATAAAGCTAAATATCTTATCGAATATGCTAAAAACTCTCCAAGGAAATTGATAGCCAAACTTAGTGTTATTTATTACTAAAAATGCAAGAGAAAACTAACTCACCAACCATGTCCATGGGCTCCAAGAGAAAATATGTGCTAAATACTCTCAAATTCCAAGCCTGGTGGCAAGCATGCAAGGTTGATGTTAGCAAAAAAAATGCAAACATCCAAGAATTGTCATTTGAATCATCCAATAATTGTTCATTTATGTGATCTAAAAGGAGGTTTCCCCCTCAAAGAGACTTATTTTCAAGTCATTGATCTATATTTTCTTCTTTTTTGTGATCTAGTTAAATAACATTTGGTATCAATTTTTTAGATACTAGGGTTTAGCTACTTCAAACAAGCCATCTTGGAATTTTCGCTATAATTTTTTCTACGAGGCTTAAGAATTTAAAATTTTGACCATGTGGAGTCGAAATCTTGATGAACTTCATGTAAAAATTTTAGATCATGGTTCGCTATGTTTTCTAAGATATGTTTTGAAGAAGTTAGGGTTTTTGCATGCACCATAATTCAATCTCAAACACGTGACCTAGGTAAAAGCGTCATAAGTTTCTCTTCGAGCATCAGATTTGAATTTCATAAAAAAATCTTTAAATTCAATGGGCGTTAGTTTATTTAGGAGGCCTTTAAGGGGTGAAGGTCAAAACAATGACTCGTGGAAGCCTGTACAATTTCGATATGTTGAATTAGTCCATAATCAAGCCATCATGGGAGATTTAGTATAAATTTATCTTGAAGAATCCAATTTTGGTCTAACTTGTGGGGTTGGAAAGAGGACATAGAAATATGTACCTTAGGAAAAAGTTTCAGACCTTGAGAGGTTGAAATTACATAGATACAATAGTTTCAAGGCTGAGCTCCTAAAAGCAAGAAAAATGTGGGTATATTTTTTTTAAATTTGCATAACTTTTGTTTGAAAAATCAATTTGAAGTGATTCAAAGGACATATTGAAGCATAGATATCAGTATTTCATTCTATAAAACATGATAAAGAGGAAGAAATGCAACATGATATATCAAAATTATAAGACCAAATGAAACAAATTTCGCTCTCGCAAAGAGTAAAAAAAATGAATTGGAAGAAATGATAAATGTTAAGATGGATGGTTTAGAAGTGAAAATAAAAAGGGACAAAGGAGGTTTGAAGGATGGTTTAAAATTAAAAATGGAGGGTTAGACAAAGTTGCTACAAGAAATGTTTCCTAATGGCGACAACATATTTTATGAAACTCATTATGAGAATGAAAAGAATGTGAAACATCGATTTAGAGACTCTACTTTGGGTTTAAGACCAACCACATTCTAAAGATCGATATTAGGAAGTTTGATGACAAGGATTTGGTAACATGGATACTATAGTGGAGCATTTCTTTGATATACAAGATGTGCAACACACACAAAAGGTACACATTACATATTTATATTTAGAACCCAATAAATTTGTATGGTATCGATGGTTTTGTTCTTGTAAAGCACTAGTCACTTGGACAATTTCTACGAAGGAATTGATACAACATTACGTGGATACAAAGAGAAATACCTTCTTCAGCCAAATGAGAAATCTCAAACAAAAGGATTCAATTTGGGAGCATATTGAGGACTTCCAAAGATTGAATATCGAGGTAACTAATATTCCAAAGGAGCATCTAATTGATGTCTTCTTAGGGACTTTAAAGGATAACATCCAACATGAGGTTCATTTTAGGGAACCTAAGTCATTCGAGAATGCATTCAAGGTGGCAAGAAAATTTAAAAGCAAAACTATGGAAATATGTAGGTCTACCACTCACAAAAATAAAGATGGAAGTATTGTTATTCCTAGCTTTCCACAACCTACAAGGTTGATACCACAACAACTAGAGGGAAAAAGAGAAAAAAGGTTGTGTTACAGTTGTGATATAAAATACATTAAATGCCATAACTGTATTGAGAATAAATTATTTTACATAGATTGTGAAGAGAAGGAAGAAAAGGAACGAGAAACATCAAAAGAAGAAGATATGCACCAGGAACCAACTACAGAGGCTGAAAAAAGAAGAAATGAATCAAACCATATATTATAATGAATTGACGAGAATTACCACTCCTTAAACTCTCAAGATCTAAGGATATATTCATAAGAAAAAGGTAATAGCGTTGATTGATTCAATAATACTCAAAATCTTATTCATTGTAAGATGGCCAAGGATTTGAATTGTTTTCTATATCCAGCACGAGAGTGTCAAGGGATGGTAGCAAATGGATGAACAATAAATTGCTCAGGGAAATGCCATAATATAAATCTAGCCATGAGGGAATATGTATTGAATAGTAAAATGCTTGATATTCCAATGGGTGGTGCGGATGTTGTATTATGAGTCATATGGTTACAATATCTGGGGATGATAGCTTTTAATTTTGAAGAACTTTTCTTGAATTTGTTTTCGGAAGAAAAGGAAATTGAATTAATGGGTATCATAGGGAAACTTGGGAAGATAATAATCTCTAATGGCATGACAAAGCTTTTGAATACGGAATAACAAGTGTTAATTACACAATTATGTTCGCTAGATTTTCAAACATCTAAGTCATCCATTTATCCATATCTCCAAAGAGTACTTGATAATAATTCCAAGATATTTGAGACCCCCAAAGATCTCCCACCGATTCGCGATCATGATCATGCCATTCACTTGATTATAGGATGTGTTCCTCCAAACATTAGACCTTATATATATACATATTCCCATAAGAGTGAAATTGAATGTATGGTTTCAAAAATGTTGAAGGCGGGTATAATTCAACCTAGTCAAAGTTATTTTTCTTCTCCAACAATATTGGTGCACAAGAAGGATGGATCATAACATATGTGTCTGGATTATAGAGAGATCAACAAGCTAACTCTTACAGATAATTTTCCTATTCATGTCATTGATAAATTTTTGGATGAAGTACATGGAGAAATTTACTTCACCAAGATGGATCTTCGTTCAAGATATCATCAAACTAGAATTAAGATAGAATACATTCTGAAAACAACATTTAGAACTCATGAAGGTTATTATGAACTTGTCATCATGGCTTTTGACCTTACTGATGCACCTTCCACATTTCAAGGTTTGTTGAATTCCACTTTCAAACACTTCCTTGGAAAATTTGTCTTAGTATTTTTTGATGATATACTAATCTATAGCAAGTCTTGGAAAGACAATGTTCAACATGTTGGCAGGGTGTTTAAACTATTGGAGGAGAAATAATTGTATTAAAAACTCTCCAAATCTTTCTTTGGGGTACAGGAAGTGGAATATTTGGTTCATATTGTATCCCATGAGGTTGTTAAGGAAAACCCTAAAAAAATCCATAAATGAATGGAAAGTCCCCACAAACTGAAGGCGTCTTCAAGGATTTCTAGCGTTGACAAGGTATTATCGCAAGTTTGTTAAGAAATATGGGAAGATAGTAGCACCTTTAACAAAATTACTAAAGAAAGATCTATTTTTTTGGACTCGAGAAGAAACTAAGGCCTTTTAACATCTTAAAGAGGCAATGTTTCAAGCTTCAGTATTAGCTACACCAGACTTCACAAAAACCTTTATTGTGGAATACGTTGCCTCAATAAACATGATTGGTGTTGTTTTAATGCAAGAAAGGAAGACCCATTGCTTCTGAAATTCGTCCAATCAAGGGAAAGTATTTATAGAAACCTATTTATGAGAAGGAAATGATGGAAATCCTACACGCACTGAAGAAATGATGCCCTTACCTAATGGAAATAAACTTCAAGGTAAAAACAGATCATGCACTAGTAAAAAATGATGAAATTAATGACTAGGTGACTAAAAATGTTAGTCACCGCAATTATTTCAAGTGAATTACTACTAAATTTGAGCAATTTTATGTGACCGAACTAAAAATGACTAACTTAAATGACTAATTTAGTCTTGGAATAAAATATACGACTAGATAATAAGTGACTAAACTAAAAGCAACTAACTTAAACGACTAATTTAGTCTAGGGATAAAATATATGACTAGATAATAAGTGACTGAAGTAAAAGCGACTAACTTAAATGACTAATTTAGTCTAAGATTAAAATATCTGACTAGATAATAAGTGACAAAATTAATAATGATTAATGTAAATGACTATTATAGTCCAAGAATAAAAATATGGCCAAATAACAAGTACAAAAAGTATATGAATTAGTCATTTATGTTAGTAATTTTTAATTATGTCACTCCAAATATGGAAAATTGCAATTTTGGTACCGAAGTGTTACATTTCACTATAGGTGTCTCTGAATCCATTTGCAATGTTAAAATTTAGAGACAAAGGGGTCTCTGAATTTACAGTGTTAAAATTATGAATACACTTTTGTCTCTAAAGTTTAACAGTGCAGATGGATTCATCTACAATTAACATAATTGCATGTATCATCTATCAACTTTATACTAATGCCTTCATTATAATTTTAGTAAAGGTTATAATATTAATTAGATAGCCAAATTAATATTTATATTTATATTTAATATTTGGCCATAAAGTTTAATTTTTAAACTTCATTGATTTATGTTAAACATGTGAGTTTTTTTAAATCTAAGGTTAAATCTTCTTATTCACATTTAATAAATAGATGAATATAACATTTCTTTTTTTTTCCTAAGAAAAAATCAAACTTTCTATTATCAGAAACAAAAAGTTGCATCGCATATGTCGTAGCATTCCATAAGTCCTTGTCCTCAGAGGGAACAAGGAAAAAAAGACCGACCAACCAACACCCATGGGAGTGAAGGTTCCAATTGTGAAATCAAGATATCACTCAGAGACCGTATTAGACAGAAGACCTACTAAAGTGGTAAAATAGCATAGCAACCATAAGCATGTCATCACTTCGGGCCTCCGAATAAGGAGAAACACCCGACATATATGACAATGGCGCTAAGCCATCCTAAACCCGACCTCTCCACAGCGAAGAGACCAGCAAGTTCAATAAAATAATAATGTGTTATGTAATCAGTGAAATCCATAAATATACAAAAAAAAACATATATGTTTGTAGAAATATGAGGCAAAAAATATAAATAGCTCCAGAAGGTATAACAATGCTGGAGAAAATAAAACAGTAAATGTAAACATGAATCTGCATGATGAGGGAAGGCCCTCCATCAGTATGGTCTAGTGTCCGACACACAGACCACTATACCATCCTTTTTTTCTATTGACCACGAGCCCTGAGCTTGTCTAAGACCGATCTTAGACAAAACGTCAGCTCGTTGGTTTTGTTCCCTGTAAATATGGCAAACAGAAATCCATGTAAAATGTGTTTTTAGTAATAGAATCTCATCAAGAATATGCAGTAATAAATAGTTTTGACATCTATGCATGTTGTTAAACCAATTTATGACATTCAATGAGTCCCCAAAGATTTGAATCGAGGTGATATCCAGGAGAAGTAACCAGCACAACAAGATTTTTAAGTTTTGTAGCTCTGCAAAGTTGTTTGTCCCCGCGCCAAAACTGATAGAGGCCGCAAAAGAAATGTTTGAGTTTTTTTGAATGACCATGCCAGTCCCACATAGCCCCTAAGAAACCACTCCATCAAAATAGGCCCAAGGAGTATCTGGGAGAATGATTTCGTTTATCACCCGTCTGGGAATAGAAGTTGGGGAAGTGGACGAGGAGGCTGTGAATATCGCAGCACTTTGACCTGCCACCAGTGCCAGGGAGGACAGGAAATCTTTGAAGACACATTTTTTCCTAGATAGCTAGATGCCCCAGGAAATAATCAGTGGCAAACATCTGTGATCTGGATCTTTGCATCTCTCCCACCAGGACTTCCATGCATAGTTACAATTATTTCCCGCCCAAAAAAAATCCACATCACAATGTGTAAGAGTATATTCCCAGACCTTCCTGGGGAAGGGACAAAAGATGAATAAGTGGTCAATAGTTTTGTCCACCCCTTTACATAGACAGCACCACCCGGGAGCATTGAGGAAGCGTTTTTGTAGAGAATCCCACGTCGCCACTTTCAGGAAGAGAATGTTCCAGGAAAATAACTTGGAATTTGTAGGGAAAATGAGCTCCCACAGAGCCTTATACCACCATTATTTATTATCTTCCTCCTTAGTGGCCATAATATAAGCATATCCAACCTTGGGTGAGTATATCCCAGATTTTGAATGAACCAAGACAAAACTACCAGGAGACTCTTTTAAACGCACTCAGGTATTTTCCAGCTCTTTTATGTAGGCCTGCCATTCATCAACCCACTGATTTTCCAGTCCAATCTCATCCACTTTTCTCCAAGCCTGAGCCCAAATGGTGGACTGACCAGGTGCATTGATTTGGGCAAGCGTAATAAGGCCCTTCTGGTGCAAAGAAGCCGTAAGACCCTCTGAGAGAAAAAAGTTTTCATTGCAGCCAACCCAAGGGTCTAAACCAATCCCGCAGCGCTCCCCATTACCAATATTACAGGAAAGTCCTTGTCCCACCAGATAAAAAACATGAAATATGGTAGCTTTCCAAATGTTGGAAACTTTCTTATTTTATTTATCCAGTGTTCTAATCCAATCGTCCAGAGGAATAGGATCAATATATTTTCTTCTAACCACAGAGGTCCATAAATTATTTTCAGAAAGAATCCTCCAGATAGTTTAGCAGCCAGAGCCGAGGCGAAAGGTTTTATTTGCTTGATACCCCATCCTCCCCATTCCTTAGGTTTTTCAATATTATCCCACACCACCCAAGGAAGAATTTGCTTGTCCTCCTTGCCCGACCAAAGGAATTTGCTACAGATGCTTCTGATTTTGTTGAGAATACCAATAGGGACCCACGCCAAACTGATCCAATAGACATGGATGGCTAATAAAACATATTTTATAAGAACTAATCTTCCCGCTCTAGAGAGCCACTTATGACTCCATGAATTAATTATTTTTTCAATTTTTTAGACCAGCCAATACCAATATTGTTTGCGATACCCATCTGGCTTAAGCATAAAGCATAAGTACTTAATGCATGTTCCCAATGGCGCTTGTAGAAAAGGAAGGAGACCAGAAGTCCATAAGAGGCCAACTTTGGAAATGCCCTCATGTGCGAGGGAGGACTTCTGATTATTGATAGTTAGGCCTATTGCCTTCATGAAAAGATCCAAGATTTCCTTTAATGTTTTGACTTCGCGCCTGTTACCACTGCTGAATAACATAATGTCATCCACAAAAAGGAGATATGTAATGATAAAATTAGAAGCCACTTCAATACCCCCAAGGGTCCCAGATCTTCTGGCCTGGAGAATGAGTTGACTAAGGCCTTAAGTTGCCAGAAGGAATAGTAATGGTGATAATGGACATCCTTGTCTGAAGCCTCTTTGATTTGAAAATAATTGTGAGGCTGCTCCATTAATAAGAACAACAAAATAAATATTAGTAATACAACTCATAACCCAATTAATAAAATCAATATGGAACCCAAGATGGGTCAATAGAAGTCTAAGGCATAACCAATTGACTATGTCATATGCCTTAGAGAGATCAATCTTTACAACCATACATCTTTTGTGGGATAGTTTAATACTGTGGAGAGACTCTTGTGCCACCCCAATGGCTTCATGAATTTGCCTTCCATCCAGGAAGCCAAATTGTTATCTTGATATGGATCTTGAGAGGATAGGCTTTAATCGATTGGAAATCGTTTTAAAAATAACTTTATAGATACAATTACAAAGGGATATAGGACAAAATTCATCGAAAGAGGACGAAGCATCTTTTTTTGGAACGAGGGTAAAAAATGTAGATTTGATGACGCCATGAATGTGGCCTAGTGACCGATATTCCTCCACCACATTTGTAATGGCGTCCCCCATCGGGTCAAAAAAGTGTGGAAAGAATTCCATAATCCAACCATCAGGCCCAGGGATTTTGTCAGCTTGTATAGCTTTTAAAATATGTTCAGTCTCCTTCTTTTCCATAGGGGCCAAGCGTAAATTATTGCTCTCTTCGTCAGCATAACGAGGAAAAAGCTGAGCAACTTGAATTAGCTCCCTGATATTAACCCCTTCTTGAGCAGTATAAAGGCTTTTGAAATGATTTCTCCCCATAGAAGAAAGATCTTTGAAATTCTTCACCTTAATCCCAGCTGAATTTTCCATTTCCCAAATGGTATTGGTGTTTTTCCTCCCCTTAGCATAATTGTGAATTTTTTTTGTATTTTCATCCCCTGTTGCAAGCCAAATGGACCTGCTTCTCAAGCACCAAAGCTCTTCTCTATCATTAAGGATTTTATCCCTTCTAGCTTCCAACTCTTTGATTTTATTCCGAGCCTCCTCATCCACAAAACCCTTCTCCCCATCACTATACAAGGAGCTCAAGGACTCATTGATAATGTTAATTGATTCCATATCTTTTTGGGCCTTATTTTTGGCCCATTGAATGGTGTGTTTTTTTTTTATATTTTTCATGTTATCAATGAAGTCCTAGGCATGTGAGTAGCCCTCATCCACCGGGGGGTAGCTCCAATGATCAACCACCAATTGGTGATAATCTGCCTCCTTGAGCCAACCAACATTGAATTTGAAGGGAGTAGGAGGCTTCTTAAACGAACCCACCAACTCCAAGAGAATAGGGGAATGGTATGATATCCCACCAGAGCCAACCCATTTCTGAAAGCCAATAGGACTGTTTGAAAAGTCATCACTTAAAAGGAACCAGTACAATCTTTTGGCAATGCGGGCCTCACCCACTCTATTTTTCCTCCGAGTGGGAGTTATTTTTGTAAGGGAGGAATCGAAAAGGGACTCATCCTGTATCATATTCAGGAAATAATCTGCCAGAGAATCAATCCGAGCACATGGACCCCAAGCTTCAGAACGGCCCAAGGAAAAATTTAAGTCGCCCCCCACAATCAGGTTTGGGTCATTCATAAAGGATTTGCTCCTCAAACTGTTCCAGAAAGAAATTCTCTCCACACAGGGCCCATAAATATTTACCACCGAAAAATTTGAGCCCAATTCCATGGAGTAGGCCTCCACACCAACCAATGATTTCGATGTCTAAAAATTGATCAAATTAACCGAATTGTTCTTAAGGCTGGTCATAAGTCCACCAGAGCGGCCCCTGACATCGAAAGAAACAAAGGTCCAATTTGGAATAAAATAAGACATAAATTGAGTGATTTGTGCCCCAATACCCAAGGTTTCCTGCAACATGATGATGTTTGGATGGTGCAAATGAACAATGTTTTTAAAGGCTAGTTTTTTGGGCTCACTAGCTAAACCCCTACAATTAAAAGAGAGAAAAATCATTTGGAAACAAGGTTCGGGGAACTCGCCACTCTAAGCGCCCCTTTGAGGGATAATTGTCTGCCATCAAAAATGTCAATAATGGCCTTGAGTTGGGCTTTAGAAAGGGCAGACTTCCTACCCCTGAGTTTTTTTACCTTTCTCGATATTGGGCAGTTTCCCCAGACCCCCAAAAAGTTCCTTATCAATAATTTTTTTTTCTCTGGGTCTCAAATTATAAGGGACAATGTCAATGGATAGATTGGGAATTATGGTAATAATACTATCCATAGCCATAGATAAGTTACTAACACACAGATAGGGTGAGGAAGTAAGCTTGGAGGGACTAAGGTTAGTCGAAATATTGAATAAAAGATCAAAATAGTTTAAAATAGGGGAGGAGGGGCAAGGGTAAGTACCCGCTAAATCTGAAGTAGGATCAGCAGGGGGAGGTAGCGACTGCTTCGCCACCATGTCCATCACCTCCATCTGAACCACCACAACTGGAGATTGAACATACATTTGGTTTAATTGCAATAGGCATCTTCATCAATAAATGTAAAGCAATGGCTAACAAATACTGGAAACTAATAAATAGAGAAGACATGGCAACAAGCAACAGTCCCTATAAAATTGTTACATTGAGACACAAAGAATAAGCAACTATTGTGCACAAACAGAGACCAATGAAACTATCATCTTAACCCCTAACCCCTTAAACACTAATTCCCAACCCCTAACCCATTTAACACCCTAAACCCCTAAACCATTTAACCCCCTAAACCCTAAACCTCTAAACCCTTAACCCCTGACCCCTTAAACCCTAATTCCCGACCCCTCACCCATTTAACCCCCTAAACCCTTAAAACCCTAACCCATTTAACCCCCTAAACCCTTAAAACCCTAACACATTTAACCCCCATAAACCCTTAAAACCCTAACCCATTTAACCCCCTAAACCCTAACCCCATTAACCCCTAACCCATAAAATCCTTAACTGCTAAATCCCCTAACTCCCTAAACCTCTAAATCCCTAACCCATTTAACCCCCTAAACCCTAAACCTCTAACCCCTTAACCCCTAACCCCTTCAAACAATATTCCCAACCCTAACCCATTTAACCCTGTATACCCTAAACCCTTAACCCATTTAACACCCTAAACCGTAAACCTCCAAACCTCTAACCCATTTAAACCCTAACCCCTAAACCTCTAAACCCCTAACACCTAGACCCTTAACCCCTAACCCATTTAACCCCCTAAACCCCCAAACCCCTAACCCATTAACCCTTTAAACCCTAAACCTATAAACCCTAACCCTTAACCCTAACCCCTTAAACCTTAATTCCTGACCCCTAACCCATTTAACCCCCTAAAACCCTAACCCATTTAACTCCCTACCCTAGCCCCATTAACCCCTAACCCATAAAATCCTTAACTGCTAAATCCCTCAACCCCCTAAACCTCTAAATCCCTAACCAATTTAACCCCCTAAACCTTAAACCTCTAACCACTTAACCCCCAACCCCTAACCCCTAAAATCCTTAACTGCTAAATCCCCTAACCCCCTAAACCTCTAAACCCCTAACCCATTTAACACCCTAAACCCTAAACCTCTAACCCTTAACCCCTAACCCCTTAAACCCTAATTCCCAACCCCTAACCCATTTAACCCCCTAAACCCCTAAAACCCTAACCCATTTAACCCCCTAAACCCTAACCCCATTAACCTCTAATGACCCCTAACCCCTAAAATCCTTAACTGCTAAATCCCCTAACCCGCCAAACCTCTAAACTCTAACCCATTTAACCCCCTAAACCCTAAACCTCTAAACCCTTAACCCTTAAACCCTAATTCCCAACCCCTAACCCATTTAACCCCTAAACCCCTAAAACCCTAACCCAATTAACCCCCTAAACCCTAAAACTCTAAACCCTTAAACCCCTAAAACACTAACACCTAAACCCCTAACCCCTTAACCCCTAAACCCCTAAACCATTAACACTTATCCCATAACCCATTAACCCCTCACCCCTAACCCTTAAAATCCTTAACTGCTAAATCCACTAAACCCTAAGCCCCTAATCCCTTAACCACTAAGTCATTATTCACCTAACCCCTAATTGCACCTAAATCCCCTAACCCATAATTCCCCAATCCCTAATCCCTTAAACACTAACTCATTATTCCCCTAACCCCTAAATGCACCTAAATCCCCTAACTCCTTAACCACTAACTCATTATTCCCCTAACCCCTAAATGCGCCTAAATCCCCTAATCCCTAAACCCCAATCCCTAACCCCTTAACCACTAACTCATTATTCCCCTAACCCCTAAATGTTAAAATTCTAACCCTTAAGCCCCTAACCCTTAATCCCTTAACCACTAACTCATTATTCCCCTAACCCTTATAACAATCCTTAAAACCCGTTGGGATTAGCCATTCCAAACGAGAGCAGGTCTAGTTGGGACCTACTATCGGGTTAATTCCCCTTGCTAGCAAGGTGGAATACCATGAGAAAAACCATGGGTTGCAAAAACCTCTCCTAAATTTACTATTTGATCTCAATTTTATTTAATAATTAATTAATTAATTTCTTTAAAAACTCTTCTAGATAAATCACATAATTTTTTTAAGATCAACACCTTTCGAACCACCCATTGTGTAGTTCATTATCAATGTTTTTAAAATAAATTTATTACAATGAAATTATATTGATTTTTGAACATTACAAAGGATTACAAAAAATCAAGGAGTGTGCTCAACATCTATCTAAACAACAAACATCTATCAAAACAAATGATATTTGAAAAACGTAATATTAAAAATGATATTTGAAAAGCGTAATATTAAAAATGATATTTTGGAAAAATAGAGGGAGAGAGTATTTATTTTTAGTTTAAATTTTAGACCTTAAGTTAAAATAACATTTCTCCCGCTCAGTATGGCGCTGGAGCATGGAAGAATTCGTCGGCAAGGAGTTTTGAGGGTTTGCAGGTGCGGGCAATAGAAAACTCTGGAGAAAACGCGCAAAGGAGGATGGGGGCGCTGGCAGCTGGGAGGAAGGTGAACGGAGTAGCAGACGGATCAGGAAAGCACGTGATGAGGGAGAGGGACATAGGCAAGTTTTGTAGGTCGAAAAAGAAAGGGATATCTTCCATTGCATAGATCGGCCTCGACATTATAAGCATATGTTCTTCCCATTCCTCAGTAAAATTTCTGAAGTAATCATAAGCAATTGTACTGCAGCCATTCACATTCTTGATTTCCATAAAAATGTTATTATAGCCCCACGAGAGCGACCCAATGGTTATCTTATTGTGAATGCTAATGGTGGATTGAATTAGATGCATACAGGAGTAAGTACGCAGAGTTCAACAGGCAATACTTTTTTTGGTTCCTTTTTGAAAGTTATGTAGATGTTCAATCTTGTATATTTATACATTGTTTTTTAACGTGCAGATCTGTGATATTGTTGCCATTGCAAGGATTATGAATGCTGTGCTTGTCATACCAACCTTAGATCACAGTTATTTCTGGGATGATCCAAGGTATTTATATATTTCTTTGATTTGTCATGACTTCACATGCAGAAAAATATACTGTCGTTACTTTCTGCTTTGGAACTCTGAAAATCTTGGTTGATATTGAAATGCTTAAATGCTGCAGTGAGTTTAAAGATATATTTGATGTTCACCACTTTGTTGACACACTGAATGAAGATGTGCACATTATTGATTCCTTACCAGCATCCTTAAAAAAATGTTGAGTCTTTAAAGAAGGCTCCTGTTTCGTGGTCAAAGGTGAAATAATCTTCTGTTCTTTTTAAGACTTTGCTTGGATATAATCTTCATGTTGATTTTGAGGTGATAGTTTTCATACGTTACCCTAAATCCATTCTAGGATTGCAGCTAACAATTTTGTAAGCCGTCCAATCTACAGGCGTCCTTCGACACCCTAAAATTGGATTAACAACTATAAATACCCACTAATTTACTAAATCAAAATCCCAAGGACAGTTTGTTTTCTCTAATTCATTATGCATTCCTAAAGCTGAGATTCATCCAATACGTGTGATTCTAAAAACGGTTATCTGAAATT
The DNA here is from genome assembly GCA_034641835.2 of Pinus albicaulis. Taxonomy (NCBI): domain Eukaryota; kingdom Viridiplantae; phylum Streptophyta; class Pinopsida; order Pinales; family Pinaceae; genus Pinus; species Pinus albicaulis. The sequence goes on along the minus strand of CM076576.1, from coordinate 317,619,353 downwards.
TATCTGGAGAGAATACTCGTTTTTCTTTTGGGCCACAGTTCTCTATTTTTCTGGATTGCAATTTTGAGCTGCATTTTGGCAATCTACGTTGAGTCTTTGGCTTTGTTTCCCGAGTGCATTTCTGGGTCGTGATCCCAAACCTAGGCGGAGTATAAATACCCACTAATTTACTAAATCAAAATCCCAAGGACAGTTTGTTTTCTCTAATTCATTATGCATTCCTAAAGCTGAGATTCATCCAATACGTGTGATTCTAAAAACGGTTATCTGAAATTTATCTGGTGAGAATACTCGTTTTGCTTTTGGGCCATAGTTCTCTATTTTTTTGGATTGCAATTTTGGGCTACATTTTGGGAATCTACGTTGAGTCTTTGCCTTTGTTTCCCGGGTGCATTTCTGGGCCGTGATCCCAAACCTAGGCGGAGTATAAATACCCACTAATTTACTAAATCAAAATCCCAAGGACAGTTTGTTTTCTCTAATTCATTATGCATTCCTAAAGCTGAGATTCACCAGGCAGAGTGACTCCATTGGTGGTAAAGTAACCAATGATGGGAGGTCATCTTTTCTTAGAAGATCACCTAGCAATGGAAACTCTGCTCCATTACCTGTTTTTGATGATTTTTTTACAACACGTTTAACTGGATCACAAATGCCTGATAAATTTATTGGCTTGGATGCTTCAAGATCAATGCCATAAATTGTTCAGAAACCTATGGCTTTCAAAGATGAAAAGAGTAGATATGAAGATCATAACACAAACATGCTTGATGCAGCGATTCAGCACTATCGAGCTATTGATGCACGTCCTTCAGAATCTAGAACCTCTATTAATGGAATGGTTGGAGCTTCATATCCTCCATTTTCCAATACGACATATCAGTCAGGTGGTGTTGAGCCAACAAACTTGCCTAACAGCAGTGGAATCCAGCAGTTACTTGGTTTTCTGCCTCAACAAATATCTCATTCATCACAGCAGCAGTTAATGGGGCCAACAGATCTTCCTTTCAACTCCCATTCTCTTGCTGGGCCACAGGGTCGGCCTCCTCCTCCATTATTCTCGTATCCCCATGGGCATGGACCTTATGACTTAAATTTAGGAGGTATCAGTGCCATACCCAATCAACATATGAATCATCAACAAACCCCACAAAACCGACAATTGAAGTTGTTTGATCATGCCAACTCCCTGGATCCACAGCATCCTGGATCTGACATCTAGTTAGATCATTTGCATGGAAGACCCTTCCCTCAGGAACCATCTGGGCAAATTTTATACCCACTCCATGGTGGGCCTCCCATGAACCAGTCTGTTTTTCACTCATTGAGGCCTCATGGTTTTCCACCAAATCACTTAATTCAGCCCGTTCCAGTACCACAGAGAGGGCTTCCTTCAATGAACAACTTTCCTTTTATTCCTGAACAACTGCCACATGGTCCTCGTGGCCTCCCTTCCAATTATCCACATGTTCCTGGTCCTTTTATGCCCGAAATTTCTATGCATTCCATGCAGAGTCCACCATTTCATCTTCAGCCCAGCCACACTTTTGTGGGAACTCCCCATAATCAATTGCGACCAATATTTGGTGCTTCTCCAGATGTTAATGTTCCAATAGAGGGACGTCGGCATATAGGTGCAATGGGAAATGGAGCAGTACTGGACATGTTGTTTGCAAAAGAATTGAAGAGACAACCATCTGGATCGGTCCCTGCAAATCAATATCCAGGCCGAAACATGGGATATGGGTAAATTTTTTTTCTGTACACGAGTAATCACGGAGTGAGGTTGGTGGGAAGGCGGCAGACATATCTTTTAAGGAAAATTATCATTTCATGATTTACAACCAGACAGAAATATATGCTACTAAGTAGGGTTTTAGTAAGTTGTTTAATGTGAGAGTGAGAAGGCTGTCATTATTTGCTGAGAAGCCTCTTGTATATTAATGTCTTTGTTTGTAGATATTGAATTTCTGAAGCCTGTATTAGGGGTGGATTTTGCAATTTATTTGCCGAGTAAATAGTTTTTTTTACATTATCTTAAAAAATATGTAGAAATTGTTTGCAGGGCAGCTTGAATACACATTACTCTGAAGAAAAAAAAAATTGAGATTCATCCAATGCGTGTGATTCTAAAAACAGTTATCTGAAATTTATCTAGAGAGAATACTCGTTTTGCTTTTGGGCCACAATTCTCTATTTTTCTGGATTGCAATTTTGGGCTGCATTTTGGCAATCTACGTTGAGTCTTTGGCTTTGTTTCCCGGGTGCATTTCTAGGCCGTGATCCCAAACCTAGGAGGAGTATTTGGGCACTGGGGTGTCCTTTTGGGCTGTGTTTCATCAAGGTCAAAGTTTCAAACCCCATCACCAGGGAATCTTGATTCTTATCTATTATAGCTACCAGTGGTTATTGTTGTAGGAAGAAAGTTGTTGAAGTATACATCACAGCTTCACAAATGACCTTCCACAATGCACTAAAGTGAGAAAGTTAACTGTGTGGAGTCATGGGTCGAAGGTTCAAAGTTTGTATAGAGCCACTGCACTATACAAATGACTACTCACTAGATTAGCTTAAGCAACCAAAGTTCACAAACAAGCCCCTAGAGCTTGCCTAAGATTGTACAAACAAGCCCCTTCCACTTTAGGTACTCTCCACAGGACATCATCAAGTTCGGCATGCCTTCATATTGATTGATGCATGAAGAGGTTATTCCCCTTAGCCTTATATATTAGGAAAGAATTCATTTCACTTTAGAGTTCACCTAGGATTGTACAGACAGGCCCCTTATGCTCTAGGTACTCTCTAGAGGGCATCATCAAGTTCTACATCAGCATCTTAACAATAATAGATAAAGTCAATGATACTTCCTCCTCTTCCTCTGCTATTATTTCCAACAATGATGTTAATGTTACCATTGTTTTAGCATTTAGGAGTGCCCTTATCACTTTATCATTTAGCCTTTAGGAAACGCTCCCATAGTCAACTTATGACTTCTTGCACCCTCTAATCTTATTGATTTTTTCTTAATCATAATATTATCTTGTCATTCATTTCCAGCTTTTCCAAAAAATATTAGTGTTTCTCAGTTTTCTTACAATTAATGTGAGTTTGTTCAGAAGTATAGTACAAAGTTTTGTAAAATTTTGGAGATTACTAGAAATTACCACATTCAATCATGCCCTGCTATGTTTAAATTCTCACTTGGTTAACACCAATATCTCAGAAAAACCATCAAACAATTAGTTCTTGGAATGGAGACAAAATCCACTCGCACTAAAATACTTGCAGTACTATCAATGATAAAGGGTTGTACCATGACCAGTAAATTGTAATAACAATTTTGTGAACAATCAAGCTTCTAGTAATTATATTGTTCGCGCAATTCAAACGAATAAGTCTCAAAATTATCAGCATGCGCAAATTGTAATAACAGTTTTGTGAACAATCCAGCTTCTAGTAATTATATTGTTCACGCAATTCAAAAGAATGCGTCTCAAAATTATTAGCATGTGCATAGAGACAGAGTTGATGTTTGCATATTTGAAAACAACCGACACAATGTGGCATCATCTCAAAATAAATGATATTAATCGGACCACAACATTACATGTCACTAATAATAATAAAAAAACATCCTAATACCACTTAATAGTACAGTTTGAAAGAACGACCTGTAGTTCCTCCTTGGCTGCAGATACCAGGAGGAACTTGTATTGGCAAAGATACAGGCACTTGCTCTCTCATATAGCAGTTGTAGTCACATGAGAAGAAACCTGCAGTATATACTATACATCTAAGATAAACCAGAACAAACAAACTAAGAACTCGATTCAACACGATTGGATAAAAAATACTCAAATGGTGGTAGCATACAATAACTACATCTTTTAAATTGATTTTCAGATTTTCAGTGTACTTCAATGTACCATGAAATTACAGTATTGTAATAGTACATGAATGGAAACAACTTACTTATTTAACGAGAGCCACAGCAAGATCAGAGACCCATAAACTGTTTTTTCCACTCGCTTCTGGTTATGCTCATAAAAGAGTGTAGCAGCAGTAGCAGACTTTAGGCCGAAAATAATCACAAAAAACAGAAAGCACAAAGGGCTCACTTCCTCTTGAACATCTTAAAAGTATCCCTCAATGGGTTCTGATAGTTCGATAATGAACATCAGAATTCATGTTATTGAGCTTCAGGCACTTAAGTTCTTCAGTTACCAATCCAAAAGTATATTATGACATCATCTCCATTATTTTTGAAATTTCAACCCAAAAAAAATCTCTATCACTTTTCGGATAATATCATTGGATTGTTTACATATATAATCACAAAATATAGCAATAAGTGAGACAAAAAACAAGATACGGAAGGCAACAACCCCCACAAAATTATTATTAGTATACTCTTGGTATTTTAGCACTTGTGGAATAAGTTGGAGAGCTTCTTTGCTAGGGTATTGAGTTCATGGTATATATGGCCACAAGAGAACCAATCCAACTTGTTGTAGACTTGTTTGATACCTTGTAAAATGTGAGCCAAATGAGGGGCCACTATGTTGACTTTGTCGCATACTCAATCCAAAACAAGTTTTGAATCCCCAAAAATATTTAGTTTTTTGACATCTTTTTGGTTGACCACATTGACAAGATCCTAGAGAGTTGAAAATTCAACTCTCATGTTTGTGCCCATACTTGGAGCATATTTGATATGCAAAAAATGAGCAAGTTTTTCATATTTCTTTCCACAATGATTTTATTTCATTGCTTTGATTTTTGATGTTGTGTCATCAATTAAATATTCCATTCCTCCATTAGCAGGACTGCCTACATACAAACCTCCACTTTCAGGTTCTGTTTCTTTAAGTGGTTCACGCCCAATGAATATCCACTCATCGATGCTAGTTGAGTCATATGGTAACATTTCATCTACTTTTCATCAACCTTTAAAGGCAAAAATTGACATATTAAATGATTCACGCCCATTAACAAGACAAAATAAACTAGCTACAATCCATTATGGTGAGATGCTGGATATATTGAAACCATTCCCACAGGCTTTAGAAACCACTCTGGCTCCAGTTCAAGTTCTGGATGGAAAGACAAACTCCTTGCCAAAATCTCTTGGCAATTAATCAAGTTCTCTTGTAGTTGCATTTTTCAACAATGAAGATAATTGTAGTTTACAGTTTTCCGTTAGTCCTCCATCTGAATTATTGACTATAGATAAAGCATATGGAGTTAAAATGTCACTAGTGAACATGCCTACTGTGGCAACATGTGATCTCTCTGATGGTACGGTTTCAAATTGTTCTGTAGTCTCTGCACTTGAGTCTAGATTCTCATCATACTAGTGAAAAGCGTAAAAACATAACTAAAAAACAAGCAGGTCTTTCAACAAATTAATTTTCAAATAAGATGACAAAATCTGAGCACAAGCCTAAAAAGCAGCAAATGCAACAACATGTGGCATTGGTAGGAAGCTCTTCAAATATGGAAAGGGAGTCAAAAGGAGAGGTGGTTGCAAATAATTCTAAACTTAGTGGTTCTCACAGACAGGTGGAGGAGATAATTTTGAGTCAGACTTCATCATCTACCTCAAAAACTCCTTTAATGACAGCCCTACAGAAGTTTTTTAAAGCTGTTGATGGAGGGGCTAGTTCTGACCTAGCTATAGAAACAAATTTTCATTTTTCATTGCCAAAGCTTGATTCTGTAGCCCATCCTTCTGGGTCATTTAACAATCCCACAAAATGTGAAAAGATACTATTGCCAAAGAAGTCATCAAGAAACATGGTTAATGTTGTGGACACTCCCTCGTTAAGGATATCAGGGGTTTCATCATCTGTAGATGAGATCACCGAAAGGGATATTTCTAGGGGAACCTTGGAACCTTTACAAGATTCGAAATCTGTAAGTGAATTGATCATTGCTGATATGTCTTCATCTTTGGGAAGCTTTGGCGAGGGATATGAAGGAAAGACATAAACTTCTGGGCCAGTTATAGAGTTTTCTACAAAGGATGTTGGAGTAGTAAAGAAAACAACAGAAGATATGAAGTTTGATAACAATAATGTTCTTGTAGGAACATTGAAAAGCTCACCATGCAGTGAGGATGGCATTAAATCAGATTCAAAACTTAGAAATGTGAAGAATAAACAATCTGAATCAACAAGAGATAATGCTAGACAAAGCTGCAACAATAATTTTGTTAATTCTGTAATTGGAGACAAGCAAGATCTTGGAAATGTTCTCCATCCTGAGCATGGGACTGTTGTGGTTTTTGATTCCCCATCTGAGTTGGAAAGTTCACCTGATGTTGACATAAACAAAGAGTTGGCTTATTTTTCCAATTCTGTCATTGGAAAAGAAAAATCTAGTTTCCATGCTGGGGAGAGAAAAATCAATGGAATGCATGAGAGTAGGTTGGCATCTCAACTAGCTATACATGACAATGGCACAGTGGCTATTGATCAAAATATGCTGAAAGAGAAAAAGGGTGAAGTGTTAGTTGTATCTGAGTATTCAACAACAAATACAGGCAAGGTCTCTGAATGGGAATTACAATAAGAAGCTACAACATTCCTCCCTAAAGTTGATATGGCTATTTTGGAGGAAAAACTAGGTTTTCTGTCTAGTAACAAAGTTGTTGACTGCAAACAATCTTCTAGATATAGAAATAAAGGTAGGGTTAACCATGATAGTGCTAAAGTACTTGGGGAAGGTTCAACTGACAATGTGAAGGCAATTTCCACACAAGATAAGGGTCAAGTATCCACCACTAATAGTGATATTTGTGAAATGTCTGCTCAAATTTAGGTGTCATCTTTGCCTACTGAATGTGAAGGCAAGCTGGATTTAGTAGCTAGATTGACAGAAAAGGAGAATAAAAGTTATTCCAATGTTTTTGCAAAGAATAATGTTGCAAATATTGGTGATGCAGCCAAGGTAGTAGTTGTCAACAAGAAGAAGAAAAATGGGGATTTTTCCAGTAAGGCAAATGTTGCAGTTCCCATTGGGATTTATATAATGCTTATAAGGTTCAAGAGGAGAAGCAGGAAGATGTGAACCTTCCAGAACCATCCAAAATAGTAACCGATGATGTCAAGAGTAAGACTTCTTCAAAGGAGCCTGAGAAGCAAGTCTTGGAAGAAGTGGATGACTGGGAAGATGCAGCCGAGCTTTCAACTCTTATGAATCAAGTAGCTATTTTAGTTACTGAATGTTCAAGAGACAGAAAGTACTCCAGAGATTTTTTGTTGACAATCAAGGATTAGTGCAAAGATCTACCAAATCATTTTGAAATTTGTCCAAACATTATTGAATTACTTGGAAATTCCCAAGCACTTGCAAGTCATGTAGGAGAGGCTGATGCATTAGCAAGCACTGCAAGAGGAATTAACAAGCAACTGAGTGGCAATTATCTACTTGAACGTCGTGGGAGAAATATGGCCAGTTTGGATGATGATAGATGGGCCAAGCCAGTGGATGCTTTTGCTGATGGTTGTGATATGTGGATGGATGTGGATATTAGTGGTTCCTCTGATGTGTTTCGACCTAGCCAAGGTTATAATACTGGCTTTGCAAGAAAGTATGAATGTCATCCTTTCTGGAGGGCCTTATGTGAAATAACCACTTCCACAAGTTGGACTAGTGAGAAATAATTCAGATGCTGATAGGTGGCAACATGTTTCTGGTTCGTGGAAGGGTTTGATTCCTCCTCCATAGCCTTCTCTGCCCATAGTTCATATATCAGAGAACCAATATGAAGTGGGCAAGGTTTCTGATGAGGATTGGTTGAAACAAAGACAAATTAAATCCATCCTTAATAAATTAATGCCCCAAAACTTTGAGAAACTTTTTGAACATGTCAAAGAAGTGAACATTGACTCTACATCATGTCTTCATGGTATAATATTCAAATATTTGACAAAGCCTTGATGGAGCTGGCTTTTTGTGAAATGTATGCAAAATTCAGTTTTTAGCTTGCTGCAGGAATACCTGAATTTTATGAAGATAATGAGAAGGTTGTTTTCAAGCGAGTTATTTTGAACAAATGCCAGGAAAAATTTGAAAAAGATGAAAGAGAAGAGGCTGAGGCTGAGAAAGCAGAAGAGCATGGTTAAAAAAGCCTTTTAGTAGAAGAAAGACGGGAGAAGAAGGCTGCAGCATGACGACAAATGCTAGGAAATATAAGGTTTGTTGGTGAGCTTTATAAAGAAAGTATGTTGACTGAAAGAATTATGCAAGCACACACCAATAAATTAATTGGTGAATTTCAGCATCCAGAGGAGGAAAATGTTGAAGCTTTGTGCAAACTGATGAGCACTATTGGTCATATGATTGACCATTCAAAGGCCAAGGAACATATTGATGCTTACTTCAATAGGATGACAAAAATGTCAAATAACCAAGGGCTTCCCTCTAGGCTGAGGTTCATGTTGAAGGATTTGATTGATCTGAGGAGGAATGGATGGAAACAAAGGAATAAAGTTCAGGGCCCCAAGAAAATAGAGGAAGTGCATCGGGATGTTGTGCAAGAACTACATGGATAGGGAGGCCGCTCTCGAGGTACCAATATGAAACATTCAAGTCGGAGACTTATGACACCACTTGATCATGGTGGGAGAGGACCTGCGATGCCACCTTACATGGCAGGTGCACATACGGGTTCACTTCCACATATGGGTGGGATTAAAGGGCCATAACCCCATATGGGACCACGTGACTGTAGATTCGCCAGTCAAGATGCTCGGATTGTGGATAGGGCTCAATTTGAAAATCAGTCTATGCCAAGCCCTTCAACACACAGGGCTTCTGATGATGGCCACCCGACTCTTGGTCCTAAGGGAGGTCTTGGCAAGGGAATAAGAGGGAGGGTTCAGCCTCTGCCATATGCTAATAATGTTCTAACAGATATTCCACCATTCACATCCTGAGTAATAAACGAACAGGTGCAGGTTCGATTTCAGGTTGCAGTTCTGACCGGATGCCAGTTGGTATAAGAGATGAAATTTTGACAAGGACTTATGCTGCATAAAAGCCTTTATTTGCAAAATCATGTGTCTAGGAATGAAATGTTTTGGGTAATGACATAAGAGAGTTTAAGAATTTTAACTCATCATGTGACAGAGGTGGGAAGATTGCATATGCTGAATTTCAACTATAAGAACATTCTTCTCAAAGAAATTTGAGTTCACAACTCATTGAGGTTCAACTTAGGAAAAAGGTTGAAATGGAAACTAAAGAATATTACAGGTGCCTTCCTTTACAAAGCTTCCTTGCATTTTCATTATGTCTTTTAGAGAAGTCGACAAGTTTCCCTGACTTTTTCTTAATTTTGTATGACATACCATCCAATGTGAGAGATTTGAAGGAGGCAATTTTTTGTGTGGATGACCTTAAAGCACCATTGTTCCATTCAACTATGGTTTCGCTTTGGACATTAGATTATTTTTTCAGGAAAGATGTTGAAATTTATCTTATGGGGAATCTACTTACACATTTATGTAAGTCCGAGCCTTTCTTGCTAAAACAAGGACAACTTACTGAAGGGTAATGTGAAATTTTGTGTTTTTTCTTATTCAAGTTTGAATTTATTTAAGGACTGCTACAATCTATGGTCATTTGCGATTATGAATTATAACTATATATAATTTTGATGTTTCTAGGTTGGAGACCGTACTATTTTCATTGGAGGATGCTATTGTTGATGTGCCCAAGGCTCCTGAGTTCCTTGGTCATGTAGGGTCAAAATCCACTAAGATGATTCGATGTCATTAGAACAATTTTGCATCCTTCCTCGAAAACAAATCCATTATAGAATAGGAGTTGCCCAAGAAGGAATTTATAACATGAAGCAAAAAAAGTTACAAGCAATGTTAGTTTGTATTTCCAAGGCATATGATAGAGAAAACTGACTTTATTTAGGGCTACTCATCCATATAGGGTTCAATGTGCAATTGGTTAACTAGATAATGAATTGTCTTTCCTCAAAATATGTGCAATTCTAATTAATGGCTCAACCTATTCTTCTATCATGCCTATAAGAGACCATGGGTAGCTATGACTAATGGCTCCTCTACCATGTTTTACTGTAGAGTAGGTGGTCTCAACAAAGTTATAACACAGTAAAAAGGAACTATAAGCTTGACAACTATACAAATAAGATTTGCCCTAAACTTGACATATTTACTCTTTGTTGATTATGTTTTGCTTTTGGGTGATATTACCAAGGTAGATGCAATTATGCTGAAGGATGTTTAAGATTGCAACAAGAAACAATGAAGGAGGCATCCTGAAACATCATCCTTGATCCTAGTTGGAAAATAATCACCTAAACTAGGTGGGGCCCACACAGGCTATTTTTAGGTGTATGTCTATTTTTAGACATGGTGAGCATATTCTATAAGTTGTAGGATGCTATTTGTGGATGGTTGGTCAATTTGGAAAAATAGATGGACTTCTATTTTTAGACATATTGGGCGGAGTCTATTTTTAGACTGCCAGTCTAAAAATAGATATGTCGAATATTATTAGCTCTTAATAATATTTAGACTCTAAACATTATCTTATTCTCTTGGAGCACTTCAGTTAAGTGCACAGATGTGGCACAGGAGCTGACATAAGGAATTACGCTATTCCTGAGGGTTAAGTGGAGCTATTGCATGGATACTTCAGTTAGAACTCATGTGACAGAGTTTGGTGGAGTTGATTGAGGAAGTTAGTGGAGTTGTATTCAGTTTAACTCAGTTAAACATAGTTGAGCTAGTTGTATCTAGTCTAACCGATTGATACACTAGTGAGAGTGGTGTGAATTAATTATTAATTAATTCACTAATTATTAACTCATTAATCAACTGAATAATACATCAGTTAACTACAGTGCATGGACAGTTTCAGTAGAGACCAGTGGAGAGGTAGGTGAAAGAGCAGTGTGACTATCAGTTGTGACTATACTGGTGCATGAGTTTGCACCACACATTGATGGAGATGCCAATGAGGATTGCGCAGTGCATACCAGGTGGATTCGAACTCAGATTGAGCCATTATTCATCTTGGATTGCGCAGTAGAGGCAGGCTAACAGGTGGAGCATATTGGAGCATGTGTTTTGCTAGATCTGAGCTTGTGTAGTGTGTAAAAATTGGAGATTGTACTGAGAGCTTGTGAGGAGTTTGTACAATGATTGTTACATGATCTCTATCATTATAATATACATATAGTTGGGGGTTTTCAGCTTTAAGCTTTCCCATAAATACTGTGTTTATATGTGTGATTGTTTATGGTTTTAATGTGCGCATGCTATTGTTTATATTTCCGCAATTAATGATCAATGGTAGAAGAGGTTATGAATTATGCATGAAGCTCAAATAATGTGTGATCAAGATAATCTCCGTGAATAATTTAACAATTATTCAAATTTCTACATGGTATCAGAGCGCTGTGTTATAGATTTTCTACATGGAATGAGAGCGAGAATTTTTGGGTGCGCGAGTTTGTAGGGAATATCTGAAATTTTTGGTGAAATATTTTCAGAAACAAATAGAATATTTAGATTCCTTGCGAAAAAATACCCAAATTGAAAAAACAAATCGGTCGAATCGGAGCTCGGATGAGGGAGATATCATCGATTTAAAATCGGCTCTTTTGTTAGAAAATTTTGCTATGGCGGGACAATTACAATGTGCGCGAGCCAAGAATCTACATGCACTGAGGTACAAGATGCATGAAATGATTTGAGGAGCAAATCAAAGGTTAGTGACTTGGTGGTTGAGAGGGAGCCTCTCAACATGCAGCGTGAGAAGCAGTCTCAGAAGGTTGTGGAGCAACCACTACTGGAGATGCAGAAGAATCTTTATAGATTTGTTGTAGATGGGATTTCTACGGAGCTTCCTACTGTTGAGAAGTGCAAGAAAGCCATGAAATTGAAGCTTGAGAAGGAGCTAGATTTGCATGCAGTAAGAGTGAACCTCGAGATTTGGAGCAGCCACAAGATGAGGATCATGGAGTGGGAGCAACCACTCATGCAGAGAAATTTCGTGCCAGATGGGCAGAGGGAGTGCATGCAGCTATACCACCAGGTGAGAGGTGGGGCGACATGCATGAGTAATCCCGAGAGGAGATTTATGGGCAGGATTCATGGAGATGGTGTGGATCTCATGAATTGAACCTGGCTACGAGGTGCCCACAGAGCAACAGTAGCATGATCAGTTGGATTGATGCGGGCAGATCAAAGTGACAGTGTCGGATACTGGAGCGTGGTTCAGAGTTGACAACAAGTGCAGAGTGCATGGGTGCAGAGTTCAACAACGCAGTGGTTCCTGAAGACATGTGCAGTAGCTAAGCAGAAGTCGAAGACTTTGATGATAGATGCATCAGATTGATTGAGTTGTTTGGAGCCTATTCAGTTTCAGAAGAGTTGTAGAGCAGATGCATGGAGTTGCATGGCGCTTGCAAAGGTTGCAGGGCGAATGCATGGAGTTGCATGTCGCATGCAAAGACAGTCCTTTATTGTTGAGAGGGAGTGTTTAAGATTGCAACAAGAAACAGTGAAGGAGGCATCCTAAAACATCATCCTTGATCCTAGTTGGAAAATAATCACCTAAACTAGGTGGGGACCACATGTGTCTATTTTTAGACACGTCGATCATATTCTATAAATTGCAGGATGCTATTTGTGGATGGTTGGCCAAGTTGGAAAAATATATGGACTTCTATTTTTAGACATATTGGGCGGAGTCTATTTTTAGACTGCCAATCTAAAAATAGATATGTCGAATATTATTAACTCTTAATAATATTTGGACTCTAAACATTATCTTATTCTCTTGGAGCACTTCAGTTAAGTGCACAGATGTGGGAAAACAATGTATTTAAGGAATTACGCTATTCCCCGAGGGTCAAGTGGGAGCTATTGCATGGAGACTCACCTAGAACCCCTGCATGTAGTTCAATATTTTGATTGAGGAGTTAATGGAGTTGTGTTCAGTTTAACTCAGTTAAACATAGTTGAGCTAGTTGTATCTAGTATAACTGATTGATACACTAGTGAGAGTGGTGTGAATTAATTATTAATTAATTCACTAATTATAAACTCATAAATCAACTAAATAATATATTAGTTAACTTCAGTGCATGGACAGGTTCAGTGGAGACTAGTGGAGAGGTAAGTGAAAGAGCAAGTGTGACTATCAGTTGTGACTATACTGGTGCATGAGTTTGCACCACACATTGATGGAGATGCCAATGAGGATTGCGCAGTGCATACCAGGTGGATTCGAACTCAAATTGGGCCATTATTCATCTTGGATTGCGCAGTAGAGGCAGGCTAACAGGTGGAGCAGATTGCAGCATGTGTTTTGTTAGATCTGAGCTTGTGTAGTGTGTAACAATTGGAGATTGTACTGAGAGCTTGTGAGGAGTTTGTACAATGATTGTTACATGATCCCTATCATTATAATATACAGATAGTTGGGGGTTTTCAGCTTTAAGCTTTCCCATAAATATTGTGTTTGTATGTGTGATTGTTTATGGTTTTAATGTGCGCATGTGATTGTTTATATTTCCGCAATTAATGATCAATAGTAGAAGAGGTTATGTATTATGCATGAAGCTCAAATAGTGTGTGATCAGGATAATCTCGGTGAATAATTTAACAGTTATTCAAATTTCTACAAAGGACCCCACCCTTGAAGAACTGAAATTCCTACCTTAAAAATTACCAACAATTGAGGAGCTAAAAGAATGAACACCATCTTTGATTTGAACCTTAATAGTCTTATTATCTCTGAGTATTTCCCTAATCACAATGACCAATAGATTCTCCTCATGGATTATTTCTCTCATTCTATTTATTAGTAAAATCCACAAAATGTATCCCTACATTTGAATCTTGGGAAAAAAACATATAATTGTTATCATTTAAACTATCCATATCTCTTGGAGCCCAAAAATCCGTTTGATTTGGATAAGCTTTATTTATAACCTCGAAAGAAACCCTATTATAAGATGAAGGACCATTATGTCCTCTTGAGTCTTGACAAAGTATGATGGAATGAAATTGGGTGAAGACCAGATCCAGGTTTACCATGTCATAACCTAGGTTCATTGAGATGACGACCTTTGTTTGAAGATATCCACCATACAAACTAGGACCACCCATTCTTATCGTTGCTATCTCTCTTTCATCATTAAGATTAACATACTGAGGACTTATAACCCGTGGAGGCCCATGGTAGTCATTGCAATGTAATTTATTAGAAGACATGCCATTTCTTATTATGAGATTTACCACATCCGAAAATGGCATCATTCACATCATTTTGAAGAAGTCTATAAATTAGGTCAACATAATTTTTTTCACATTTATGACTTCCCTCACATTTGTTGGTTCTTGAAGCTCGAGCACTTTCATAACAAAAATAGGCAAAGTCAAACAACAAAAATGTTCTACTCTCTTTTCATTTTCTAATATTATAATGAAGTTTTATTAGAGACACTGTTTGTTTGTTTGTTTTGTTTAGAAAAGGGTTTGTTCTTGCTTTTATGCGACTTTCAATTTATCATACGTAGCATGTTGAGAAATGGGAAAGGATAATGTTTGACATTTATCTTGCAGAAATTGATGCTAAATGAAAGGATACATAGTTTAACCAAGCTACAATTCACTTTGGTAAAGGCGGAGGAACATCTTTAAAAAATGCTTAAGAATACACCATATACAAAGTTTGACCATAAGCAGTATGCATTTTTCTTTTGTAGATATGTTCTTTTTTCTACCCAAGATATCACAACAAGAAAAAATTGATATTGTAGAAATTATTTGAGGACGTCATTGAGGTCAATTTTTTTGATGCCCTGTTTGATTGATACTTTCTCATGTCAAAAAGGCTTTAAATATAAATTAATATGTTCATGAAACAAATTAGATTCAAATTTTATAGATATAAAAGATAAAAACAAATGTCAATGTCTTTGTTTGATTGTTACTTGACTTTGTTGTGGGCAGGTTACAGGAAATGTGATTGGAAAAAGGATTGGGAGATGATGCATATCATGTCTTGGATATGGTTCATTCGCTGTTTAGAGATCACTTAGACACCTAAGTCATCGACTTTGGAAATGTTTCTAGTAGGAATTCCTATGGTTTTTAATGTTGTGATTATTTCACCTCATGGTTATTATTTTGGGCAAGCAAATGCTTTTAGGAATACCAGGCACGACATCGGTAGACAGGTAAACAATTTTTTTATAATTGCAATTTGCATTCCATGATATCCTCTCTTTATTGTTTGATTGTATTTTGGACGTTTCTTTTGATTTTGTTGTCTTTTAAGTATGAAATTGAAAATACTTAGTACCATGTCTATTTAAACAACAACCAAAGTTTGAAGATGAAATTAGTATTACACTATATTGATTGGAATCGTTATAGCTATTTTGTGTTAAAATATTTTCATGGCTATCATAAAAATTCACTTCATGTTGTTATTTGAGTACATGTTGTTTATATACTTGACTAAGTTCATGCATTAGAAAATGAAATGTTGTGAATAAAACGACAAGGATTAAACATCACACCTCAGATTATTTGTTTTCACAAGTTATCTATAGCTTGAGCTTTTTAGCATATAACTTAGTTGACATGATTGTTCCTAAGCTTTCCTTGAAAGTTGAATATTAAGTCACTAACGTGTTCTTTTCTATATATGGTGATATTTTATTTGCTTTGTTTATACAGTTTATCTGGTCACATTATAGTGGCAATTATCGCCTCAATGAAGAAAATTTGTTCGAGTTTCTTACTTGTATGGGGAAAAATGGCATTGACATTGCCGATGTTAAGGTATATGTCATATAAATTATTTATAGTCTAATTTAGTTTATATTCTAGTGTTCATTGTCTTTCATGTTTTACACTCTGCATTGTATCTTCTTTTGTTTTCAGAGAATGAACTCAGTATTGATGGTAAGAAGCATTGACTAAAAAGAGGGGAGCAATAACATTGGAGCGACAAATGCAAAAAGAGAGAGAGGAGAACTTGTCTCGTGATACGCTTAGAGCCAATATCCCGCATAAGACACACATATAGAGACTGATGGTCAAGTCTTCAAAGTTGAATTCATCTGCAATGTCTTGAAAACACAACGATAATGTTTTGAAGTGATGAAACACCATTTCATCTGTAAATTGTAATCCAACCAATATTAAGTTGGAAAATCATATTGTAATGCTTTAACATTTCATATAATATAATTTATGTGGTTGAAATTATTTATAGTTGCACTTGATATTTTTTAGTATTGTAATTAAAATATGCGACTTTTTGTTTTCATATTAGATGAACATGCACATTGTATGACATTTTTTAAATCATACAAATTAATTTATGTTGATTAATAATGAACACAAAATCAATTTAAAACTACTAAATTAGTTGTTTATACTAATTAATGATGAACATAAATCAAATGAATATACGACTAAATTACTCATTTATAATGACTATTAATGAAAGTAAATGAAATGAATATAAACTACTAAATTAGTCGTTTATATAATGAATGAATGACTAATGCAAATGATAAATTTCTGACTATAAATGATGACTAAATTTTGCATATATACGACTATTAGTAGCTAATTTACAGTATCTTATAACCCGACTAAAATTTAGTCATAGTTCTTCGGTCATTAATTGGTTTCAAACGATGACTAAAATTTGCATATATATGACTATTAGTAGCTAATTTACAGTATCTTATAACACGACCAACATTTTGGTCATATTTCTTTGGTCATTAATTGGTTTTTCTTGGGTGATCATATAGTAATATATTTTGTTGTATATTTGGTCATTGATTGTGACAATTAATGACCAAATAAATGATTAAATCAATGACGAAGTCAATGACCAAATTAATGATCAAATCAATGAATAAATTAATGACTAAAATCAGTGACGAAATTAATGATCAAATTAATGACCAAATATACAACTAGAAAACAAAATTGAGATAACCAATTAATGACTAAGCTAAAAACGACCAAAAGTTGGTCGCGTTATAAGATACTGTAAATTAGCTACTATTGGTCACCGACCGAAAAATAGTCGTTTATATGCAAATTTTAGTCATTTTTTTAGTAACTAATTAGCCATTTTGTACTAGTGATGATAGCCTTAAATACTTCTTGGAACAAAGGTTATCTTCAGAAGAGTAGCAAAAATGGGTCACAAAGAAACTTGGTGAAAGCCTTCGCAAATTCAAGAAATGAAAATTTTTCATTTTTCATATTTGTACATGACTTTTTAGATACAGTTTAGCATATATACGCGACTGTGTGTGAAGAAAAATGTGTATACGCAGGTTTCTTTGGAATAAATTGTGTATGTATGCAACTGTCTATAAAAAAAAGTGTGCATAAAAAGAAAACTAAGGAAAAATAGAAAGGTAGATATGAAAGATCAGGCTAAATGACCAAATTACTCAAGGCTTAAGAATGCTGAAAAAACAAAGAAACAAAAAAAAAAAAACCCAGATCAAAGACAACAACCCTTCTAGGAAATACTTGATGGTATTCCCCACTAGAGTCGCCAATTTTGTTGGCAGGAAATGTTCCCTAAGGTTAGGGTTGAAAGCCTCAATAGAGTGAAATAAATCATTCAACAAAGAACACCTATTAAATCATACCAAAAATTTCAATTATCAAAGTGGACTTAAAGATGTACCGAGAGTCCTACATTTGAAGATGTTCTCATAGGGTATAAACTCTCTACTTCCTCCAAGATGTGTAGACCTACAAATCATTCACAAAATCATAGACAGAATATATAATTCAAAGTGCATGCATAAGAATATGTTAGACCATCATATATCACAATTCAAACTACCATTCATAATATGACAACATATATCATGAACAAGACATGAGCTTCTTTATTAATGAATAATAGTAAGTATAAGACAGATACAACCTGATCCAGGCCAAAGGCATTGACGAAGCCTTCCTCCAGATTTGTCCAGCCTGAGCCACGAAGACAACCTCTCTAATAGGTGCAAGAAGATGCTAGATAAGGATATTGAGCATCTCTACAAAGGAAACCAGGGTTTCCTAGAGACTAGGAGTGCAGGAGGCACAAGAAAAGTAGATTTGATCTGTGGGAAATCAAGTATAATGTATATATCTCTCTTCTATTATGAATTAGGCCTACCCAAGGGGTGTATATATACCACCTCAAATTGGTTATTTCAGTTAAGTCACGGGCTCCTATAGGTGGGCTCTCGGTAAAACCTGTAAACCCCACCCGAAAAATAGCATTTTATTTTTAATTTTTTAATTTAAATATGTATACGCGGGATAGTGTTTTGGGACCGTGTATGTATGCATTTTTATGTGGGAAGAGTCGCGTATGGAATTTCAAATACAATTTTTTAATATAAACTCAAGTCTGCAAGGGTAAAGGGACTGCCTAAGGCCATGAAATATCATCCCATGAGTGTTGAATGATGTTATAACACTCTCTCCATCATTACTCTCTCTCCCCATCTCTCCTATATTCTATCTCTTCCCCCCACCATCTTTATCTCTATCTCCCTTCCTCTCTGCCCCCCTCACGCCTTCATTTTCTCTCTCCCTCTCTTCACCATAATTGTCTCTCCTTCTATTTTCCTCTGTCTCTCTTTATATGTTTATTTTATTCCCCCTCAACTATCTCCATCCCTCCCTCTCTCCTACCCTCTCACTCTCTATCTCCACCTTTGCCTTTGGTCTTCCCTCTTTATCTCTCTCTTCTTCCACTCTCTCTCCATCTCTCCTTTCTCCCCGTATTCTTCTCTCTCTTTATTTTTCTCTCTCTATATATCCATTTACATATTTTTTTGTATCTTTATATCTATTTTTCCCTCCCTCTCTCCTTCTCCCTCTCCCCCTCACTACCTATCTATCTCTCCCCCTCTTATTTTTATCTTTATTATTATCCCTCTACACTCTCCATCCTTCCCTCTGTCCTTCTATTGTAATTTTGATCTCCACCTCTCTCTCTTTTCTTCCCTTTCTATATCTCTCTTCTCCCACTCTCTCTGCTCTCTCCTCTCTCCTCTCTCAATCTCCCACCCCTACTTTTCTCCCTCCTCCCTCATTATCTCCTTCCCTCCCTCACTTCCTTCCCCCACTCTCTATCTTTCTATTTCCATTTACATATTTTTTTTTTATCTATCTCTTCTTCCCTATTTTTCTCTATCTCCCTCCCTCTCTCCTTATCTCTCTCTTTACATATATTTTCTTCCCTCTATATCCCCGGTTCTTTCCCCCTCACACACTTCTCTTCCTCTCTCTCTCTCTCCCCTCCATATGTGTCTCTATCTCACTCCCTCGCGCCCTCACTATCCCTATCCCTCTATCCCTCTTTCTCTTCACCTCCCACTCTCTCTTTTTATCTCTCTCCTCCTCCCTCTTTCTCTTCACCTCCCACTCTCTCTTTTTATCTCTCTCATCCTCCCTTTGTCTCGCCTCTAGGTCTATCTTTGTTCCTCCCTATATTCTTATCCATCTCTCTATCTCACCACCTCCCTTTCTCTCTCTCTCCATCCCTATTTCACCCATTTTATGACTCTCTCTCCATCCCTCTTTCACTCATTAGATGACTCTCTCTCCCCCCTCTTTTCCCCTCATCCCATTCTCTCTCTCTCTCTCTCTCTCTCTCTCTCTCTCTCTCTCTCTCCCCTTCCCAATTCCTCTATTTCTTTATCCCTCTCTCCCTCACGTATTCCATGCTTCCCAAAACGCCCTCTCTCTCTTCATATGTTTCTCTATCCCTTATTTCCTCACCCAATTGATGCTTTACAATAACCCCCTCCAACTTTCTCTCTCTCTAACCTCCAACGATGTCTCTATCACCCCCATTTTTTCCTTCTCTATATATCAATCTCTCTCCCTCACTCTCTCGACTCAAACTATTTTTTTATCTCTCCCCTCTCTCCTTCTCCCTCTCCTCTCTCTCTCCCCTTCACAACATCCCCCTACAAATTTGTCTATCTCTTGATCCCTGTATCAACCAAAAATATTTCCCTCCCTCTCCCTTCCCCACCAACCTCTTTCCATATCTCTCTCACTTTTTGACTCTCATTCACTCTCTCCTCTAACTCACCAAATCATTCTTCCCCATTCCTCTAGACTCTTTCTCCTTATCTCCCTTGTCTCCTCTATCCCTACATCTCCCCCCCACCTTGCAACTCTCCCCACCCCTCCTAAAACCACTTCAATCATTTCCCACCAACTCTCTCTCTCTCTCTCTCTCTCTCTCTCTCTCTCTCTCTCTTGTCCCCTTTATCCCTCCCTCTCTTACCCTCCCCACCTCCCAAATACACCTCAACCATTTCCCATGTGTTAAAGTCACAAGATGTAAGAACGCGTGTATGTTCCAAGCACTGGAAATGCAGGTGCATTTTTTGCGCTAAGAACTTGCACACATCATTGGTGCAAGAAACATGCACATGCTAGGAACACATACACATGTTTTTTAATTTATTTTTTTCTTAAGAGGAACCCTACATGCATGGTGACCTCCTGACTTGGTGGCTCAAATATAGGATTAGGATCATGAACCATGTGGTTTGGGCTACAAATACATGAAAACATCAATTTTTGAGAAAAACACATAAATATCTCTATATTTAACATGATTATTTTTATACGCTAGACAAATCCATTAGTCATGATACTACATACACATATAGGTTCTACCATATAATTCTAAATATATAATTTTATTAAAAAATAATATTGTTTAATGCAATTTTCTCTTGACATGGATATAATTATTTTAAAAATAAAAATAATAATAATCTTTGTTATTTTTACTACATTTTTTCTTGATATAGATAAAAATCTTAAAATACATCCCTCTTTTGTCCTTGGGGTCTTGGATAGATGATGATTAGATGCTCTATTAAGGCACTCCTTGATGTGAAGTCATGGGTTCAATTTCCCGCCCTCAAAACACCTCTCAAGAGGTATGTTAGCACCATTTCAGGAGGTGCGTTAGCACCATGGGTACCTCCATATATCGAACGCAGCGTCAACGTTAGTAATGCATGCTGCCCTTATTCAAGCCACATCAGTTATCATAAAGCTGAGTTAATTGGCTTCTTTCAAAAGGTTCTTTTATGAAGTTCCTTTAACGAGCCTCTAGATCAAGTGACTTGTGAAAGCCTCTTAATAAAGTGATTTATGATATTTTTCTTAAAAGGGATTTGAAAACAAAAGTTTTTTTCAAAGTATTTATGAAAAAAGAAATTTATGGAGATATTTAAGGGGTTTTTTTTTTTTTTAAGAAGTTTAAAACAATTTTTTATTTCCTTATTAAAAGAGAATTGAAACAAAAGGAATTTAGGGTTACTGAAAGGCATGCTCGTGGAAATATGGTAAGTGTCATGTTTTATGAAGAATAACAGGTTCAATTTGCCACTGTAGCAGCAAGTTATGAAGCAAAAGTTGGAATTTCTCATGAAGTAACGTATGAACTAGCAGCAGTTGAGTATGGCATAGATAGAGCTACCAATGGAGCAAAAAGTGGTTTGATAGGTCCAACAATTGAAATTGTTGATGTTAACTTTGATGAAGAACAATTAACTAATGATTAGTGGTTGCACATGAAACATTAAAAAGAATGTATTGATATGTTGTTATTTAGTGAGATAAGCCCACTTGTGTCTAGAAGCCAAGTGGAAGAAAACTTGTTTGCAGTAGCAAAAGTTGGTAAAGAAGTGGAAGAGAAGGAAGAGGAAGAGGAGAAATATCTCAATGCAACGCATAATGAAGATGGTTTTAACATTGATTTTGAGTGTGCAGGAAAATAGGATAGCAATCCAGCTATAAGAGAAGGAAGAAAAAGATGCAAGAAAGGACATGGAAGTTTTTGAAGACGAAGAAGAAAGCAATGAAACAATCTTTCAGCAATGGAGTCAAGAAGATATTAAATTATGTTATTAATAAATATGGCAGAAAGAAGATTAGGAATATGAAGTGCAAGAATAAGAACAAGGTTTACAGTTTGGAGAAGAAGAATTGTGGCAGCAATCCATGAGTGAACGAATATTTGAAGAGGAAGCTTTAGAAGACAAGAGAACAAATACATTATAAGTCAAAAAAAAGTTGCAGCAATAACAAGTGAAGAAATATGGAGCCTACTGCAAGAAAACACAATAAATAAGGAAGTAGTTTTATTATAAATAGTAAATTACTCCTGTATGCATGCAATGCATGAAGTGGAGAGTTGAGTTGAGTTGAGTTGAGTCAATAATTGCAATTTGGGTCTAAGTCAAGTGTGAGTTAGTCAGAAAAAAGGAAAGTCTAGTTAGAGATTACATGATTCCATATTTAGTAAGTATGGGGTTTATATACTTGTGGTTGGGTCATTCTGAGAAGTATGAGGCCAGAAGAGCCAAGAGTCGCAACTCAGTGAATGTGTATGCGAGGAAGTTTAATGAATAGAAGTTTTGTTTGTTTATCTCTGCTTCTAACCAACATTTAATTTTTTCAAACAAAAAAAATAGTTAACTAAGTTATTAAAAACTCCATCCCACAGATATGCAGAAACGTCCTTTGAATTTACCTACATATTTATAATTAACCCATTAGCAAAGAGGAGGGCTATCATAGTCTACATGTATTTTTTTTAACCATGGTGAGTCGGTAATTCTTGGAGTAATGTGGGAAGGCCCAAGATCAAACGTTGCAGCTACAAATATAATTCTGAAAGTATGGTTGTAAGTTAGATATATCAGGAATTTATTACCTAGAAAGATCCAAGGCTCCAATAAAGTAGGAGCCTACTTTTAAATCTTATCACAATTAATATTATCGCAATTCACCAAAGAAATTTGATAGCCTAAGTATATTACTACTCAAAAATATTTGAAATTTAAGGTTGCATTACCGATTTTTTAAGCTTCGTCCTATTGTAAATACTATGTGGAGGGTAATAGCTTCCCAATCACCAAAATTTACAAGGAAATTGTGTATTATTTGAAAAATCATAGGGTTAATAGAATCCAATATGGAATGATCATTTGCATAACTGCACGATAGCCAGCTACCCTGTGATGTCATTCATTTTTATATGAGAGTTGTTCAAAGGTTATGAGTTTGATTTGTGCATTATATATTTAGAAAGTAGGGGATTCACTCTTGTCATATTGTTTGCTAGATGTGTAGTACATTGTTGCAAAAAAACAAAGCAACTTCGATAATCTAGACTTTAAATACCATCATCAACTATGAAGTGTTGTGCAAAGATTTTAGGATTTGGAATCAATTTGCAAGAATTAGGATATATAAGTTCAGTGTTGATTCTAATTCTATCCTTTGTATAATCCTCCAACTTCAACGACAATTTTGATATCTCACAGGGAACTATTTAATTGTTGAACAATGGCCAAACGACACAGCTAACTATGGATGAAGCTTCAAGTACAATATTTCCTTTTTATGGAAATCTAAAACTCATATGTATTGAATGTTTATACTTATAATAATAATTATTTGTTCACCACATTATGTTTTTCAGTCCAACAATGAATACTTCTTCAGCAACATGAGCATGAGTATTAAGTCGATGCCTGGAAACTCAACGGGAACAGTCACTTCCTATTATGTAAGTAGTTATTTCGACACAAGAATGAAACCTTGAAGGAAGATTCATTATCAATTTATAGTACTTCAACAGAAATCTCGATATAGATAATTAAAACTTCAATACATTAATGTTGGTAATTTGTATTCAAATGTTAGTGGATGTGGCTTCTCACAATGAACTTGACTATGACTTTCTAGGAAATTTGTCGGGAAAATCTTATAGTCTATAAACCAATTTCTTTACAAATGGAGTTGGAAATAGAGAACAAAGAATTCATTTATGGTTTGATCCCATGGTCAACTTCCACAATTATATTCAATTCTTATGAATGCTCAGTTTCTGAAGAATTCACAAGTGCACTTATTTCGATGCAAGCTCACATAGGCATTGCGCAGTTCTTAAATGTAAGGCTTTCACAATCACTGTTGACAGTGATTTTGCAATCAACAGTGATTGTGCAATAAAAAATCATATTATAATGCGCAAAACATGTCGACAGTTAGTGTGCACTCTCCATTCACAGTCCTCCTCACTACGAGTGCAATTGTTCTTTTATTTCGGTGAGTTTTCTCAATTGTCCCTCTGTTGCACCTTTGTTTTCGCAAGTGTTGCTTTCACATTTGTGACTATCATTTTGCCTTTATTTCACTCTAAAAAGTGTCATTTTCATGTTATCTTTGCTCTCGCATGTGTTGCTTTCACTTTCTTTAAGTCTTTGTAAGTGTTGTTTTAACTTTTCTCTCACTTTCCAAAGTGTCATCTTTTGGCATGGGAAATTTCGCACGTTGTAAAAGCGGAGTTATGGTTAATTGTGAGAGGAAAAATTTGTACCAATGGGTCCAATTTATCATATCTACATTTATTAGACTCATTCCCAATTTTTTTATGCATTGTCGTACTAATGTCATCATTGTCGTCGCAAAGTGTATCTTAAGTGTCGCACTTGGAGGAGAGTATTGTTTTGTTGTCGCGTCAAGGGGATCATGTTGATTTTGAGTATTGAGTGTTTAATGTTGTGTCATCGATTATGCTTAGTGTGCGATCATGTTCAATTAAAAACTTGGTTTCATCTCTACCTCACTCATCCCACACTTAGTCAAATTCTAGAAAGTCTCATGCCCGATCTGTTAGCCACCTATAAATTCTGTTATACCATGTGGTGGCTAAGCTTGTCTTTTAAACCTTCAAGAGATAGTTCCCTTTGAAAACTTATCATCTTTTTAAGTTTATGATGATTATTACCCTTTGAGTTAATCTTCATTGTTTTTTCACTATTATCCCAAAAGTACCTGTTGATTTACCAAGAGAAAGACTGCTTGAAGAAGCTCCATTTCCCCTCATTACATTTCTCCATTTCATTCTCCATATTCATCTATAAAGACCTTCATTTCGCTTCTAAACCGTTCCAAAATCCTTTTTAAACCTCATGTCCCCCTTTCATTTGGTTTAAAAACCCTTATCCACCTATCGGGACCCTATTTTGGCCTTAAAATCTATGTTTTTGGCCTAAAAGAGTCTCTTTCTATACAAAGGTATTAATCCCCAAAGGGCTTACTTCCTTTAACCCCTTCCTCCATGCATCCTTGGCCCCGCAATCAGGCGCTAAAAGGCCTAAAAACCCCTTCATAACCTTACCTTTCCTCTATTTTTCTTTTCCCGACGATATGGTCTTGAGTGAATCTGGACCGTTGATATAAACTGATCAACGGCCATCTGGCCACCTTCCGTCCGCCCGTTCACCCGCCTGTATACCTCCCATCCATTTTCTTTTTACATTCTCGCCGCTCGATCATCAGATCTAATGGATGAGAATAAACCCAATCCTTGTGCTTTAACCCAACACTTTCCCGCTACGCGACAAAAAAAAAATGTCATCGTAGGCCCCACTACTTTCCCCGCCTATGCTTTTTATCCCTCATCACGCTCATTCCACATCATTGGATCTGGAGCCTCCGATCCAACAGTTGACGTTGAATGTCACAACATTTTTGCGCCCAAAGTTTAACGCTCAAAAATTTTGCGAAATAGGTGGTATTGAAAAGCCATGTGTCAACCAATGTATCGTATCGCATTGCTCTCAGGCAAAACTGCCTACCCCCCAAATGTTGTGCGAAAACCATTAATGGTTTTCTGAAAACCATTAATGGTTTTCCGAAAACCACTTCTTCTCAATTCGCGCCCTTATTCAAATTTAAAACCCTGTTTCATTTTCCGCCATGGTTTTTGCTCCTTACACTGCTGCATCCATTCATCCTCACAGCTTCGACCGCTTCCACAAACCCTCCTAAGCATTTCTAAACCAAATTTCGCAGGATTTAAATAACGTTCGTTTGTTTTTATGCAGGTTTAATGAAGTTAAAGTTAAAAACCCTCCCACAGCCATTATAGTGTTATGGGCCGAGGATGACGATCCTCATAGCCCTGAATACAAATTAAAGGGACTAGGGATTTAAATTTCACGGTTTGAAAAGGTCGATAAGTCATGATCATCGACTTTTTGAACAAATTCTTTAACAAACCCTCTGCGCACCTGCAAACAACAAACACAATCAGAGTTAATTAAATGAAAGAGTATCAGTGTCAAAGATGAAGATCATAGCATAATTTAAGGATTAAAGATGTTAATTAAATATTAAAGGATCAAGGCATGAACTCTAGAATCAAAGGCCTAATCCACAAATCAAATCCAGATGACCTCGAATGCCGCATCAGAGGGGCTAATTGAATCCCCAACTGCCAAAATTGCCACCTGTAACCTCTCTGCCTCAAAGGAATACCCAGATCTGAAACATTAAGGCCAAAAACAGCTGAACAATTATTACAAGCAAAACAAATATCTTAAAATTGTCAGTAAAGTTATTGTAAAGATAAGAAAGTGTCTTAAAGTCAATATTTTTACCCACTAAGCGTAAAAAGCAGAAACAGAGTGAATAAGTTTGAGTTGTAATTCAATGCTTTCCTGCCTTATGCCTTGCATGGTTTTCAAGGTTGGAAGTTGCATTTAGTATGAAATTAATGATACTCCACGCTAGAACTCTTCCACCTCCTCATTTCTTCTATAAATACTTCTAAAGAAGATGAGAATTTGTTGGTTGGTTGGTTGGTCATTAGTTGTAATATTGGAACTCTCTGAAATAATATATAGTCTATTGAAGTTGAAGAAGAAATTGAAGTCTTGGAAGCTGGATTATGTTTTGACATGCTTGTTCTTGAGAAGGCTCTATCATTGGATCCCTGAGCTTGGTTGTTGATGATGTATTCTGAACTGTATGCTATTTTTCCTGTTTTCATTTTGTTCCATAAATTCTTACTACAGTAGGGTGAAAATTTTAGGCTAAGAAATGACTCCTGGAAGCACCTTAGACCTGTTTATCCTTCACTGTTTCATGTTTTCTTCTGCTGAGGCATTTTAGAGTCTTTAATCATTCTCTTGAACCCTTATGCTCGCTTATTTCTCAAATAGTTCAAATAGTTGGTTCCAGCATGATTTATGGTTTTCCCTGCTTGTCTGTTGCCACTTGAAAGTTGTTTTTGAAGTCTCCCTTTGAAGTACCATTGTTTATAGTTTTCCAAAGAGGTATGTTTTGATCGTACCCTTTGTTCTTGCTTAAATAGTTGTTTTAAAGGTCTTTATAGTTGTAATCATGGATGTTTAGGCGTTCCCTCTTCTATGACTGCAATTATAAGTGAATCATTCATGTTTTCTAATTCCTTTGAAATAAATTCTTTGAGGAAATAGGGTGTTCCCCGAATCTTATATTTCATTTTAAAAGTTGTCTTGAATTCATTATTTGCTTAAAGTGTGGTTTGTAGAATTCATGGTTAACCCTGTCTATCAAATACCTCTTTATGTTCAAGTTATGTTTTTAAGTTCCCTTTGTTGAGAATTCAAACTCTCTTTTCAAATCATTAATGTCCATCTCATTCACAAAACTAAAGGATCCTGTGGCCAAGTTAGATTTGCCCTTTGATATCCCATATCCATTGATGAGCTTGTCATAAACCTCTTCTTGACTCCATTGCCCAGTGAACCTGATACTTCTTCTTTCTATCTATACTGCCTAGACCTTTCATGTTCTGTTGTACCAATTCAACCAAACAAACAAATCAAACAAACACTTGCAGTTAATAACTAGTCTAAAATCAATACTTAAAAGCAAACAAGACATATCTTTGCAAACAATTTGAGAGATCCCTCTCTGAGAATAGGAGGACTAGATCCTGGAACTCTAAAGATTTGTTCTGGTGTTGCCTTGTCTTTTGGTTGGCCAATCTATCAAAACACAGGATACCAACATAATGGCGATCACGGTGGGACCACTGAGTTCATAATTACATAGCAAGCTCTTATAGACTCATTAGTCTTTCAAACAGCCATAGAAACTCAAAAAAAATAAATAAAATAAATAAATAAATAAATAAAATAAAATAAAAATTTAATAAAATAAAATAAAAATAAAATATATATATATATATATATATATATATATATATATATATATATATATTTCAGATTGGCTTCATAATAAACATGGTGGTGGAACCATACAACAATTTTACCTTCACAAAAAGCTAAAAATTTTCCACCTGGCGACTCCACTGGCCTCCAGTAGGCCTATTACTTCACTAGTCCTTGTAAACTCTCCTGGGAATGCATTGAGCAAACCTAATCATGTTGTTGGTGGACAACAAAGTTCAAAATATTCCACCTGGCGACTCCACAATCCCAAAATACCTAATGAATCTACTGATAGAAGACTCTAAACTGGTTGAATAGACACAACGACCTCTTTCCTGATTTACAAACATGATTCCAAGGATACAACGAAGATATGCCCCAATGAGTAGAGATCATATCCCTAGGTTTCCACATAAGATGCCCCAGGTGAATTGGGATGACAACCTGCCTGTTTTTCAAGGTGAAAAGTTTGATGACCCTCTATTACATCTCATCAGATTTCATATACATGTATGGAGGTTAAAAGTTGAATGGCATGAGGACTGCCTAATGAAAATGTTCATGTTAACATTAGAAGGAAAAGCTAGGGATTGGTATGAATGGTTAAGGATTGGTAGTTTGTTTTCTCTAAGAGACCTCCACATAGTATTTTATGATCATTACAAGGAAAAATCCCCTTATCTATTATTAGAGGGAAGTTGTTGTAATCAATCTGAGGGCCTCATAGAATACCTTGCTGGCATTTATGAAGATTTAGGAAATTGGTAGCCTGAGGATCTCGTAGCAGCCATTCATGAATTTCATACCCAAGACAACTATCATAAAAACCTATATGAATCAATTGAGGAAGAAATCAATCAAGGAAAAGAAGAAATTCCTCAAGATATTCATGCAATCATGAACAATGATTCATCATCCCTTAAAGCTGAGGCTTAAGAAGACATCCAGCCTCAAAATCAGTCTTCACAAGAGACAAATAACTGTTGTACTCCTGTTCAAAGGAACATAGAAACATCTTCCCCTTTGACAGAAAAAGAGATAGATCAAGTTATTAATAAATAGCCAGTCTCTGAAACTTTTTTCAAAACAAATACTCTTGCCCATTCACATACAAAACTTTGTTGTACAAATTTAAAAAATTCTTTTGTAGATTAGAATAAAGAAGGACCTGCTGATAACCCAGTATGTTTGATTGGTAGTATTACTTATATTTATGATTTTCCTAACTTTGATCTATCTAGTGATGATGCTCCCCAAACAGAAGTTAATCTTGCAGGACCATCATTAACAGATTTATGGGATGAATATCAATTCCTTCAAAGAAGTAACGAGCCAGTGCAGACTATTTATGATACTGATGAAGAAAGTTATGAAAGCTTGGAAGTAAGTAAAGATGCGTTGGATCTTTGCTCTACTTCATCTTAGACCATCAGTAATAGTTTCCATGTGATTGGGAATCAGCAACCTTTCAACTCAAAGGTTGGGGAGGAAAGCAATGAAGAAATTTTTGAGCAGGTTGAAACCAAGGAACCTTCTCTTGAAAAAGTGGAAGCAATTGAACATACCCCTGCTCAAGAATATAATAACCTCTTCACAGAGTTTAGCCCACTAAATCAGAATATCTCGGGACTTCAAGAGGACAGCACTGCCAAATATGATGAGTCCTCCAGTTCAGATAATAATGGAGATGAGGAAGTTTTTCTTTCTCGAGAGAATCTTTACCTTGATCTAGTGGAGAAAAAAGAGATAATCCTGGTTGAAACACACCTTCCAGATAATCCTAACCAGACATTATTTCAAGATCCCTATGTAGATTTCCTGAAGACATCTGAAGAATGGATAAAGGTCGCAAACAACAACATATTACCAAGTACAACAAAAAATTTTAGCACTGCTGCTAAGAGACAAAAGGAATGGGAGTGGCCCTGTTTGTCCAACCTGCCCAAAGAGATGAAGAAGGACCAATCATGGAATCATTTACTGGATTGATTGTACTGGAAAAGAGAGTTCATCAGCTAAACATGTAAATATAATTCCAAGTTAGATTAGGGTAGGTAGGAATGTCAATAAAGCTCAGCTCTTGAGCATCTAGTTAGTCTTTTTGTTTATTCCTTTGTAGAAGAAAAATGAGAAAAATACAAAAACAAGAGAAAAAGAAAAGAGGGAAGATGATAAAAACAAGAAAGGTACGGCCCCATACCAAAAAAGAGAGACAAAATCTGAAAGTGTGCAAGCTCAAATGCCACTCCTAAAAACAAAATCTTATATTAGTCATACAGCCTAATCATGACTAATTAGCTTTTCAATTTACTGCTAATAGGTTAGTGAATTAGATCATCCAAACAACACAATCTTGGCTTATCAGTAAGGTAGATTAGGATAGAGGAAACGAAGGTTCAAACAAATTCAAAATCTGAACATGTGAATTTCAAAGGAAGAATGGATCTAAACAGAATAAATCTTGAGCCAAAGATAGAAATCAAACTGGTTCCAAAAGCTCAAAACTTGAACCAGGAAAGAAAGAGGAAGTAGCTCAAACAAAATCAAAACCAGAGCTGAAGAAATAATGAAGGATGTTTTAGTTTTCAGATCTTAAGCCTTCATAAATTTTGTTTTATTTTTCATAAAGACTATGTGCAGCTTGTTTTTATGCCATAGATCTGCAACAAGTCAAATTGCTTAATCTTGGCTTGGCTGCTTTTAAATTTATGTTCTAGAAAATAGAGAATAAAGATCTGTCAGACCGTCTAATCTTGGCAGGTAGTAGTTAGGTAGAGAAACTTATGAGTTCAACTGCTTAATCTGAACTCATGAATAAATAAGATTAAACTTAGATTAGTTTCCTATTTTCAAAAAATAATAAAATGTTGATGAAGAGAGTTCGCTAGTCCAAATGCACTCTGAAAGAAGAAAAAATGTTAGGATCATTAAGAATGGGTAGGTAGAGATGTTGTTTTGATAGAATTCCATTGTTTCAGATTGCTGCAGAGATTATCAAATCAAAGAAAGGTCAGCTAAAGGAAAAGAAAGTTGTTGCCCAATGGATGAAGGCACTGGTTTACTGAAAGGCCAGAGATCAATAGCAGAGGTTCTGGACACCTAAAGAACCAGTTGTCCTCCCCAAGTGGAGCCACTGTTAGCCACTTATAAATTCTGTTATACCATACGGTGGCTAAGCTTGTCTTTTAAACCTTCAAGAGATAGTTCCCTTTGAAAACTTATCATCTTTTGAAGTTTTATGATGATTATTACCCTTTGAGTTAATCTTCATTGTTGTTTCATTATTAGCCCTAAAGTACCTGTTGATTTACCAAGAGAAAGACTGCTTGAAGAAGCTCCATTTTCCCTCATTACACTTCTCCATTTCATTCTCCATATTCATCCATAAAGACCTTCATTTGGCTTCTAAATCGTTCCAAAATCCTTTTTAAACCTTATGTCCCCCTTTCATTTGGTTTAAAAACCCTTATCTCACCTATCAGGACCCTCTTTTGGCCTTAAAATCTATGTTTTTGGCCTAAAAGAGTCCTTTTCTATACAAAGGTATTAAGCCCCCAAGGGCTTACTTCCTTTAACCCCTTCCTCCATGCGTCCTTGGCCCCGCAATCGGGCGCTAAAAGGCCTAAAAACCCCTTCATAACCTTACCTTTCCTCTATTTTTCTTTTCTCGATGATATGGTCTTGAGTGAATCTAGACCGTTGATATAAACTGATCAACGACCATCTGGCCACCTTTCGTTCGCCCGTTCACCTGTCTGTATACCTCCCATCCATTTTCCTTTTACATCCCCGCTGCTCGATCATCAGATCTAACGGACGAGAATAAACCCGATCCTTGTGCTTTAACCCAACACTTTCCTGCTATGCGACAAAAAACATCGTCATCGTAGGCCCCACTACTTTCCCTGGCCATGCTTCTTATCCCTCATCGTGCTCATTCCGCATCGTTGGATCTGGAGCCTCCGATCCAATGGTTGACGTTGAATGTCGCAAAAATTTTGCGCCCAAAGTTTAACGCTCAAAAAATTTGCGAAATAGGTGGTATTGAAAAGCCACGTGTCGACCGATGTATCGTATCGCATTGCTCTCGGGCAAAACCGCCTACCCCCCAAATGTTGCGCGAAAACCATTAATGGTTTTCCCGAAACCGCTTCTTCTCAATTCGTGCCCTAATTCAAATTTAAAACCTTGTTTCATTTTCCGCCATGGTTTTTTCTCCTTACACTGCTGCATCCATTCATCCTCACAACTCCGACCGCTTCCATAAACCTTCCTAAGCAGTTCTAAACCAAATTTCGCAGGATTTAAATAATGTTTGTTTGTTTTTATGCAGGTTTAATGAAGTTAAAGTTAAAAACCCTCACGCAGCCATTACAGTGTTATGGGCCAAGGATGACAATCCTCATAGCCTTGAATACAAATTAAAGGGATCGGGGATTTAAATTTCACGGTTTGAAAAGGTCGACAAGTCATGATCATTGGATTTTTGAACAAATTCTTTAACAAACCCTCTGTGCACCTGCAGACAATAAACACAGTCATAGTTAATTAAATGAAAGAGTATCAGTGTCAAAGATGAAGATCAGAGCATAATTGAAGGATTAAATATGTTAATTAAAGCTTAAAGGATCAAGGCATGAACTCTGGAATCAAAGGCCTAATCCACAAATCAGATCTAGAAGACCTCGAATGCCACATCAGAGGAGCTAATTGAATCCCCAGCTGCCAAAATTGCCACTTGCAACCTCTCTGCCTCAAAGGAATACCCAGATCAAATCTCAGTCCGAAACATTAAGGCCAAAGATAGCTGAACAGTTATTACAAGCAAAACAAATATCTTAAAATTGTCAGTAAAGTTATTGTAAAGATAAGAAAGTGTCTTAAAGTCAATCTTTTTACCCACTAAGCCTAAAAAGTAGAAACAGAGTAAATAAGACTGAGTTGTAATTCAATGCTTTCTTGCCTTATGCCTTGCATGGTTTTCAAGGCTGGAAGTTGCATTTAGTATGAAATTAATGATACTCCACCCTAGAACTCTTCCACCTCCTCATTTCTTCTATAAATACTTCTGAAGAAGATGAGAAGTTGTTGGTTGGTTGATTGGTCATTAGTTGTAATATTGGAACTCTCTGAAATAATACATAGTCTGTTGAAGTTGAAGAAGAAATTAAAGTCTTGGAAGCTGGATTATGTTTTGACATGCTTGTTCTTGAGAAGGCTCTATCATTGGATCCCTGAGCTTGGCCGTTGGTGATGTATTCTGAACTGTCTGTTGTTTTTCCTGTTTTCAGTTTGTTCCATAAATTCTTACTACAGTAGGGTGAAAATTTTAGGCTAAGAAATGACTCCTGGAAGCACCTTAGACCTGTTTCTCCTTCATTGCTTCATGTTTTCTTCTGCTGAGGCATTTTAAAGTCTTTAATCATTCTCTTGAACCCTTATGCTCGTTTATTTCTCAAATAGTTCAAATAGTTGGTTCCAGCATGATTTATGGTTTTCCCTGCTTGTCTGCTGCCACTTGAAAGCTGTTTTTGAAGTCTCCCTTTGAAGTACCATTGTTTATAGTTTGCCAAAGAGGTATGTTTTGATCATACCCTTTGTTCCTGCTTAAATAGTTGTTTTAAAGGTCTTTATAGTTGTAATCATGGATGTTTAGGCGTTCCCTCTTCTATGACTGCAATTATCAGTGAATCATTCATGTTTTCTAATTCCTTTGAAATAAAGTCTTTGAGGAAATAGGGTGTTCCCCGAATCTTAGATTTCATTTTAAAAGTTGTCTTGAAGTCATTATTTTCTCAAAGTGTGGTTTGTAGAATTCATGGTTAGCCCTGTCTATCGAATACCTCTTTATGTTCAAGTTATGTTTTTAAGTTCCCTTTGTTGAGAATTAAAACTCTCTTTTCAAATCATTAATGTCCATCTAATTCACAAAACTAAAGGATCATGTGGCCAAGTTAGATTTTCCCTTTGATATCCCATATCCCTTGATGAGCTTGTCATAAACCTCTTCTTGACTCCATTGCCCAATGAACCTGATACTTCTTCTTTCTATCTATACTGCCTAGACCTTTCATGTTCTGTTGTACCAATTCAACCAAACAAAAAAATCAAACAAACACTTGCAGTTAATAACTAGTCTAAAATCAATACTTAAAAGAAAACAAGACATATCTTTGCAAACAATTTGAGAGATCCCTCTCTGAGAATAGGAGGACTAGATCCTGGAACTCTAAAGATTTGTTCTGATGTTGCCTTGTCTTTTGGTTGGCCAATCTATCAAAACACAGGATGCCAACACGATCAACTTGGATTCGCTTTTCCCCTTTGAACTACACATTGCATAGTTGCAAGCCTCAAGCATGCATTCCTAACTCATAGAACTATGCAATGCATAGTTACTACCTCCAAGTATTGTGCATTGTGGAGTCACAGTGCCCAAGAACTTCCTCCTAACCTCCAGAATTGTGTAATCCTACCCCCAGCCTATCTCCTTCTACGCATTGTATAGTTTCAAGTAATATTCTATATCCTTGTCTTCCTGAATCGCACAACTACGCAATCCTTTGTCCCTTTATCTTTTGAACTATGAATTATGCAGTTATAGTGAGTAAGCCTACTTCACTGTGACCCACAACTGTGCAGTCTTGTCTCATATGCCTCCAATGTTGTGCATTGCACAGTCACAAGCATCAGTACCTCACTCATGGCCTTTGGAGCTGTGCACTACGCAATCTTTGAACCTTATTCCATTTATAGTACCCATCTATGGCTCAATCATTTATTTTCATGAAGTAAGTTAAACTAGGATATTTTTGTACTAATGTAATCTTGTCATGAGTAAATTTCATTTGCAGGTACTATATATTCACACGAAAAGATGATGCCTAGGAAGGAGGAGAAGGAGACTATGCTAGAATATCTAATGAAGTTGTAAATACAGGATGTTCATCAAACAAGAACATGAAGGGAAGCCATCTCTCTTTCTTCGGCCGAAGCAGAGTATCGCGGTGCAGTTGAAGCCAGCAAGGAAGCCATGTGGCTTCATCAGATCTTGTCTGAATTTGGTCTTCATCAACAGCATCCAGCTACACTTTAGTGTGATAATCAGAGTGCCATTTAGCTATGTAAAGATTCATTTCAGCATCAACGTATGAAACACATTGAACTCCACATAAACTTCATTAGAAATCTCATTCATGATCATGTTCTTGAAGTGTAGTATTGTCCAACCAATGATCAAGTAGCCGATATCTTTACGAAGGCTCTCACAGAAGCGAATATTACCAAACTTCGATCCGTGCTTGGAGTTCAAGAAAGTTGTCATTCAGGAAGGAGGCATTAGAGCCTATCCCCGCTTAATGAAAACTTTCTTGAACTCCAAAAACGTTTTTTAGGGCCTCAAAACGGCTCCAGAAGTTTAGGACTCGAAAAAACTGCTAAAAATAATAAATTGTGCTACAATTAAAGAAACTAAAAAATTGAAAGAAACAATGGTAGGGCCCCAAGTGGAATATGTGGGTGGCCACCAATATCCACCTGAATCATTCCTCCCCCATTAGGAATCAATGGTCCCAATTGCGTTGAGTTCCTCCATGAGATGAGGAAATTTATGCTGAACTTGGTCCCTGGTGAACCACTTGCCTTGGTGCAGGAGTTGGCCAACTTTGACAACCCGATACAGTTGGATCTTATGTTGGCGATTGCTTTTTATTTGCATGTCCATGATACAATCTGTGGTGGCCTTTTCCATGTTTTCTGGGTTTAACTGTGTTGGTGTGAGTTGTTCTTTAATGCCAAAGGTGTCCAGTAGAGGTGGGAAGTAGGGTCGAAGGCAGTCCACATTTAATACTGGATGCAGACCAAGGAATGGTGGAATACTGAGATTGAAGGCATTGGTCCCTACAATCTTGGTGATGGTGTACGGCTCATATCGAAGCGGGCGAAGCTTGCGGTGGGGTCCAGTAAGGCGCTCCTTCTTCAAATGTAGCCACACTTTATCACCCACCTGGAATTTGTGTGGCACCCGATGTTGATCATGTCGTTGCTTGTACTTCGCATTGGCTCTGTCCAATATGTCATGAACCTGTTGGTGGTGTGCATAATGCAATCAATGAAGTTATTCGCTTTGTCAGCTTTAGACTAGACATGATCTGAATCGGCTTAAGTAGCCGCAAATGACATGGCTAAGTCAATGGGACATAGTGGTTGGAATCCCAAGCCCACCTGAAAGGGGTTGTGCGCGGTTGAGCTGTGGAGAGCCCGATTATAACTGTGTTGTACATAGGGGAGGCTCTCATCCCATGTGTGTGGATGCCTTGAATTGTACATGCGCAGAATGTGTACAATCATCCTATTGATGACCTCTGTTTGGCCATTAGTTTGGGGATGGAAAGTTGTGGACTTGGTGAGCTCGGTGTCTATCATTGACCAGAGGCTGAACCAAAATGTGCTGAGGAACCTGTTGTTTCAATCTGATGATAGACTGTGGGATTCCAAAGTGCACCCACACTCATTCAAAGAAGAGTTTAACAGTGGCTTCTGCTATGATATTCTTCTTGCAGACCACCATAATGGGCATCTTCAAGAATATGTTGACGACCACGACAACACAGTCATTTCCATGCTCAGTAGAAGGAAGGCCCAACATGTAATCCATGGATATGGATTCCCAAGGTTGACTAGGGGTATGTATCAGAGTATAGAGGCCTTGCTTCTTGATGGTTGGTTTGGTAATGCCGCAAGCAGTGCAGGATCTTATGTACTTCTCGACATCCTGTCAAATGTTTGACCAATCCAAATACTTCTACAACACTGCCACTGCTTTCTCTACCCTAAAATGCCCAACAAATCGACTGTAATGCGCTTCCCAAATAATCTTGGCATGCTCGATTGAAGGAACACAAAGGTGTCCTAAGTGACCACAATAGTGCATCGTGGAGGTGAAAATTTGGAACTTGCATACCCTCCAAGAGTGTCTTGTATGTGTGGTCGAATTCCATACCTCTCTTATAGAAAGCGGCCAATAAGAAGTCTCGTGCCCACAAGAGTTGAGAACGGTCGTTAGCGCCACGATCGGTGGTCGGCTGAGGCAATATGCAACAATATTGGTGTTTCCCTTCTTGTACTTGATGTTCAAATGAAACTATTGAAGATATGTGGATCACTTCTGATGGCGACCGTTCTACAACTTCCCTTGTTTCTGTATGAACTGCAAGGGTCGGTGGTCTGTGTGGATGACCGTTTGCTTCCCCAAAATGTAATGCTTCCATTTTCGGCAAGCCTGCACAATGGAATACATTTAATTGTCATAAGTGGGATACTTGCGGACTGTGTCAGACAATGTTTCACTATGATATGCCACTGGATGCCCATGTTGAGTAAGAACTGCCCCAATAACATAGTTAGAGACATTTGTCTCGATCTCAAATGGTTACTACAAGTCTGGTAATGTGAACACTCAGGTAAAGCAGAGGTGATGTTTCAATTCTACGAACGCCTTCTGTTGAGATTCCGACCAAAATAATTTTGCTTTCGCTCCTCCCTTGGTGACTTGACTCAAAGGCCAAGTGATATGAGAGAATCCCAACACAAACCTGCGGTAGAATTAGCAAGACCCAGAAAGTTGTGAAGCTCTGTTAGAGTGGTTGGGGTTGGCCAATCCCGAATGACTTGGATCTTGGTTGGATCCACATGCAGCCCCGTTCATCAATAATGTATCCCAAATACTGAACCTGGGACATGCCAAAAGTGGAATTCTCCAAATTGGCACACAGCTAGTGTTGCCGCAGTGTTTGGAGGACCTATCGGATGTGGTGGAGGTGATATTCCCAAGTTTGGTTGAAGATCAGGATGTCATCCATGTACACTACTACAAATGAGTTGGTGAATGGCCACAAGATGTTGTCCATCAGCCTCATGAAGGTTTTAGGAGCATTCGTTAACCCAAAAGGCATGACCAACCATTCAAAAAGGCCCTCCTTGATTTTGAAGGCAGCCTTCCACACATTAGAGGGTTTGATTGGTACCTGGTGATACCCAAACTTCAAGTCGATCTTGTTGAAATATTTCGCCCCTTTGAGTTGGTCCAGAAGGTCATCAATCCGTGGGATCGGGTACCTATTACAGATAGTGATCTTACTCAGTGCTCGATAGTCTCCAATTCCCATCCTTCTTCTACACCAACATGATTGGGCTCCCAAAGGGAAATGAAATCGACCAGATGTGACCTTTCTGCAGCAACTCCTGAATCTGCCTCTTGATTCATCATTCTCCATAATAGAGCATCGATAGATCTGTCCATTAGGGAGCGAGGCACCTGGGATCAGAACGATGAGGTGCTTGACTTGATAGTGCAGAGGCACCCCTGTGGGTGAGGTGAAGATGTTCTCGTACTCCTCCAAGACCTTGTCCATTTGTTGTTTTCATGTGGAGGAGCCCTGTCCAGAGGTCGTGGCCACAATTTTCTTCTTTCCTTGGGGGCGGATCATCATGAAAACAAATTTCCCGGTTTTGGAAATGAGCTTACTACATTGTTTTGTAGTAACCTAAAAAATAGCGGTAGGCGGTGGTACCTCTGGTATCTTGTAAAA
Source organism: Pinus albicaulis (assembly GCA_034641835.2). Lineage (NCBI taxonomy): Eukaryota > Viridiplantae > Streptophyta > Pinopsida > Pinales > Pinaceae > Pinus > Pinus albicaulis. Next base: position 317,580,665 of record CM076576.1, on the reverse strand, counting down.
GTTATTTCCCAAAGTAACAATAACGGCGCGAGCCCAGGACTCATTCACAGCATGTCGCTTCCACAAGTATGGTTGGCCTAATAATACATCACAAACATTAAGAGGAGCAATGTCACATAATACCTCATCCGTGAAGGGCTTGATGTTGTAGGGAAGATGACCTTGTTGGTTGACATGGAGATCCCATCCTTGGTTAAGCCACCCAATGGTGTACGACTGTGGGTGTGCTATGGTCGGCAAGCCCAACTGCTTCACGACCTCTGCTGAAATGAGGTTCTTTTGGATCCCACTGTCGACAATGAACTGTAGTGGGGAACCCTTTACCCCGTATGGGAGTGGAAGAGACGCTCCTCCTCCTTTGGATATTTCGGTTCCTCCTTTTGGATCTTCACAGTGGCAACGGTGGCGTTAGGCTCTGCATCAATAATCTACTTCCCTTTGTCCTTCCCCTTGTCAGTTTTTGATTCAAATTTGGAGCATGCATTTGATTCAGAAGCCCTCATCTCGGCCACCAATGACTGCTTGGCCCGACACTCACTTGTGTTGTGAGTGGAGCTCTTATGGAACTCACACCACTTTCCTGTGTCCTTCTTCGGCTTCGCGGGGTTGTTCTTTGCTTTACGGCTTTGGCAGGTTGTCTTTGGTCGCCATGCCTTGGCTTTGTCCTTTGTTTTGCGGTTTGGGGGCACCTTTCCCTTGCTTTTGATTCACAAATCCAAAGTTTCGCTTCTTTTGTTTGAATTTCTGCTCAATCTTGGCAGCATACCGGTATGTCGTACTAAGCGAGGAGATGTCGAGGAACTCTATTTCCTCCTCAATGTATTTGTGCAGACAACTGCGGTACTTCAACACCAAATGTTTCTCCGAAACATTTGATACCCAACTTTGTGCACATGGTATGGAATATATTCGTCATCTCATGCACATCTTGATCCCTTTGTTGACACAACGTAGTCCATTGTATGTACTTGTCCTCATAGCTCCCCATGGGATAATATTGTTCCTTGATGGCGTCTCAAAAATAATTCCAAGTGGGTATGGCTGAGAACAAAGAGGGTTCCCCCTCGTCCTTTTTCTCAAAGTAGGTTTCCCACCAGTCCTTGACATGGGGGGTAGCTTTGAGGAGTGCAAAAATAATATTCTCCCGGTCAGAAAAGTCATGAACCGAGAAATATCCTTCTAATAGATTCAACCATCTATGTACAACGTTTGCATCTATTTGGCCCTCAAATATGGGAATGTCAAAGTTTACTTGTACCTTAAAAGGAGTTGTGCCTGTAGAGTGGTTGCTGGATGCAGATGCGCTGCCGGTGGGTAGTCGTTGAAGGAACTGGACAAAGTTATCCATCAACGCGTTCCTTTGTTTTTCGAGGGCCTCCTCGATCAATATTTTGATAGGATCTCCTGCTCCCTCATCTTTATTTTCATGCCCATGGGTGCTCTTCGGGGTTTGCGAGGCTGATCTTGCAAAGGTTCAACCAGATCGAGCCCTAACTCCTTATACCTCGACCTCGTTGGCGACATGCAAAGAAGGATCAAGAAAGAGAAGACCGCTATGACACCACTGATCTAGATTTATGTAGGAGTGCAACAGAATACACATATAACCATAAATATAAATATGCAGCGGAAATAACACTTCATTTCATTAATATCAAAAAACTGAAATTTGTTTACAGACAGGATGGAAATAAACTAGCTAGGGCGCTGGTAGATTAACTCTGAGAAGAGATGTGGTGGCTACAGAACTCTGAACTGTGTTACAATGAGGCTCAAGGGCATCTTTATTATTAAGAAACAATGGAAAACCCTAAACATCCAAAAACCTAGCCCTAGGAGATGAAGCGCCAAAACTATGGGTCCTGTTTGGGTAAATTGGTACATCAACATCCCGGGGATGTAACTTTGGCATAAGATATCCGTTTGATGTGCACCATACCTCGTTAGAAATATCTATCTGAGGAATACAACTTTTTATGTGAGCAACATCAAAAGGAATTTCCATGTTTCTTCTGATTTTCCCAAAAAACGTCATTTAGGGCCTCAAAATGACTACAGAAGTTCAGGACCCAAAAAACTGCTAAAAAAATAAACTGTGCTACAATTACTGAAACTGAAAAACTGAAAGAAACAATGGTGGGGCCCCAAGTGGAATAGGCGGGTGGCCACCAATATCCACCTTGATCATGAATATCCCATGTATCTATGGTAAAATTGATTGTATGATAGATTATGATGTAGGGGAGCAATGCTTCTTAACCATTTTCAGATAAGAAAGAGACCCCTTTGTTTAAATTTGTTGTTCATACCTGTAGATGCTATGTTTGTGACTTGTTTGACGAAATGCCTGTCATGGGGGTGGGGTCGGATGAGTTATGGTTGATGTGATTGCTTCCATATGTTTTTTTTTTTTAATTTTATTTAACCTCGCCTGAATTTACATGAAGTTCTAGGTAGTGACCTAGGCTCAGGGGTTGAAAATGTGGCACAAATCCCGGAGTCCGGCACATAAATTTGTTGTTTGGACCTGAGCCACTAGCTTGACAAGGCTAACTCGTGGCTCTAGGGTCTATAGCCTCTCCCTTGTCCTTATTAGCCCACAACTCAACTTTAAGGGGCAGAAAACCAATCCCCCCTCAGGGAACAGGGCCTTGGAAGGTTGGGTTACCTCCTGGGGATGTCAATGATACAATGCAAGGTGTGTTTTTGGTGTTCCCATCGGTTCCACTTCCTTAAGGTCATTTAGGAGGTCGAATCTCATATCAGTAGCCTCTCATCACATGTTTACCTTGATTGGCCGATTACTTGGGTAGATGTGGGAAGATGGTGTTACAATACCACTGTAAAATACCCATTTAGGATACCTCATAATGACCACTAATTTTTTTAAGTTTTATTGAATAATTTCAGTGAGATATTCCGTTAAACAAAGTGCGAGGATACTCTTGGAGGTGTGGTTTTTCATTTGTTTGACTTATGCATCAATTTACAGTGACATGAATATAAAACCAAACTTCAAACCAACAATTATAATAGTATATAACTCTCATAAATGACACATAACATTGATATGATTGACATTATTGCAAGCTAAAAAGTGCATAGTCACCACATTAATTTATATAAAGAAAATACATAGTGAGAGCACAAAAGAGGAACCAAGACTTGTTTTCAACAATATAACAATCGCATATCAGTCACACAAGGATGCTTCTCGAGTCATTATCCATCAAGAACATGGCTTCCAAATGAACACATACTCAGCTCATCAATATGCAACTCGTCCCTCTTAACAAAAATTATATAACCCACAAAAATCTGATGATTGGGCTCACTGAAACACTGTCTTTGAATTGACAATAATGCCCCTTCTGCGTGTACCTCAGGGACTCACTCTGTGCAAGAAAATACGCTACCACAGTGTACAAGACTCACCCATCTTGAAGAGAAAACACACGGTTAACAAAGGAGAGTACACTTAGTTGAAAATAAAGGAAGAACTCATCCCATGAACTCTCTAACAACCACTATAATCTCGTCTTCTCCACATCAGAAACTTGACCCACATATGCTACCGAACTTAGTATTTTAATTTTATAAAGTCACTATAGAAACTTTTCACTTTATAAAATGAAAATGACTTGCCATTGGCATATGATATGCCCCCCTTTTCACCCCTTAAACACTTATAATGTTTTTCTTACGCGAACCATGTTCCCGTATTAAAATTTTTCCCAACTTAGCCTATGGGAACATTGTTAGGCTAGCAGAACCCCGTTTTATGTCTCCTAAGCAGTTGGGGACATTACATAATACTTGCTAAAATAATAACAACCCTCCTAGTGAATTGTTGACATATAAGTCTTCTACGTACACATTCAAATTGGCTTACAATTTCAGATTCTTACTCACATGGTGACTAATTTATTTCTCCTTAATCCTTCCATCATTGCCCTTCACGATGAATAGGCTAGATTTGATGTCAACCATTCGTGCAACTTGAGAAATTCTCCCATTTGAAGGACGAGCACCAAAATGCCTTGGATGCAAAAATTTCAATATGTCATAGTTGATGTTACTTGGAAACGACTCTGTACCACGAGCATCTGACCCTCTACCAACATAATCTTAAGGATCATATGAATCAATGGGTTATGCTGGTCCCAGATTGACTTTGCTAGAAAATTATTTTTTATATATTTAAAAATTAATTAGGACAATTCTTAACCATCTGAAGCTTGACCCACGTGGAAATGATTGCTTTCTCCTGACTCGCATGGAAAATGGCTTCTTTCTCCTTGACCTACCCACCATCAGCCTTCATGGCAAACAAGCTAGATTCGACATCACACATGTTCCAATCCCATGGATTGAGAAATCCCCCCATTCAAAGGACAAACATCAAGACACCTTGTATACAACGGTTTCAAGGTTTGTCATAATTGAAGTTACTTATAAATGTGAATATGTTTTTTCTTAGAAAATTATTTCTTGTACATTTCGAAATCAACTATGACAATGCTCAACTAATGGGTCCTCTATTAGTTTCCCATGAACCATCTAATACCTATTTCTTAAACAACCAAGAAAACTATTCATTTGCATTTAAATTCAACATAATTGCTTGACACATGGTTGGATGTCATTGTTTTTATATTTTATTGTTGATATCTTACCTCTACCTTGTCATACAATTCAATGTAATATTCTTCACCATTAACATATTTTTAATACCTAATATTTAATTTAACGTTTATTTTTACATTATGTAGGCATGTTAAAGTAGGAGATTATAGAGCTTCACCATTAAAGCATATATATATATATATATATATTTTGTTTAATTGTTGTTTTTAATAAGTTAAAAAAAATTTAACTAAAAAAACATTACATCCATAAAATATTTTAGGTAAATGTCTTTCGGATTAATCACATCATTAAGATAATTTATTAAATTAGGAAGAAATCTTTCGGTAAAAATCACATTATCATGAACAAAGTCGACGCGTTTCGAACCAACCAGTGTGGTTCATCATCAGGACTAGGTGAGAGATCAGATCAGTCGTTAAGTTTAAATAGATGTAGGAGAGGAAAGAAAACCGTTAAAATCAACTAGTTTGACTATAAAACGGTTAGTTCAATAATTAAAAAATAAAAAACGGCTAGTTTGAATATTTAAATTAAAAGTCAAATTAATTTTTTTTTATAAATAAAAATAAATTTCAATTTTATAGTTTAATTATTTAATCTAATTTAATTTATTATTATTATTTTTAATTTATATTTATTTATTTATTTATTATTTTTTAATTGATTATTATACATTATTTTATTGTAAATCTTTAAAAATAAAATGAATAAATAATTAAATAATTAAATAATAAATAATAATAAATAATTAAATAATAATAATAATAAATCTTTTTTTTTTTTTTTTTTTTTTTTAAATTTATTATATTTTTTAATATTTTTCTTTATCTATATATATATATTTATATATATTGATTATATAATTATAATAATATAATATTTAAATTTTGAATAATCAATTAACTTTATTCTTTTATTTTTTATTTTTTAAGATAGAATTTCAATATAATAATATTATTCTTTTATTTATATTTAAAAAATTTTTAAGATAGAATTTTAATACAATAATATATAATTTTAATTAAATAATATTTGTTTTGAAAATTCGATTAACGATATTAATAAAAATAAAATTTGCTATTATTTTGAATATTCAAACTAGCCGTTTCAATTTGTAATTAAATTTGTAAATTAAGGGAACTATTTTATTTCTAGTTTTATATTTATTATTATTATTATTTAATTATTTAATTATTTATTCATTTTATTTTTAAAGATTTACAATAAAATAATGTATAATAATCAATTAAAAAATAATAAATAAATAAATAAATATAAATTAAAAATAATAATAATAATAATAATAATAAATTAAATTAGATTAAATAATTAAACTATAAAATTGAAATTTATTTTTATTTATAAAAAAAATTTAATTTGACTTTTAATTTAAATATTCAAACTAGCCGTTTTTGATTTTTTAATTATTGAACTAACCGTTTTATAGTCAAACTAGTTGATTTTAACGGTTTTCTTTCCTCTCCTACATCTATTTAAACTTAACGACTGATCCGATCTCTCACCTAGTCCTGATGATGAACCACACTGGTTGGTTCGAAACGCGTCGACTTTGTTCATGATAATGTGATTTTTACCGAAAGATTTCTTCCTAATTTATTGATGGATCACAGAAGCCAAAAATCTAGTAATTAAGATAATTTATCTAAATTATAGATCACAAAGTCTTAGATCTAACATCCACAAAATATTAACTTTCACAAATAACATAAAAATATTGAAAAATAACATACAAATTACAACCTATACAATGATATGTGCAGTTTGAGTGGGCCTAATTAATGGTTAGTACCATGTATTTCCTCCTAACACAACAAAGGTTCAAAACCAAAAAGATAAAAATGAAATAAAATGACATTTGACACTAAAAATAATCTACAAAACTTAGCTCTCAAATAAATAAAAAATTGAAAATAAAATTTTAAAGTCCACTAAACTAAAAATAATCTATAAAACTCAGCTCTCAAATAAATAAAAAGTTGAATAGTTTAACATTTTAGTCCCATAGACTATTTTACAAACCATACGCCCTCGTTAAGTTCGGGGTCCCCTTTTCCCGATACGGGGCCTTCTAGTGTAATGCGATGAAGCGAATGAATATTATGTTTTATATTATTAAAAAGTAAAGTCAAATGAGGTAGGTTTATGCTTTTCCTTCATTTATTTACTTCTATTTTTCCTTTCCCCGACCGAGGGAGTGTAAAAGGCCTGCGAAGTCTTCAAGCTTATCGCAGACGCTATTTCCCGCTCGATGGAACATCTCTTCTCCCCGAAAATATTGGCGATTCGGAGGTGAGAGGTTCGACTTCTGCTAACTCGAACTCGTCTGCTTTCTCCACTCTCGGGTGCGGGCTTTCCAGCTTCAAAGATGTACATAAAGCAGGTTGGCTTCTTGTGCTTTTCTGTCCTCTCTCTCTCTTCTGTACAGCTTATTCACTTCAGAAGACACTGCCCACATACACTTCTGTTATAGTTTGAAAGCCAATTTCAGTATTGGCAGGCGCAGAGCTCTCTGCAAAGTGCCTTTTCTTCGAACGAATTAAGGAAGTTAGGGTATGAAATATCGAATGTTATTCTATGTGTGTCTTTAGTTATTCATTTATATTATCGTTTTTTAAGTGTTGCTTTGCAGTGCTACGAGTCTGATACATCGGGATTCTTCTCTTACTTCTCTCTTTTTTCCTTCTTATCTTGGATTTATTTAGTTTCGGATGTAGTAGAAACCCTGGCTCAGCTGAAATAAACGGGATTTTGTGTGTATTTTAAATAAAAATTTAAATTATTATTATTATTATTATTATTATTTTTTAAATTTAAAATTCAGGAGCCATTTTATATTATTTTTCTTCTTCGTTGACGGTTTTTGTCTGGAGAATTGTTGATGTTTGTAGAAACCTCAACCCGGTTATGTTAAGCTAAATTTCATTAACGCGGAAACTAACGACTCCGTGAAACATCATTCTAATTTACTGGCCCGGGGAATCAACCATTTCGTGGAACAAATTTACGTGACATGCATGTTTTCCTCATCTGCAGAGATTGTTATCCAGAATTTGAAGGTAAAATAGCCTCTCAAGAAATGTAGAAAAATATCTATTAACTCAGTCCAATTTGTTGAAAATTGAAATTTATCCTGAACAAATCTCAGAAATTTCTGCAGAGTGCTCTTAAAGCTGGGTTTTGCTTATCGTAATAAAATCTGTTAGGTGGAAGCTATGTTACCAGAAACCTATTCGGGAGACCTGTTTCTTTTCGCTTCGTTCATTTTCTGACACTGCAAACGTTAGGGGTTCCATATCTTGTTCCATTCCTGTGTCCTGATCTGATCATCATTTCCCGTTTACGATAACACGGGTTGGAATTAATCCGTAGTTTAGGAGATAAAGCAGGAAGTTGACGCTATGATTAGTTGTTGGCTGAAAACACCAAAAAGTGTGCAGGCAGATTATGTTAACAGGATGCCCCATCCTACACAATATACTTTTGAAGACCAAGATGTAGCACGTTCTATGGGCTTGTCACAACAAATACCCCAATGTTTTGCGGGCTTTATCAAGAAAACTTAAGATCAGCGTTGCCAAAGCATGACGCAAACTGTTAACAGATGTGCTTGGAGTGTTATTTCCCAAAAAATCTTCGGGAGCAAAGCGTCTTGGGAGTGTTTTGTAAATAGTATATACTATATATGTTTAAACTTTATATATTATAATGCATGCATATCAGAGCATCAACCATTTGGTACAAGTCTCGTGATCTTATAGCCAGTGGTATGTTTTTTAAACAGAAACCGGAGAATTTTATACTATAAAAGCTGTAGCAGAGCTAAACATTAAGAGTACAAAAATTGCTGTTCTGAGTTACCAAACAAAATAGGCAGCACTTATATGCTGAAAACAGAGCATGCAAGGGTTCACAGATAAAACATCTTGAAATTTCTTTCATGTTTACAGTCTTATGAAAACACTTACAATTCTAGAATCTATTTGCTTCATAAAACATAAACTTTGGAAAAAGAATGATGACTATTGGCTTCTTTCAGCCCCATGTTGGAAGGAAGAGATTCCTGGTTTCTGATATCCATTTCTTCTATCATTTGGTGATCAGTGTCTTCTTCGACATCCTGTAATCAAGAACGGCTGACTGGGATCCCTTGCCTAGACTAAGGACCATATTTCTCAACATGTTACATTCTGCGTCCAGAGTATCTGTTTGCTGTTTTTGCTGGACCTAAGTATTCCTAATCATGGCATTTCAGAAGTGAATTGATGCTAAGTTTCATGTATTTTTGTTGTCATAGAGAAGAGAGGAGTTCTGTGACATTGAATGGATTCTTCATGCCTTGGAAGGATTTTTAAATTCTTGGCCTTCCCTATAGTCCATGTTGAAAATAGTAGCAAAGGTCTTCTTGATTCTCGCCTTAGTCAAGATTAGTCAAGAAAGGCCTCGATCAGTCCTTCTTTAGCATGCACGAGTTCAAGGATGAGTTCATGGAGTAGTTAACTCATGCGCAAAAATTGGAAGCTCAATATGTTGTTCTCCAAATGCGAGTTCTAATTTAGAACAGAATGAGTTAGAGCTTCAGTTTTGATTGAGGTAGAGACTAGTCCTTATAACTCCCAAGTCATTGAGTGGAGAGAGTTCAGTTCGAACATAGTTGAATTAGCAATCACAACTCTTGTTCTAAATTAGCACTTGCCAGATATAGAGTGGTTGAATTGCTTAAAAGGAGGATGAAGGCACAACTTGTATCCTTCTTGTATGCACAAGTTTTTGTGTGAGAGAGTATCTTGTTGAGAGAGTGTATCAAGGAGGAGCCTATACACAAAATTGAGAGGGAGACTTCCTTGTAGACCAGTGCTAGGATTTTGGAGGAAATCCTAAATAATAGGAGCCACTATTGTGCTAGGAAATAGGAGCTAGGTTGAGAGGATTGTAGGGAGTTTCAAGCTTAGTCCAAACAGTGCGAACAAGTGTGTTCTTGTGTGAAACAATATTGTCTTGTAAGAGATTCATATGCTTAAAGTCTTTCAATAAAATTCTACAACAAGAAGGGGGTTTTCCTAGTTGGGTTCCCTAGAAAAATTATTGTTTCTTGTGTGATTGCGTTCTTTATCTTTGTGTTTAAATCTGCTGCTTTTAGTGTTGAGAAATTCTGTGTGTTGGTGAAAAAGGAATTAGTTTTTAGATTGTTTATCATGATTCATAACAGTTACAAAATTCAAGGAAATTCAATAGTCCATGGGTAGATTATACAGAGAATGCTATGAGCCCCCAAGAGAAGATAAGGGTCCAAACTTCTGCTAAAAAATCCGTTGATACTAGAACACAATAGGTACCTTGCCACACCACAAACCACACAACACTATTAGGGTGCAAGAGGCCCACAGATATTTGAGCCCAAAATTTTCAATGCCATGTGAAATTAGAGAGCCAAACCCCCAAATATGGGTGACTAGAACACTAGAAGACCCCACGTCCCGATATATCCCTACCCAAAATCTTTGACAAACAAAACTGCTTCTGGCTACAGATACGTCTTGCTTAAGTTGTTGCTAACTTTGGCGACATTGTTGGATTTGGTAGGTGTTGAAAATACTTGGGGGGGGGGGGGGTTGAATCAGTATTTCTTATCAATTAGCACTTTTAAATATTTTCAGAGCATTAGTTAATCTTCAATTATTCTTGATGTTTATCCAGTAACAATAGAACACAATAGGCACATGAATTTTAGGTGGAAAACGCTCTCCGGGTCAAAAACCACCAAACGCTTTTCTAATAAATTCTTTAATCTTCAGCCCCAACTGAAATGAAAGGTACAACTTCCTAGAATTGTAGAAAAACATTCTTCTCCAGCTCCCACTGGAAGGATGCCCCAATGCCCTGGTTTCTTTAGTAGTCAACTGAATGGATGCCCTAACATCCTAGACCGACCTACCACCCTGAAGTGTTCACAATCTCCAACCCGTAGGTGACTTCACGCACCAAATTAGCACCTCCCTGCCCCCCTATAATGATCAGAAATAAGACAAGAGTGTGGACTCCCGTTCCAGCGACAATGATCCATGATACAATATGATTCACAATGTTTTTCTTGAACTAGGCCAATCACCCAATCACACTATGAATTGCAACCCAACTATACCATTATCCAACATTGACACTTATACCTCCCAACAATGCCTCTCCAACTTTAGGAAAATTGACTCTTTTACAGTGATAACTCTTTTACAATTTTACAATGATGATTTTTACAATACTGACTTTTGACACGACTTGATACTTGACTTGACACTGCTTCTTTTAACACTAGCAACTGCTGAGGTATTGTTGTGTTTGCTTCAAGTAATGGGTACTTTGGTGTTGCATTGTCCTTCTGGTATGTGTCTGAGTTGTCATATTGTGTCCTCCTTCTTGCACATACATTAATTAACAAGACCCAAACCAATATACAAACAAAATACTTACACTGTCCTGTAAACCATATGTCAGAGAAATATTCAAAATTCAAATGTAAATATGTTCAACATTTATGAACAAAACCCAATCAAACATACATACAAAATACTTACACTGTCCTGCAAAAACACATGTCAGAGATGATATTCAAATTAAAATTCAAACACTAATCATACATACCTTGTTGTAGCAGACTTATCCTTGACTGTTGATGTGTTGAATGCATACTTTTTCTTGCCTTCTAGAAGCTTGATATTGAATCTGCTATATCTATGTAATTTCAGATCTCCAAGGTTTGAAATTTCGTCTTACGGTAGCCCTCCGAGTCCTCTTTCCAATCCCGTAGGTCTGATCAATATTGGATTCTTTAATGAATAGTTATGTCCAATCTCCTACGATGACCTGATTATAGACTGGTTTTGTACGAAGTGCCACATGTCACTGTTTCAACCTTTGGTCTTGAAAACGATATCCAACAAACTACAGTCTGTCCTCTTCCTGTCACTTTTTACGAAATTTGAATCTAATGCTCAGAGAGAAAGTTATGATGATTTTCCCAAGGTCACCTATTTGACATGAAATTTGGGAGTTTGCAAAAACCTTAACTTCCTCATATCATATCTCTAAAAATATAGCGAGCCAATATCTGAAATTCGGTCATGAGATTCATAAGGATTTTAGCTCAAATGGGTTTTTTTTTTCAACATCTGAGGCTTCGCAGAAAAAAAGGTTAAAGTGATTATGCCACGATGACCTGTTTTTAGTAGCGAAATCCTTACATTAGGAGGATATGAGGGTCGCAATTTATATAAATGCTTAGGTTGAGAGGGTCTTCAACAAGTGATTTTAGGAGCTTAAAAAATTATTAATTATTGACTATTCAGTGACCACAACTAATGATTAGTCTCATGCCACAACCCCATTAGTTTTTAGTCCACTAACTGGGGTTACTAACTTCAAACACGAATATCTATTAAACCGTGAAGAATTACGTGGGGTGCCATATATCAGCAGAAACATCTCAACAAGTAGAAACAATCTAAAATATCTTTGACTCGGAATAGAGTAAGTTGCCAAGTCAAAATTCCCATGCAAGATTGGGGTAGCCTCGGGTGCTGCTTGGGTTGACATCAATGACAACCACTGATCAACAATCTCCCCCTTTGGCATTGATGGCAACACAAGTACTTCCTCTTCGATCATGACACCTCTTCCTACAACATTCTCTCCCCATTTGTCATTAATGGCAAAGGGTAACTCACCTTGACAAATGTCATCTTGTGGACCTATACACACCTCAACTCCCCTTTTTGTTTACTTAGTTAGAGAAGAGAAAGAGTCTAATGAGAACTTGGGAGAATCCCAAGCTTTAGGTGAAGATACTCAATTGCTTCACGACGTAATGGTTTGGTAAAGATGTCAACAATTTGTTTCTTTGTGCCAACATATTCAATCTTGATATTCTTTTCGGTGACCTGCTCTCTAACGAAATGATATTTGATAGGAATGTGATTTCTTTTGGAATGCATCACAAGATTCTTGGAGATACTGATGGCACTAGTGTTATCGCAAAATATGGGAATAGGCTCATCAAACTTGACTTGAAGATCTTGCAAAGTTTACTTCATCCAGAGAACTCGAGTACAACAAGCCGCTGCTGTGGATAACGAGATTGAAGACTGCTTTTTACTTAAACATGAAACAATGCAGCCACCTAGATAGAATGCTGCTACACTGGGAATCTTTTGATCATCGACACTTCCTGCCTAATCTGCATTTGTACAAGCTTGGATAACCAGATTATTTCCTTTGGGATACCATAAACCATATTTTGTTGTGCCCTTAAGATATCGGAGAATTATTTTGATGACAATAATATGAGATTCTTTTGGTGTTGCTTGGAATCTTGCTACTTCTCCAACTGCCTGCATTACGTTTGGACGAGAAGCTGTCACATATAGAAGACTGCCAATCATAGATCTATACAACCTTTGGTCCACATCCTTTGATGAATCATCTAGACTTAACTTGCAACCTGTTACCACTGGGGTAAAGGACAGGCTTGCAATCTTCCATCTTGAATTTCTTGAGCATTTCCTTGATGTACTTGGTTTGATATATAAATATTCCTTTATCCTGGTGAGATATTTGAAGCCCTAAAAAGTATGTCAACTCTCCAAGTAGAGACATTTCAAACTCACTTTGCTTCTTTGAGGCAAAGTTTTTACTTAGTCTGTCATCATTGCTTCCAAAAATTATATCGTCTACATATACCTCGATAATTGTTAGTTTATCTTGATCCACTTTCACATAGAGATTGTTGTCGACGCTTCCTTTCTTGAATCCTTGTTGATGTAGATATCCATCAAGACGAGCATACCAAGCTCTAGGAGCTTGCTTGAGCCCATATAGTGCCTTCTTTAATTTGCAGACATAGTCTTCCTTTTCAGAGAGCAGAAAACCTTCGGGTTGTTCAATGTAAACTTCTTCTTCCAATTCACCATGTAGAAAGGTTGACTTAACATCCATTTGGTAGACCTTGATTTTTCTCGAGCATGCATAAGAGAGAAACATTTTGATAGCTTCCATTCTGGCAACGAGAACAAATGTTTTTCAAAATCAATTCCTTCAACTTGTGCATATCCTTTGCAGACTAATCTTGCCTTATTCCTGGTAACCCTGTCCATCCTCATTCAATTTGTTTCCGAAGACCCATTTAGTTCCAATAACATTTTTATCCTTTGGTCGTGGAACTAATTCCCAGGTATCGTTCTTCTCAATTTGTTCCAGTTCTTCATTCATAGCTGCTACCCAGTGTTCATCTTGACTAGCTTCCTCAAAATTGCTAGGCTCAAAAGTGGCAAAAAAAGCAAGGTGGGCTTGTTTTGATGAACGAAGTTGTCGACTTCTTCTGGTTCCAATTCCTTCATTTATGTTGCTATGATTTGATTTGACGGATGATTCTTTTGACACCATTCTTTTAAAGCTTTTGGAGAATTTTCTTGTACATCCTGTTGATCATTTCTTATTTCCTCTTGGTTGATTGTTGTTTCCTTATTTGATTGGTCTTGTTCTGGAGCTTTTTCTTCATCCTTCACAGATTCTCCCTTAGATTTGCTTGAAGGGACAATCTCATCGTCATCAAAAGTAACACTTATGCTTTCCACTATTTGTTTTTCCCTCAGATTGTGGCATCTATAAGCCTTCCTTTTGCGTGAATAACCAATGAAAATACCTTCATCGACACGGGAATCAAACTTGCCCAATTGTTTATCTTCTTTTTTGATGTTGCATCAAACTTGGAAATGGTTTAAGAAGAGTTCACAGGCTCCAACTTGTAGGTGACTTCATGCATCAAACTTGTAGGTGACTTCATGCATGAAACTTTTTTGGTGTTCACAGGCTCCAACTTGTAGGTGACTTCATGCACCAAACTAGCACCTCCCTGCCACCCTATAATGATTAGAAATAAGACAAGAGTGTGGACTCCCGTACCAGGGTGTAAATTTTTGTAGATGTTCTATGCTTGATGCAACTTTACTTTTATAACAACAATCACATAAACAATTAAGTAAAAATGCTGATAGAACATAGCAGTGGATCTATAGAAGACAAACCAGAAATAGGAGAATGTGTTGGTGCATTACGGTGGTCAGCAGGATGTTTCAACCAGCAAAGTCTTCTTGGTCGGCCAACCCAAAATGTGTCACAACAGTCCTCAAATCAATCATCCAGTCAACTCAAAGTCAACCCCAGAAAAGTCAACACAGTCCAGAAAAAGTCAACGCAGGGTAGTAACAATAAAGTCAATGTAGCTCCAACTTCAGTCAACCTTTTGACCTCGATTTTTGTGCCAATGAGTACGGCCTTCAAAAATCGAACTCTTCACAAAATTTCAGCTCAAACGGACCATGCGTTGACCAAAGTCAATGCTGGCCAAACTTCCCCAGAAACCCTAACTGCAAAAAATTTGCTGCGGTAAATTTCATCCTTTTGCTGCAGTAGATTTCGTCCTTCTTCTCACGTGGGAGATGAAACTGCTTCTCAGATGCTCGTAGATAATCAGAGGAGAAGATGTGTGATGTTGAGTGAGTGAAATGCTCTCCAACGTTGACTGTGTTTATATCCATCATTGAGGTGTGTGACACATCTGTTTGGGGTGTAAAACCTTAAGGCCGACCTGCTCTTAAATTTATTATAAATAATAAATTCAAAATAAATGTTCTGCTCATCAGATTAAAATCAATTTTATATCGATTTTACACCTCTCTGAAAGAGGAATCCAATACAAATATTGGAATCTTCATCTGAGCATCACAAGATGGAGTTTGGACCTAGTTGTCCAAATTTAACACTCCCTCTCAACTATGGAGAACTCCATCCACCAGTGCAATCAAACATCGTGCGTCATCCCGTCGTAACTTGCTTTGCTGGCCTCTTTATTTTAGAACAAAAGTGGGTTAGTCACAAAGACATCATCTCCCGGCTGACAAATTCAGCCCAGAGGTTCGAAACCTCTATCGGACTCACAAAGAGTCTCCAACCAACCCGAAGTTGGTTCATCTAACCTAAGGTCAGGTGGAGGTCCGAGACCTCACTAGACTTGATCCCAGATCAAGTGGTTGGATCGTGCCATCCTAGATAGAGAGTACGACAATCTCTGATGCGTCCATCAGTCGTTGCTACTGGTCTCTAGCTTTTCCCATCTCATTGGCCAAATGAGAGGTACTTCCCATGAGCCCTGAACTCAATGGGTAGGATGCATACGGGGCACAGATAATGAAAGGTGAACCAACTCAATAATCACAACGGCGGGGTCCAAGCACACCAACAAGGTTTGGCAAGCCTAGCCTTGTGGTTGCTCATAGCTCCGAGAAGCTGTCCCCAAAGCCCCCCAGAGCTCCTCGAGCTCATCGTCCAACAGGACCCACATCATAGGGTCATTCCACGATACCAAGTCTCTCACGGAAGGTTAGGAACTTGACCTTCCCCAAGGGCTTAGTGAGAATATCCGCGACCTGCTCATCAGTTCCTATATGATTGAGCCTTACGGCGCCTCGCTGTACCATATCCCGGATGAAATGGTACCTGATATCAATATGCTTGGATCGGTCATGGAACACAGGATTCTCGGTCAAGCGAATCCCACTCTGGTTATCACAGAGTATCACGGTGGTATCTAGCACATGTCCAAACAACTCACTAAAGAGCTTTTGCAACCAAACTGCTTCACAACAGGCCATACTTGCTGCAATGTATTCGGCCTCTACGGTGCTCAAAGCCACCGACTTCTGCTTCCTGCTCATCCATGAAATCGAAGCAGGACCAAGATTGAAGCAGCATCCTAATGTGCTCTTACGATCCACCACACTGCCAGCCCAATCGGCATCAGTATATCCACGGAGTGTCACGCTCCCGGCAGTGTATCTCAGCCCATGGTTTATCGTGCCCCGAAGGTATCTCAGAAGATTCCTGGCACCAACCCAGTGAAAGTGATGAGGTTCAACCATCTGTTGACTCAAAGTGTTCACTGCAAAACATATATCTGGACGAGTGTTCACTAAGAACATCAGGGCCCCTACGAGTTGACGATACTCAGTAGGATTTGCCAATACGGGCCCAGCAGCGCTGCCACTCAACTTCTTGAATTTGAGTTCCATTGGTGTTGACACGGACTTGCAGTCCACCATACCAAATCTTTCCAGAAGTTTCACAATGTATTTTCCTTGAGAAAGGAAAATCTCGCCAGGTCTCTGCCAGACCTCCAGCCCTAGGAAGTAGTGCATCAGTCCTAGGTCCTTCATCTCGAACTCAGCAGCGAGCTCCCTCTTGCATTGATGAATGAGGCTTCCCTTGGACAACCTTGAAGTAAAGGTTCGGATCAACATTACTTCGAGTGAAGCCCAACTTCATCAAGTAGCTATCTATCCTCTCGTACCAAGCTCTGGGTGCTTGCTTCAACCCATAGAGGGCTTTCTTCAACTTGCAGACATGAGTGTCCCGATCCTGGACTTCAAACCCCAGAGGTTGTTCTACATACACCTCTTCTTTTATTGCACCATGCAGAAAAGCGGTCTTGACATCCATCTGATGAAGACTCCATCCTTGCGTAGCAGCAAGGGCTATGATTGATCGAATGGTGGTATATCGTGCCACACGTGCAAATATGTCATCATAGTCTATTCCTTCCTTTTGAGAGAAGCCACGGGCAACAAATCTTGCCTTGAACTTTTCAGCACTCCCATCAGATCCATGTTTGATCTTGTAGAGCCATTTCGCGGTGACAACTGATTTGTCCTTCGGCGTTGGGACCACATCCCAGACATCATTCTTCATTATGGATTCATATTCTTCGTGCATAGCATCCTTCCAGACTTGATGCTTTACGGCTTCCTCAAAAGATCCAGGTTCAGATTGTACAATAGTACTCATGGCAGCTAGATACCCTTGGTATCTACACGGCTTCTTGCTTTCTCGGAATGTCCCCCTTGGGGCAGCATGACCCTCAGCATCTTCGAGGGTGTCCCCGAGCCATGATGGTCTCTTTCCCAGTGAAGGAGATGGATCAATAGGGTCCATTGGTCCTTCAATATCAGGCATTGTCTCATCCTGCGGTTCTTCTTGATTTCCAGGCCTTTCTTTATGATTTTCTTCAGATCTTGGAAGATCTACTACTTTCTTCAGGGAAGCATCTTTGTCAAAAGTGACATCATGGCATATCTCTACTTCCCTTTGACCAGGTACATAGACTCTATAGGCCTTAGAAGTTTCACTGTAGCCTACAAACATTCCTTTCTTTCCAGAAGCATCCAGCTTGCTTCTCTTTTCTTTTGGCACATGAAAATAAACAGGACATCCAAAAATTCTAAAATGTGAGACGTCAGGTTTCTTACCAGTGAAAACCTCTTCGGGAGTTTTGGAGTCCAGGGCAGAATGAGGGCATCGGTTTTGAATGTATACAACAATATTCACAGCTTCTCCCCACAGAAACTTCGGTAGACCCTGGTCACATAGCATGGCACAGGCAGCTTCCACAATGGTCCTGTTCTTTTGTTCAGCAACGCCATTCTGCTTAGGAGTATAGGCAGTAGTAGTCTCCCTCTTAATGCCAGCTTCTCTGCAAAGGTTCTTGAACTCATTTGACTCATATTCAGTGCCATTGTCGGTCCTCAAAATCTTGATCTTCTTCCCTGTCATATTTTCCACCAAGGCTTGGAAGGTACGGAACCACATGAAAGCCTCATCCTTCTTCTTTCAGAAGTATATCCAGGTTTTGCGGGAGAAGTCATCAGTGAATGTCATATAGTAAGAACATCCTCCCAGGGATGTCACGGGTAGCATACCAGATAGATCAGAA
Organism: Pinus albicaulis; assembly: GCA_034641835.2. NCBI lineage: Eukaryota > Viridiplantae > Streptophyta > Pinopsida > Pinales > Pinaceae > Pinus > Pinus albicaulis. The sequence continues at coordinate 317,562,184 of CM076576.1, read as the reverse complement.
TGGACTAGTTGCAAAATATCAGATGTCTTTGTGACACTTGAGGGGAAAGGTCCCCTTGTATGCTTTCCTTCGGCACAATCGTTACATACACCTTCATGATTATTTCCAAAATCAGGCATCCCTGTCACCACTTTCCTTGCTTCGGGAAGGGCCTTGTAATGAAGGTGTCTAAACCTCCGGTGCCATAGTTCAGTTTGTCGGATGGTATCACATGTCATAGCTCCCAGTGGACATCCTTCAATCTGGTAGAGTGTTCCAACTCTAAAACCAATCATGATAGCTTCCTTGAGATTCTTTTTCCACATGCGCACCTTTCCATCAATGAATGCCACATTGAAACCTTTGTCTTCCATGGCTGATATAGACACAAGGTTCTTCTTCAATTTGGGTACATAGAGTACATCCTGCAAATGTAGAACTTGTCCTTGAGACAAGTGGAGGGTCACAGTCCCTGTCCCTTTCACGGGATATGTGGCATTATCTCCAAGGATAATTTCTAGATTAGTATCCTTCTCAACCATGTCAGAGAGTGCTTCCTTGAACCCAGTGATGTGTCTTGAGGCACCACTATATATCAGCCAGACATCCATAGTGTCGGGTGGGGATGTAGCAGAGAGGGCAGATACAAGAATGTATTCATTTCTTTTATCAACAACATTTGACTCCTCATACCTGGAGTTTCTAGACCTTTTGAAAGGTTGATTGTTTCCGCCAGAGGGAGCCTTCTTCTTTCCTTTGGACCTCTTCTTTCCTTTGGACCTGTTGTTTCTTTGATTTCCATTCCTCCGGTTGTTGTTGTTGTCATCACTATCGGGAGAATCCTTCTTGAAAGGACATTCTCTAGCATAATGACCAGGCCTATGACAAGTGAAACACTTGCCCTTCTTTCCTTGGGCCCCTGCTCTTCCTTTGTTCTTTGGACCACCAGAGTTCTTCTTTCTAGAATGAGCAGCGTAGGCAGCATTTTTGTCATTTTCGTATTCCTTCATTCTTGTCTCTTCTTGCATGCATATTGACGGTAGCTCGTTAAAGTTAGGAATTGTATTGTTGCTGAGAATGGTAGTGTTGAATACTTGCCATTCATATGGGAGCCCTCCAAGTGCGGTGAGTACCATCTCACGATCGGCTATTGTCTCCCCAATAGCCAGCAGATTGTTCCTGATCTCGGTCAATTTCGGAAAGTATGTTTGGACAGACTCATCCCTGCCTTTCTTCAGATTCTTCAATTGATTCTTGAAGAATAGCACCTGGTTTGCATTGTTTACTTTGAACATTTGTATCAGCTTATCATACATCTCTTTGGATGTGCCTAGCTCAGATATGTAGGCAACCAGACTTTTATGTATGGATTCCCCGATCATTAGCTTTGCTTTGATCTCCCCCTTCTTATACTTGGTTTTAGCAGCAGCAGTAGCAGTGGATGGAGGTTCTTGTATCTTACCCAGTACATAGTCCATGAGATCATGGTCTTCTAATTTGAGATCTAATATCATCTTCCAAGCATGGAAGTCATCCCTTCCAGTCAGCTTGTCATCCTCCTTGAAGCCATAACTTGTGGAACTCATTTTTCTCAGTTGGTGATTGCTATAAGTTAGGGCTTGTCTTCACCTCAGCTCTGATACCATGTAAATTTTTGTAGATTTTCTATGCTTGATGCAACTTTACTTTCATAACAACAATCACATAAATAGTTAAGTAAAAATGTTGATAGAGCATACCAGTGGATCTATAGAAGACAAACCAGAAACAGGAGAATGTGTTGGTGCGTTACGGCGGTCAGCAGGATGCTTCAACCAGCAAAGTCTTCTTGGTCGGCCAACCCAAAATGTGTCACAACAGTCCTCAAATCAATTATCCAGTCAACTCAAAGTCAACCTCAGAAAAGTCAACGCAGTCCAGAAAAAGTCAACGCAGGGCAGCAACAATAAAGTCAACGCAGCTCCAACTTCGGTCAACCTTTTGACCTCGATTTTTGTGCCAATGAGTACGGCCTTCAAAAATCGAACTCTCCACAAAATTTCAGCTCAAACGGACCATGTGTTGACCAAAGTCAACGCTGGCAAACTTCCCCAGAAACCCTAACTGCAGAAAATTTGCTGCGGTAAATTTCGTCCTTTTGCTGCAGTAGATTTCGTCCTTGTCACGTGGGAGATGAAACTGCTTCTCAGATGCTCGTAGATAATCAGAGGAGAAGATGTGTGATGTTGAGTGAGTGAAATGCTCTCCAACGTTGACTGTATTTATATCCATCATTGAGGTGTGTGACACATCTGTTGGGGGTGTAAAACCTTAAGGCCGACCTACACTTAAATTTATTATAAATAATAAATCCAAAATAAATGTTCTTCTCATCAGATTAAAATCAATTTTATATCGATTTTACACCTCTCCGAAAGAGGAATCCAATACAAATATTGGAATCTTCATCTGAGCATCACAAGATGGAGTTTGGACCTAGTTGTCCAAATTTAACACAGGGACAAGGATCCACGATACAATATGATTCACAATGATTTTCTTGAACTAGACCAATCACCCAATCACACTATGACCTGCAACCCAACCATAACATTATCCAACAATGACACTTATACCTCCCAACCATGCCTCTCCAACTCTAGGCAGATTGACTCTTTTCCAATTTTGCAATGATGATTTTTACAATACTAACTTTTGACACGACCTAATACTTGACTTGACATTGCTGCTTTGAACACTAGCAACTGCTGAGGCATTGTTGTGCTTACTTCAAGTAATGTTACTTTGGTGTTGCATTGTCCTTCTAGAATGTGTCTGAGTTGTCCTATTGTGTCCTCCTTCCTGCACATGCATCAATTAATAGGATCCATACCAATATACAAACAAAATACTTACACTGTCTTGCAAACCATAAGTCATAGAAATATTCAAAATTCAAATGTAAATACGTTCAACATTTATGAACAAAACCTAATCAAACATACTTACAAAATACTTACACTGTCCTGCAAAAACACATGTCAGAGATGATATTCAAATTAAAATTCAAACACTTATCATACATACCTTGTTGTAGCAGACTTACCCTTGACTGTTGATGTGTTGTTTTTATTGCAGTGATTCTTGAATGCATATTTTTTCTTGCCTTCTAGAAGCTCGATATTGAATCCGTTGTATCTATGTAATTTTAGATCTCCAAGGTCTGAAATTTCGTCCTGTGGTAGCCCTCTGAGTCCTCTTTCCAACCCCGTATTTCTGATCAATATTGGATTCTTGAAGAAATAGTTATGCCCAATTTCCTACGATGACCTGATTATAGATTGGTTCAGTAGAGCAAACTTGTACGAAGTGCCACATGTCACTGTTTCAACCTTTGGTCTTGAAAACGATATCCAACAAACTACAATACGTCCTCTTTCGGTCACTTCCTACGAAATTTGAATTCAATGCTCAGAGAGAAAGTTATGATGATTTTCCCAAGGTCACTTGTTTGATATGAAATTCAGGAGTATGCAAAAACCCTAACTTCCTCGGATCATATCTCCGGAAATATAGCAAATCAATATCTGAAATTCTGTCACAAGCTTCTTCAGGGTTTCGGCTCAAATGGATTTTTTTTTAGCATTTGAAGCTTCGCAGAAAAAAAGTTATAGCGATAATGCCACGATGACTTGTTTTTAGTAGCGAAATCCTTACATCAGGAGGATATGAGGGTCACAATTTATATAAATGCTTAGGTTGAGAGGGTATTCAACAAGTGAACGTTGGAGGGATTTTAGGAGCTTAAAAAATTATTAATTATTGACTATTCAATGACCACAACCAATGATTAGTGTCATGCCATATATCAACAGAAACATCTCGACAAGTAGAAAGAATCCAAAATATCCTTGACTCGGAATAAAGTAAGTTGTCAAGTTAAAATTCCCATGCAAGATCAGGGTAGCCCTTGGTGCTGCTTGGGTTGACATCAATGACAACCACTGATCAACAGTAGGATCCTTGCCAACTTTGGTGGATCTGCCAATAAATAATATTTGTTCCATATGTTTTCCAACTTATGACTCATGGTGCAAAGGTAAAACATGCAGTTTGTATAACAAAGGTCACGTTGTTTGTTATTTTGAACTATTGTATAACCTTTTTGTCGGGCTGCGCTCTTTTGAGTGCCATCATGGTACCATGTGGCAGCACATGATTGGTCCACATGACACAACTCCATTGTACCACTTGTTGCCTAGTTAGCACCACCAAGTCATCCCAATCAACACCACATGCCACGTGTCATGCCTTGAATTTCCCATGTCACCAGTTCGTACAGGCCCATGTGACACCTCTTGGTGCTGACAGGTGACAACCATGTAGCTCTTACGTTGTTGTTTGCCTTAAACTTCTCATTGTGATATCTTCCTCATACGAGCTCCTTTTTTGCTCGTTCAAGTTGTGTTGGATTCGGTTCACCGAGCTCTATGTAATGGCGCTATTTTCACTCGAATCCAACAATGTTGATTTTTTGGCCATTTTTGGATCCTCCTGGATCATTCCTCCCCACTAAGATCTTTTGGACCTCCAAAAGGTATTTAATTAGACAACAAGTGCGTGATCTGCCTCCCCACATGTCTAGTATATTTCCACCTTGTTCTATGTACCCTGCTCATCACAATCAACTGCATGAAGGCTATGACTTCTAAAAGCATACTTTTAGCCATCTGCAATTTCCCACATCCTTCTGCATTTATTACTTCAACTACTATCCATGCACTAAACATTAACAACATTAACAGATACAAGGACATTAATGAAAATGTACTTACAACATGTTTCACCCTCTTGACACGTTCGAATCTCATGCTGCAGTGTTGATGTTCCTTGAAACACAAGATGGTTAGGTTTGCATGCCACCAGTTCATTCCCATGCTTTAGAACACCTGCTTTGTCCACCTTTGCAGACAGAAGTGAAAAGGTCTTGATCGCGTTTGCGAGCCTCTTAAACTGCCTTGTGGTTACCAATGAGGAATCTTCCTTCATACGATGAGCATGGATGATGTACTCAACTTTGTCCTTGAAAAGGTGATACCTGTTTTCCTTCTTGTGGTAGATTGCCTTCTTGTCAAGAAAATAAGGACTTCCAAGCACAATTCCACATATATCCAATGGGACCACATCAAGTTCAACTTTATCCACATATTTAGATGTAATAACAAATCTAAGCTTACATTTTTCAGTCACCTACAACTTAGTGTTGTTGCATACCCATCCAATCGGATAAGGTTTAGGATGCAATATTGTTTCAAGTTTCAACTACTTTACAACTGCTTTGGATATAAGGTTGACCTGAGATCTAGTGCCAAACAAGGTATGTACTTTTAACATGTTTGGCTAGCACCCTGATATGAAAAAAATCATTTCTTTTCTTTGCATAAATATAAGAACTAGAACCATAATCGATATGTGAAGACGATATACCTTTCAAGACCATAGCTATGATTTGTGTCTCATTGCTAGAGTTCGATCCCAAGTCATGTTGAACTATTGTTGTTACCTTTTGCATGCCCTTCCTGTCACGGAACCATTTAGGCCTCAGCTCCAGATGCAACTTCCAACAATGATGGTCGTCATGCTTGCCCTTTTTGGAACGAGTACAAGAAAGGTTCCCATTGACCTTCATTGACGTTGTTCTCTTGGATTCTCCTTTCCCATGCCTTTATTTTCCTTCGACTATCTGGCTTCCATGGAGACTCCAACAACTTGTTTACCTGCCTTAATATAGGTCGCTTGTACATAAACCTCGTATAGTTTAGATGGCTTCAAAAGACAAATAACATTGTTTATATACTCATGCAAACTGCCTATGTATTCCAAACAAGTCACTTGTATGTTAGTGGAATGTTTAATGCTAATGCCTTTCTCTTAAACTCCTCTTTAAAGTTTTTCACAATCTGCCCTTAACGCTGCTGCATAGTTTGCCATTCAATTATTGCCTTTTGATTATGTGCCAATGGGTAAAATTTCTTTTTAACACTGAAGTATTTTCAAACTAGGAAGAAAGAGTTTTACCTTCTTGTAGTCTAGTCTCCAACCATATCAATGTAATAACTTCCAATCGAAGGGAGGCTAACTGGAGTTTTTCCTCGTCATCGATGATCTGTTGCACATGGTAGTAGACTTCAATTTGGTGAACCTAATTGTAAAGTTTTTCAGCATTGAGCTCGCCATCATAAACTGACAAATCAAACTTGTTGTCCAACTTCAACAAAGGCTTCTTTGGAGCGACTTTCTCTTGAGGAGATGGATGAGGAGAATGAGGAGGAATTGAGGGAGGAGACTCTTTCGAATCACATTAATCTTTAACTTTCTTCGATGAGCTACTCTCTCCAGGTTTATTCCACTCTCGATACATCTTCTCAACTATGGATTTCATTGTCATGAAAGCTTCATGGAAATCTTTCTCGGAATCAAACGACTTTTGGTCTCACTCATGTGATGATGACAACTCTCTTCTTCGAGTAAAGCGTCTCGATCCAATTTTCGTATTACCTTCCACAAGTGTTCCTTCACCTTGCCCCTGGTGATCGTGCACACTCACAAACCAAACTATCAACCTGCTCTGATACTACTTGATTTTTACAATATGTGCGAGTGTGTTTGCATGAACAACACCATTTTAAGGGCATCAACATATAAAGCGTGAATAAATTATGGAATTTGCAGAAAATAAGAAGAGAACACACAAAACAAGAAAAGTGCACAATCAGATTGATAACGGAGTTCGTCCAATGTGGACTACCTCTCGAAGCCCTTTGATCTTTAGTGGGTAGGCCGTTTCTATTAGCTTCAAGAGTCTTCAAAAGTACATCAAAAGAGCCTCTTCTTGGCTCCAACAAAGTCTGCTCGACCTCTATAACCTGCTGCAAAAGACTGAGTTGAAAAACGCTGAATGTAGCTCCTCCAAATGGTCTCCAAAGTTTTCTATTTGTGTTGGTTTTCATGCTTCAATTCACAATATATAGGACCATGTTTAGAAAGTATTTACAACCTCTCAACTCTGTCATGCTCGTAAACCTTTTACAATATAAAGATTTGGGGCGGCCAACCACCCGAGGTCAAACCCAGTGGAGGTGGCACACCCATATATCAAAAATAACAAATATTTGTTTCCAAACTTATTGTGGCATATCATACTTTGGCACCGGTTAATTTTGTTTTAACTGACTTGAATTGGCGACATTCCATGTGAACACCGTGGTGGTTGTTGTAACCATCATAACAAGTATTAGCCCTACCAGTGATATGCTTAGCATGTCTGTTGGCGGTTCATAAGAACATATATGGTGGTCAAATAATATGTTACCACCACTATCATGTTGTTGGTGTGGTGGTCCATACATCGGCCACCAAAATATTTGACAAACAAAATTGCTTTTAGTTATATATACGTTTGGTTTTAGTTGTCGCTAACCCAAGCAGTGTTATCGGATTTAGTAGGATCCCCGCCAACTTTGGTGGATATGCCAATCCTTTGCACCATGCAATAACAATTAACACATAAATAATATTTGTTTCATATGTTTTCCAACATATGAGTCATGGTGCAATGGTAAAACATTTAGTTTGTATAACGAAGATCATGTGTTTAAACCCTCTTGTCTCCATTTATTAGTTATTGTGAACTATTGTATAACCTTTCCACGAGGTTGCACCCTTTTTAGTGCCCACACATGATTGGTCCATGTGGTGCAACTCCATTGGACCACCTGTTCCCTAGTCAGTGCTGCCAAGTAAGCTTAGTCAACACCACAGGCCACGTGTCGAGCTTTGAATTTCTCACGTCATCAATCCGTATAGGCCACATAGCACCTCTTAGTGCTATCACGTGGCAGCCCTGTGACTCTTCCGTTGTTGTCTGCCTTAAATTTCAGGTTACGATATCTTCCTCATACAAGCTCCTCTTTTTCCTGTTCAAGTTACTTTGGATTTGGTTCACCGAGCTCTATGCAATTGCACTGTTTTTGCTCGAATCCAGAGACATCGAATTTTTGGCCATTTTTGGATCCTCTTGGATCACAAATGGTTAGTTAAACTTGAAGAATGGATGTGAGATAAGGGCTTGTAATGTATGATGGAAAGTGGTAAGTATGACAGGGATAGATGGAACTTCGCTATGTCATTTGGGGCTTCCCACTCAGTTAGGGCTTTCCAACTAGTGCCCCTCCTATACCCATTGGAGCCATCAGGGGAGGTCCCACTAGATCAGGATCAAAGATTAACTCCCTTCCTCTAGTTCACCCCATAATCGATATCAAATAGCCAAATACAAACATGCATAAGCTAGATGGGTGTGTTGACAGGAAAATCTGTCCGGTCAACAACAGGGGATCTCCCCGGTAAAAAGTCCCAACTAGACTCTAAACTGTTTAGAATAGGGATCCCGTCTGGGGTGTGGGTCCGGCTACCCCTTAATTCTCTTTTCCTTGGGTCTTGCTAGGACTTCAACGGACCTGCAAACACACGCTTATTTGGATGATACAAGATACAAGATTGATGGGTTAAATGAATATATAACACTATGCGTAGCAAGCTGAATAATAAAGCATGGGGCCGAAGGGAATGCTGTCAACAACATATCATTAGGGTCATGCTTGTAGGCTGTTCTAACCACAGAAGAAACAATTCTTTATGGCAGAACACCCTTCACTTCCTTAAATGGTTTTGGTGAAAATATAAATGTCAGTAAACAAAGTTATTAACATTCACGAGAAAGCAAAATAAACTTAGCACCATTAACACATATTTAGAGAACTATAATGCATAAATGACGTAATTGGAAACACAGTTTCATTAATCAAAAGATGTTAGAAACTGAAAACAAAATACTCATAGTGTTCGCACATCAAACCACATCAGATCCAAAAGGAATTTAACAAGTATCTGTATTCATATCCAAAAGTGTGTAGTCCTTCTATACAATGCTCTCTAACTCTTTGAGTCCAAAAAAAAAGGATCCCTACAATCTTCCCGAAGGAAGTTTTTATAGACCAAAATTTGCCCTTTGGGCTACCAGACTTTTCGCTTTCCTGACCGTTGGGCTGCATTGCGACCTGAATGTAGGATGCGACTTGCGACCCAGTTGCAAAGTGCGACCTGCGACCCAGTTGCAAAGTGCGACCTGCGACCTATTGCCATCTGATCATAAGAATGTGCGCGTGATCGTGAGGTCAGGGGCATCAACTTGTTGCTATCTGAGAAAGTTCTGCCATGCACAATAATCTGCCGCTACTGGGGAAATCAAGGGAACTTCTTCCCTTAATCGATATAGGCACTCCAAGGCATTTGGAATCAGAGTCTCTCTTTTGAGCGTGACTTGGTTGGCTAAAGAGGCTAGTTTAGTGTAGATCCAAACTGGTGTAACGATGAATTTACCCAAGTTCTCTTGCGATGCTGCAAGATCAGGAGTAGCAGCGGCCTGTCCGATAGGTTGCAGAAATGTTTGAATCTCCTGATCCACCTGTCCCCATGTCTTTTCCTCGCTCAATGCACCCAGCGATGGAATGTGGTGTAGTGCATGCATTGAGTCAATGCCACTGATCAAATGCTCGTATACGGCCATTACCTTTTCTAGGTCCTTGGATAGCTTTTCCTTGGACTGCATTTTAATCCGAATCTGGACCTTGGCATCCTGGGTGTGGATCCAGTCTTTCTTGGGCAAGTTCTCCGGAGCCTGTGGGTACCGACCTGTCCATTCTATCATTCTGTCCAAAGCAGCGGAGGCCTCCCTCAGTTGCTCGCTCCTTTGCTTAGTCTCTGCTTGGGCTCTTAGTAGGGGAGCAACTGTTTGTTTTATAGTGAACATTTCCCCATAAACCTGCCTCATGGTGACCTCCAATACTTCCAACTCTCTCTGGACAATGAGCAATACTTTGTCAACAGGAGCAATTTTGTCTTGAAGCTGTTGAATTTCCTCCTTTAATGCTGTCTTTTCTTGCTCTACCCTTGCCTCCCTCTGCTCAAATTCTTGTAACTTATTTTGTAGAGAGAGGATCTCTCTACTCATTCGGCGTACATTTTCCTCCGTGGCTGCGGCAAAAGCAGTGCCGATTGATGCTATCATTATTGGGTTAGTCCTAGTAACCAGGACTATATCTTTCTCTGTCGTGGCTGTGATTGGGGCAGAAGGGTTTCGTGCCAGACATCTCCTTTTCTCTTGTCGAATCTTGAAGGAGAACTGATCATACGTGAGCCTTGTAAGGTTAAATACTTCTTCTTCTTGCCCTTCATAAGAGCTTGGCTCGGAGAGTGCAAAACGTGTATTGATTACAGGCACTTCGATGGGCTGCAACTCATTTTGTAATTCTGTGACTGGAGGAGATGTCTCGATGTTCTTTGATCTTCGATCTTCCTCTTCTTTTCTTTTCCTTTCTTCCTCTTCTTTCTGAAGCCGCTCCGCTTCTGCTTTTTCCTGTTCTTCTTTCTGCTTCTGCCGCTGCTTCCTGTTTTGCTTTCTGCTTGCGCTCTGCTTCTGCCGCTGCTTCCTGTTTTGCTTTCTGCTTGCGCTCTGCTTCTGCCGCTGCTTCCTGTTCTTCCTTCTTGTGTTCGGCCTCCACTTGATCTAATTCCTTTTTGAGCTGTCGTTTCGCCTCAACATCAGCCTCCTGCTCCTCCTTTCTTGTTCGGCCTCTTCTGCCTGCTTCTTGTTTTGCTCTGCCTTCAGGTTTCTTTTACGATTTTCTTCATCTTCTTTTGTCTTCTTTTCAGCTTCGCGCTGAGCTTTGGCTTCTTGCTCTTTCTGTTGGGTAGTAGTGTTGTGACCTGTGCTGGTTCGAGGCTTCTTGACCTGAGAAGAAGAAGTGCCTCCTAATTCGCGGATTCTTTCCTCCAACGTGTGATCATCTGGATCTTCTTGATTGGACCACGCCCCCGGGGCAAGTTCCCTATCCGCGTTATACCAGTTTCTTTTCTCGTCCTCATATGGGCATTCAGTATGTTGGTAGCTCCATTTGGACTTAGCCCGCTTACAGTGATCAGGGACTATCCTCTCTGGGTCATATGTCCGGTGATCCAATGGCTCTAGGTGAAAACCTTTCATTTCTTCTGCCTCTGCCTCTACCTCTCTGAAATCCTTGACCGTGTAGGCACCGATAGTGAGAGGCAGTGTAGGCCACGACTTCTTTTTACTTTTAGTCAGGACCTTAGAGAAGCCAGAAGTCATCTGATAACAAACCTCCTGAAGGAGCTTTTTATCCATAACAAATCGGGGCATGGCATGGGAAGTCTTGAATGAACCAAAGATTCGAATAAAGGTATATTCTGTGAGTGGAAACCAATGTGCCACCTTGACTAACGTCTCCATGGCTCGCCAGGACATGCATGGAGTGTCTTGACCGAACAGTTTCCTGTAGAGTGGCGGGATGAAGAGTTGCGAGATTGACTCTATGTCTTGCTTATACTTGGAGTCCCAAAACACCTTCGTCTCTATGTGAACTGGGCGCGCCTGCTCCGGATCTTAGTTGTGGGCCCATCCCTCAAAGTGGCACTGGGAACAAACAACATCCAACAAGTAGGAAGCCATGTAGAATTTAGAGGAATATCCCTCCTCTGGCGCTAGTGCCGAGGATATGTTTGTCTGGAGAGACGCCATCAGCATGCTGGCCCAATTGAAAGGAGTGCCGTGCATAGTGACATAATTCATTAGGGATACCCACGTGCCAGTGAAAGTGGTGGCATCGGGACGACCGTATATCTTGCAAAGCATAGCTGCCACCAGCTTATATACCTTCCTGAGACACGCCACTGGATATTCCGATCCTTCTTGACTTTGAACTTTTCGGGCTCCTCCCACCACCCTCTCAGGGTATCTGCTATGGCGGCTGCGTGGGTGTTGGCCCATTCTTCTGTGAAGGTCTGCGCTCGTTCCGGCAGTGCGTAGCAAAACTCAACATTCGAGCCCTTAAGAGTCGCAAATGCTTTACCTTCATAGTCTCGAATTACCCATTTTTTGGGGTCGGTGTTTTGTATGATCCACTCAATGACCTCCGCGCATGGGAGTATAGCAGGGTGGGCACCTGCATAGTGGAGCTTCGACTTTTTTAACTTGTATGTATACTTGCCGGTCGGGGAGGTCTTTTGGGAATCCTGGCTGAGCAAATTCCTGGTATACTTGATACCAACTCATGCTTTCCCCTTTGGCAAATGTACACGAGGTGTCCCTGTAGATCGGGGGTGGGGACATTGGTACATCCATTTCTATGTCTTCTATTTCTGGGCTCTTGTTTTTTCTGCGGGCTGCCGGAGGTCCCATGTCGCTCGAGTCTGCTAAGTCTGCTTCGAATTCACCTGTCGTGTTCATGAAAGAATCCCAAGATAAGAAAGATGCCATAATGAAAAAAGCCTAGGCACAACTTATTAACTTTTCCCAACTGAAAACAGAGGAAGGGGCGAGCTAGCGACTTGCGACTGGGTCGCTGGGTCGCAAGGGTCGCGAGGCTTAAGCTTTCAGGAGGTAGCGACCTTGCGAGCAGGTCGCGAGGTCGCTGGGTCGCAAACGCTTGGCAGTTCGAGGAGGGTGCGACTCTGCGACTTGCGACCGGGTCGCAGGGTCGCAAGGGTCACGAACAACAGTTTGGAGGGCGGCTGCGACTTGGCGACTCAGCGATCGGGGTCGCACGAGTCTTGAAGTCGCAAAGGTCGGAAGTCGCACTAGGGCTGGCCAGGTTTTTTAGCACACGACGTGGTCTATTGCATTATTGCAATAGATTTCCTTTTAACTTTAAATAATGCAAGGCTAAGTGGGCCATCAAAACAAAGGAGGGGAGGCAGTTTCAGGGGAAAACACATATCAAGGAGGCTGGATGAATTGTGGTTACAGGGTTGCACAAGGAGGAGGAGTGTTAGTGTAGTTAGGGCATCTCAAGTTCTAAAGGGTCAAGAGGAGGAATGATGGATGGCTTTAAAGGCTAAGGTAGAGGTAACAAGGCAACAAAGTAAAAAAGGAAAACAGCAGGAGGAAGCGACAACTTACCCGGGAAAATTGCGCTCCAGTCGGCCTGTCAGAAGTGTTTTTTTCTCTCCGTCACATGGACAGAATGCAACCTAGCGACCCTCCTATTTATAAAAGGGTCGCGCGTGCAAGCCATTAATGAGGTCGCTAGGTCGCAATGTTCCGTGTTTTAAGGGAGGTGCAACCTCGTGACCTGGAGGGTCGCGATCTTGAAAAATCCAAGAGATCTATGACTTAGCGACTCGAGAGGTCGCGGGGTCGCTATGTCGCAGATTTGGGGAAAAGAACCATTTTTGTGACTCAACGACCCTTAACTTTTACAGATTTTAACTTAGCTTTTTCGATGCTCGTGGGGCCCCAAAAATTTTAGAGGGTGGATTTTTGGGGGGGTGTTGTAGAGGCTACAACAAATGGCGATTCACTGGCCGGGCCCAAAACCTCTACTGATGATGTGCCTTGGTTGGGGGAGGGAGGGGCCTTAGCACGCTGTTCCTTTCACCTGAAGGCTCCCACGATCTTGCCTTTTGCACCTTGCAAGGTTGCTTTGCCTGCTTGCCTGTTTAGGTGCTGGTTGACCGAGTTTTCTTTTTTGCTTTTGGTTTCTGGACCAAAAGGGTTGGAGCACTTCAGGGATTTACAGGATCCGGTATAATTATTTCGTGCTCATTGTGCTGCTCCGTTGCTTGCGAACCTCGCGGTCTCGGTGGAGTCACTGCCTAGGAGTCACAGACGTTGCTCCGCTGCCAGCGAGCCTGGTCAGTACCCCGACGGAGTCGTTGCATCGCCTCTTTGCGCAAGAAGCCTTTCTCAATCCTTTACCCTTTATTGGTGTGCTACTGCACTTATTTTAAATGTGCCCAAGAAACTTATTTAGTTGTGCTCATGGCACTTATTTGAGAGAGGCAATTTTGCCTCTGCGGATGAGGGATCCCGACTTATTTTACTTGCAAGAGAGGTTGCTCTTGGTCTGTATGAGGACTTTGGGTTTTCCCGGGACCTGGATATCCTTTCGTCACCCGAAGTTAGCTCTGTTCCCTTTTGGTCTAGTTGCCGTTTTAACCAACTTTCTTTTCACGGACACCCTTTCAAGCTTGCTAGGTGAGCTACTCGCGCTTAGTAGCTCAGACTAGGTCATGTATTACCTTTGGGTGTCAATCATAGGCAAGCTCCTGCCATCTTTTGTGATTTTCAGGAAAGACTTATCATCAGCACAGATCCTGGTGCAGTATGCCAATTGCGAGACTTCTACAATGCCTTCCACCTTATTGAAGTTTTTTAGAAGGATGCCTACAAAAACAAAAATTAAAACATAAAACAATAAAATATGGTACAGGGGTGGGATGGCGCTCCGAGGGCTATTAAGTGAAGTAATGCTTGAGGTCATGCCCGTTTACCGGGAGGACCTCGATTCTTCCCTCTAGAGTTTGCAGTCTAAAAGTGTGGGTACCTAGCTTCTCCTTAATCTGGAATGGACCTGTCCAAAGAGCTTGGAATTTGGAATGTTTCCCTTTCTCTTCGTGAGCTTTATCCCATTTAAGAACAAGGTCTCCTACTTCGAAAATTTTACTCCTGGCGGATTTTTTATCAAACCATCTCTTAACGCGACTTTGGTGGATGGCGAATTTTTCCCGGGTTTTTTGCCTCTCCTCCTCTAGTCTCAGTAATGTGTCGATTCGGGCCTGCAAGGTGGGGCATGGGGTGCCATGGCTTTCTTGGGACAACTGGAGGGCAGGGAGAGATAGGTGGGGAGGAAGGACAACCTCTTTTCCATATACAAGAAAATACGGGGAGGTGCCGAGTGAGGATTTGGGTGTGACCCGGTCAGCCCAAAGGGCGTTATGCCAGTTTCGCTGGTGGGACAACAGAGTCTTTTTGATGATGTGGATAAGGTTTTTATTAGTCGACTCGGCTAACCCGTTTCCTTGGGGGTAATAATTTGCAGAGTGTTTAAGTACAATACCATTTTCCAAAGCAAAATCATACAACTTGAGAGACCAAAAATAAGTTGCATTGTCAAAAACAAGGGAAGTTGGAACGCCAAACCTGGTTATGATAGAATGAGTGACAAACTCTTACCTCTTGATCGTTGATTTGGCGTAATGGTATCGCTTCAACGCACGTGGTGAAATAGTCGGTAGCGGTGAGGATATACCGGTGTTGCTTGGAGGAGTGCGGTAAGATTTCTCCAATCACGTCCAACCCCCACTGTTGAAAAGGTTCCTCTACTGCCACTCACTGTAATGGAGCAGCTGGCCGCGCTTCCCGATTGGCGAACTTCTGACATTGGGTACACTTTCGGACATATGCGTGAGCATCCTTGAAGAGGGTTGGCCAATAGTAGCCTGCGCGTATTATTTTGTGGGCAGTGGTATCGCCAGCAAAATGTCCTCCGGCTGGTCCATCTTGTAGTTCAGTTAGGATGCTCTGTGCTTCATCGTGTTCCAGGAAACGTAGTAGAACTCCATCGTAACGTTTCTTGAAAAGTTTTCCTTGTATTAATTGGTAGGATGCAGCCTTTAGCCTTATTGCACGTTTCTGCCGAGCAGTCAAAACAGGATCCATTACGCCGTGGGCCAAATATTCCAAAATGTCAGAGTACCAAGAAAGGTTTCTCTATTGAGGTGCGTGGTCACTTTGATACGCATCGATTTCTTGTTCCCAACATTCTTCTTCAACCCTGTGTGAGCTTGTAGCCCCCACGACCATTTGGCAGAGTCTTTGTCCTTTGACAGTATGTGCTGATTTGAACTCCAGGTCATACTCTTGGAGACATGCCATCCAGTTTCCTTGTCTCTCGCCCAGCTCTTGCTGCATGAAAAGCGAACGAACAGCTGGGTGGGGAACGAACACCGTGACATGGTTTTTCAAGATGTATGGCCGGAAATGCTTGACTGCTTTGTATACTGCGTAAGCCTGCTTGTCAATCTCGGGGTAATTTAGTTCAGCGCCTTGCAACCCAGTACTCATGAATGATATGGGTCGTTCATCATTGTTAGCGTCTTTTTGTGTGAGGAAAGCTGCAAGTGATGAATCCGACGCGAAGGTATACAAGATGAAACTTTTACTGAAGTCTGGACTTTGCAGAGATGGTGCTTCTGCAATGCCCTGCTTGATTTTGTTGAAAGCCTCCTTCTCAGGTGGATTCCATTTGAAAATCGCATTCTTATTGATCATCCCCTGCAAAGGCCTGACTATTTGGGCAAAATCTGATACGAATTTCCGTACGAAGTTGATTTTCCCAAGGAAAGATTGCATGGCCCTTTTGCTACTCGGACGTGGGATCTGGGCGATGACCTTCGCTTGCTCGGGATCTACAACAATACCATGCTTGGTTATGATGTGGCCCAACAAATTCCCCTCTGACACGGCGAAAACACTTTTCTTTGGGTTGAGTGAGATCCCATACTTCTTGCATCTTTCGAAAATCTGCCTGAGGTGGCGTAAGTGATCGCCCTGGTGTTTCGAAAACACGGTGACGTCGTCCAAATATACTACCACGCTTTGTCCTATTAGACCACGGAAAGCTATATTAATAGCCCGTTGGAGAGTTGCCCCAGCATTTATAAATCTGAAGGTTATGCGCCTGAAAGCGAAAGTCCCCCACTTATTCCGCAACGTAGTTTTTAATCTGTCGGGTTCAGCTACTAGCGCTTGGTTATACCCGGAAAACTCGTCCAACAAGGAGAACATTTCGGATTCGGATACGGCTTGCAATATCTGTTCCATAGGGGGCACCGGGTAGTTATCTTTGTCTGAGGCCCTGTTTAGATTTCAAAAATCCACGCACAAACGGATCTCACCGGATTTTTTCCGTACCGGGACCAGATTTAATACCCAAGTGGAGTGCCGAACTTTGAAGATGATGGGCGCATCCAAAAGTTTCTTAAGTTCTTTCTGAATCATTGGTTCCAGTGTAGGATGCACTTTTCTTAGCTTTTGCTGGAAAGGCTTCACTCCTTCCTTCATAGGGATCACATGCTGAATAATTTGAGTGTCATACGTACGCAGTTCATCATACGTCCAAGCGAAAACGTCTTGGTATTTCCGGAATAGTTGGGTGAAAGCTTGCTTCTCTTGATCGGAGTAATCTTTCCCGAGGTTGTTGAACTTCGGGTCCTCATCTGTTCCTAAGTTTACCTGTCGATGTGCCAAGGTGGAACTTTGTATTTTGGTATTTGGGGGCTCGCGGAAGCGGTTCTACAGATTGAATAAATTTTCAAGCGACACTATTCCCTTGGGCATGGGATTTTCCTTGTGTTTATCATGTTCTTCCTGCAAGGCTTGATCATGGTTCGCTTCTTCTATCACTGTGTCTTTGAACACCTCGGTGCTGAGCATGAATTCCAGTATCTGTTGGTCATCATCAAAGACGCGAAAATTAGTGATGTTATCTGGCATAAATGGTTTATACACTATTTCAATAGAAAAACCATCTCTTAAAGGGGTGAACCTAGCAGCAGCGTTAGCCAGAGTATCAACTGCCACATTATGCATTCTAAGCACGATTTAATACCAAACGCATCAAAAGCAGAAATTAGACGCCATACCTCTTGTTGGTAAGCTTTTAAGTGCGGAGACAAGCAATGGATGGTATTGCGTACCTGATGAGTGATGATCTCAGAATCTCCGATAACCTTTAAGCATCTTACCTTTAGGTCCAACGCCTTTCTAAGTTCGAGGACTAAGGCTTCATATTCGGCGGTATTGTTGGTGCACTGGAATTCTAGCTGGCATGAAATCAAAAACTTGTTCTTTTGGGGATCCAATAAGATGCAGCCCGCGCCAGCTCCGTCATGCGTCTTGGAACTGTCATAATACAAGGTCCATACATCATCTTTTGGTTCCTCCGGAGCTGTGGGTTGGGGAGAGATTTCAGCTTGGTGTATGATGGGAACAGTTTGGTCTTCAGTGACGAGCGTTAGCTTTGATTGGACCTCTGGGCTTACTGGGGACTGAGGCGGGTGGTAACATTCGAAGATGGCCTCTAAGAAACACATGCCGAGCTCCTCTTGGGCAAAGCTGATAGGTTCATTGGTAGTGTCCAAGTCAGTCACAGTATGTTTCATATAAGGTTCACTTTCCACTCTGATTTGGTTGTTTCGACCCTTGTAGGGAAGCCACAGGTGAGACCAATCGGTAGCAAAGTACCCTTGTAGCTTGCTGGACCAGTCCCTGCTTAGCAAGAGACCGTAGGCTTTCAGGATGTCTACGACTACAATGTCTATACACTGGTGGACTCTGGAGTCGGAGGACAGGCAGATGATGACATTGTTTAGTTCACCTACAGCGGGCACTTGCGATCTGTCAAGCTGAATAATCCTAGCATCAGTTTTCTCCGGGCGAATGTTCAACTTTTTACAAACAGACAGGGGCATGACATTTGTGGATGCGCCGGAATCAACCAGGCAGTTATGGACGTTGAAGTTAAAAATTTCAAACTTCAGGAGAAAGGGGGGAGTAGATCCCCTAGAGTTCGCATTTACAGCGTTCACAATAGACTGGAAGCTTGGACTAGCTTGGGTGGATGTGTTGCTTACAGGTTTGGTTGTCGAGGCGTTGGCGAAGGCTTTGAGAATAAGCTCTCGTTGGTTGGTGATGCGGGCAAGCTCATAAAGGGAGATGTTGGCTCTAGTTTTCTTCATGTCTTCAACAATGTTTTAACTAGAATCAGAATGTGGACTAGTCTTGGTGGGGGTTTTGGGCAACCCTACCGACAGCCTGCTCTTTTGGTTTACTCGGGTGTTGTTAGGAGTAGACTTCTCAGGAATAACAGCTTGGTGTTCATTCCTTGGGGGTAAGATTTTCCTTTAGAAGGCCCTCTTCTTCTCTTCGAAGGATTGTTCGGGAACCGGTCCTTTGCTTCTTGGGCCATAGTTTCGCACAGGCTTGACCTTAGGG
This sequence comes from Pinus albicaulis, assembly GCA_034641835.2. Classification (NCBI taxonomy): domain Eukaryota; kingdom Viridiplantae; phylum Streptophyta; class Pinopsida; order Pinales; family Pinaceae; genus Pinus; species Pinus albicaulis. The sequence goes on along the minus strand of CM076576.1, from coordinate 317,543,313 downwards.
TCGTCGGCCACGTTGATATCGGTGATGGTATGGGTGCTTTCCTCGCGGATCACATCAAATGCAAGGACGACAGATCCTGGTTCTTCATCAGGGGGCAGATCTTCTTCATTGTCAGAGACATCATCCTCTCCTACGTCCCCTGGGGTTTCATCATCCAGGAGTTGATTTACTACTGCAGTCATGCTACCAATCCATTGGGGGCATGTCTTCTTAGAGTGGGCGGCCTGGTGGAAAGAACAAAAATTATCTTTTCCGATTTCTTCCACGTTGAGAACAGTGTTTGTGTTTGATGGAGGTTGGTTGGTGGTGCGGGTATTCTTTCTGAAAAAGGGCTTTTGCGTCTTGGTGCCAGTAGTGGATTCAATGCCCTTTCTCTTTAGATTAGAGACTTTATTGGTTAATAGCTTAAGGGTCTTTGCTATACTCTCGAAGTCAAAAGTATCTTTGTCCTTATCCGCAGTTTTGAGTGTGGAAGACTGATTCTTCTTCGAGGTGGGTTTGTGATAGTCTCGTCCTTCATGATCAATGACCCCTATGGAAAGCATGTCCTTTTCTACGACAAGGGCAGCAGCGTAATTTGCTGCAAGGGTAGCCCTAGCCTCGCACTTTACGAAAACGACAATGTCTCTGGGAAGAGCCTTTGTGTAGTAGTCTATGGTGATGGAGTCATCCAACGCCAAGTTGGGGGGAAATTTGTTCAATATGGTAGCGAAAAGCTGATTAAAATCTTTGACCTTCTCTTTCTTTTGGCATTTGATGGTACTTAACTCCATGAGGAGCATGGAGGGGGTTTTGTCCTCCGAAAACTTCTGTAAGAAAATGCGACGAAATTGGTCCCATGATGTTATGGAGGCACTGGGGAGAGAGCGATACCAGGTGGCCGCTTTATTCTCAAGAGTGTGGGGAAAAATATGGCTGGCAACATCATCTGTTTGAACTCTCATAATTTGCAGTGAAAGGTAGAAGTTACTTATGTGGTCTTCGGACAGCGTGCCTTTCTCGAGGTCAAACTTGGGGAGGTGCTTTTCAGGGTGCCTAGGCATGTCATGGAGGGGCCCCAGAATATCTAATGGGGATTGGGCCATCCAAGCAAGCGGTTGCACTCGCTTGGCATGCTCGTGGTGCCTGATTTCAGATTCAGATTCACTTCCCGCACCTGACACAGATGCTTCCCCTTCATGGTGAGAGTGCTCGTCTTGACGTCCCTCGCGGTTGGCCATATTTCTAAGATATCTCCAATTGTAGATAGGGGCCCTATTTTGGTTTTGATGACGGTGGACGACATGGTGACCTTGGCCACAACCTCTATCTCCCTGACCTCTATTCCCTCGGCCTCTATTTCCCTCGCCTCCTTCTGGTGGACGGTGGACCTGATTGTTGTTATTCTGGGTCTAGTTACGCTGAGGGTTAGGATGGGGTTCATTCACGTCGGGTTCTTCTTCTTCAGCTCCTTGGGGCTCCAAAATAGGTTCATTATTCTCAACAGCCGTTGCGAGGTCTTCAACCATCAAATTTATCAACTGAGGCAGGGAATTTACAAGGGCACCGTTGCAAGTGAGGTTAGCAACAGGGGTCCTAGTATGGGTCAGGAAACTCATGACTGGAGTGAATTGTAGATCCCTGATGAGGTTACGGGCAACCGGGCGCAGAACTCTTAACTTCTCCCTTGTGACCTCGTAATAAGGAGCTTCCTCCCCTTGGACATCTTCCAAAGGGGGAGGACCGGTGTCACCGTTTATGACCTCCCCTTGGGGAGTTTGTAACGGAAAATTATTCGTGTGATGGGACGCTGCTATTCGGCCCTCCTTCTAGCGCCAATTCTGTTGACGGGAAAATTTGTCCGGCCAACAGCAGGGGATCTCCCCGGTAAAAATTCTCGACTAAACTCTAAACTGTTTGGAATAGGGATCCCGTCTGGGGTGTGGGTCCGACTACCTCTTAATTCTCTTTTCCTTGGGTCTCGATAGGACTTCAACGGACCTGCAGACACACGCTTATTCAGATGATACAAGATACAAGATTGATGTGTTAAATGAATATATAACACTATGCATAGCAAGCTGAATAATAAAGCATGGGGTTGAAGGGAATGCTGTCAACAACATATCATTAGGGTCATGCTTGTACGCTGTTCTAACCACAGAAGAAACAATTCTTTATGGCAGAACATCCTTCACTTGCTTAAATGGTTTTGGTGAAAATATAAATGTCAGTAAACAAAGTTATTAACATTCATGAGAAAGAGAAATAAACTTAGCACCATTAACACATATTTAGAGAACTATAATGCATAAATGACGTAATTGGAAACACAGTTTCATTAATCAAAAGATGTTAGAAACTGAAAAACAAAATACTCATAGTGTTCGCACATCAAACCACATCAGATCCAAAAGGAATTTAACAAGTATCTGTATTCATATTCAAAAGTGTGTAGTCCTTCTATACAATGCTCTCTAACTCTTTGAGTCCCCAAAAAAAGGATCCCTACAATCTTCCCGAAGGAAGTTTTTATAGACCAAAATTTGCCCTTTGGGCTACCAGACTCTTCGCTTTCTTGACCGTTGGGCCGGCTTGCGACCTGAATGGAGGATGCGACTTGCGACTCAATTGGACAGTGCGACCTATGACCCAGTTGCAAAGTGTGACCTGCGACCTATTGCCATCTGATCATGAGAATGTGCGCGTGATCGTGAGGTCAGGGGCATCAACTTGTTGCTCTGAGAAAGTTTTGCCATGCACGATAATCTGCCGCTACTGGGGAAATCAAGGGAACTTCTTCCCTTAACCGATACAGGCACTCCAAGGCATTTGGAATCAGAGTCTCTCTTTTGAGCGTGACTTGGTTGGCTAAAGAGGCCAGTTTAGTGTAGATCCAAACCGGTGTAACGATGAATTTACCCAAGTTCTCTTGCGATGCTGCAAGATCAAGAGTAGCAGCGACCTGTCTGATAGGTTGCAGAAATGTTTGAATCTCCTAATCCACCTGTCCCCATGTCTTTTCCTCGCTCAATGCACCCAGCGATGGTATGTGGTGTAGTGCATGCATTGAGTCGATGCCACTGATCAAATGCTCGTATGCGGCCATTACCTTTTCTAGGTCCTTGGATAGCTTTTCCTTGGACTGCATTTTAATCCGAATCTGGACCTTGGCATCCTGGGTGTGGATCCAGTCTTTCTTGGGCAAGTTCTCCGGAGCCTGTGGGTACCGACCTGTCCATTCTATCATTCTGTCCAAAGCAGTGGAGGCCTTCCTCAGTTGCTCGCTCCTCTGCTTAGTCTCTGCTTGGGCTCTTAGTAGGGGAGCAACTGTTTGTTTTATAGTGAACATTTCCCCATAAACCTGCCTCATGGTGACTTCCAATACTTCCAACTCTCTCCGGACGGTCAGCGGTACTTCGTTAACAGGAGCAATTTTGTCTTGAAGCTGTTGAATTTCCTCCTTTAACGCTGTCTTTTCTTGCTCTGCCCTTGCCTCCCTTTGCTCAGATTCTTGTAACTTATTTTGTAGAGAGAGGATCTCTCTACTCATTCGGCTTACATTTTCCTCCGTGGCTGCGGCAAAAGCAGTGCCGACCGATGCTATCATTACTGGGTTAGTCCTAGTATCCAGGACTATATCTTTCTCTGTCGTGGCTGTGATTGGGGCAGAAGGGTTTCGTGCCAGACATCTCCTTTTCTCTTGTCGGATCTTGAAGGAGAACTGATCATACATGAGCCTTGTAAGGTTAAATACTTCTTCTTCTTGCCCTTCATAAGAGCTTGGCTCGGAGAGTGCAAAACGTGTATTGATTACAGGCACTTCGATGGGCTGCAGCTCAGTTTGTAATTCTGTGACTGGAGGAGATGTCTCGATGTTCTTTGATCTTCGATCTTCCTCTTCTTTTCTTTTCCTTTCTTCCTCTTCTTTCTGAAGCTGCTCCGCTTTTGCTTTTTCCTGTTCTTCTTTCTGCTTGCGCTCTGCTTCTGCTTTTTGCTTGCGTTCTGCTTCTGCCGTTGCTTCCTGTTCTGCTTTCCGCTTGCGCTTCGCTTTTGCCGCTGCTTCCTGTTCTTCCTTCTTCTTGCGTTCGGCCTCCACTTGATCTAATTCCCTTTTGAGCTGCCGTTTCGCCTCAGCCTCTGCCTCTTGCTTCTCCTTTCTTTTCGGGCCTGTTCTTCCTGCTTCTTCTTTTGCGTTGCCTTCAAGTTCCTTTTACGCTTTTCTTCATCTTCTTTTGTCTTCTTTTCAGCTTCGCGTTGAGCTTTGGCTTCTTGCTCTTTCTGTTGGGTAGTAGTGTTGTGACCTGTGCTGGTTCGAGGCTTCTTGGCCTGAGAAGAAGAAGCTCCTAATTCGCAGATTCTTTCCTCCAACGTGTGATCATCTGGATCTTCCTTATCGGACCACGCCCCCGGGGCAAGTTCCCTATCCGCGTTATACCAGTTTCTTTTCTCGTCCTCATATGGGCATTCAGTATGTTGGTAGCTCCATTTGAACTTAGCCCGCTTACAGTGATCAGGGACTATCCTCTCTGGGTCATATGTCCGGTGATCCAACGGCCCTAGGTGAAAACCTCTCATTTCTTCTGCCTCTGCCTCTACCTCTCTGAAATCCTTGACCATGTAGGCACCGATGGTGAGAGGCAATGTAGGCCACGACTTCTTCTTACCTTTAGTCAGGACCTTAGAGAAGCCGGAAGTCATCTGATAACAAACCTCCTGAAGGAGCATTTTATCCGTACAAATCGGGGCATGGCATGGGGAGTCTTGAATGAACCAAAGACTCGAATAAAGGTATATTCTGCGAGTGGGAATCAATGTGCCACCTTGACTAACGTCTCCATGGCTCGCCAGGACATGCATGGAGTGTCTTGACCGAACAGTTTCTTGTAGAGTGCTGGGATGAAGAGTTGCGAGATTGACTCTGTCTTGCTTATACCTGGAGTCCCAAAACACCTTTGTCTCTATGTGAACTGGGCGCGCCTGCTCCGGATCCCAGTTGTGGGCCCATCCCTCAAAGTGGCATCGGGAACAAACAACATCCAACAAGTAGGAAGCCATGTAGAATTCAGAGGAATATCCCTGCTCTGTCGCTAGTGCCGAGGATATGTTTGTTTGGAGAGACGCCATCAGCATGCTGGCCCAGTTGAAAGGAGTGCCGTGCACAATGACATAATTCATTAGGGATACCCACGTGCCAGTGAAAGTGGTGGCATCGGGACGACCGTATTTCCTGCAAAGCATAGTTGCCACCAGCTTATATACCTTCCTGAGACCCGCCATTGGATATTCCTGATCCTTCTTGACTTTGAACTTTTCGGGCTCCTCCCACCACCCTCTCAGGGTATCTGCTATGGTGACTGCGTGGGTGGTGGCCCATTCTTCTGTGAAGGTCTGCTCTCGTTCGGGCAGTGCGTACTAAAACTCAGCATCCGAGTCTTTGAGAGTCGCAAATGCTTTACCTTCATAGTCCCGAATTACCCATTTTTTGGGGTCAGTGTTTTGTATGATCCCCTCAATGACCTCTGCGCATGGAAATATAGCAGGGTGGGCACCTGTATAGTGGAGCTTCGACTTTTTTAACTTGTATGTATACTTGCCGGTCGGGGAGGTCTTCTGGGAATTCTGGCCGAGCAAATTCCTGGTATACTTGATACCAACTCATGCTGTCCCTTTTGGCAAATGTACATGAGGTGTCCCTGTAGATCGGGGCGGAGAAATTGGTATATCCATTCCTATGTCTTCTATTTCTGGGCTCTTGTTTTTTCTGCGGGCTGCCGAAGGTCTCATGTCTCCCGAGTTTGAAGAGACGGGGACACACTCTAAGTCTGCTTCGAATTCACCTGTCATGTTCATGAAAGAATCCCAGGATAAGAAAGATGCCATAATGATAAAAGCCTAGGCACAACTTATTAACTTTTCCCAACTGAAAACAGAGGAAGGGGCGAGCTAGCGACTTGCGACTGGGTCGCTGGGTTGCAAGGGTCGTGAGGTTTAAGCTTTTAGGAGGCAACGACCTTGCGACCTCGCAACCTTGCGATCATGTCGCGAGGTTGTTGGGTCGCAAACGCTTGGCAGTTCGAGGAGCGTGCGACTCTGCGACTTGCGACCGGGTTGCAAGGTTGCAAGGGTCGTGAACAACAGTTTGGAGGGTAGCTGCGACCTGGCGACTCAGTGACCGGGTTCGCAGGGTCGCACGAGTCGCGAAGTCGCACTAGGGCTGACCGAGTTTTTTAGCACGTGACGTGGTCCGTTGCATTATTGCAATAGATTTCCTTTTAACTTTAAATAATGCAAGGCTAAGTGGGCCATCAAAACAAAGGAGGGGAAGCAGTTTTAGGAGAAAAATACATATCAAGGAGGTTGGATGAATTGTGGTTACAGGGTTGCGCAAGGAGGAGGAGTGTTAGGGTAGTTAGGGCATCTCAAGTCCTAAAGGGTCAAGAGGAGGAATGATGGATGGATTTAAAGGCTAAGGTAGAGGTAACAGGGCAACAAAGTAAAAAAAGGAAACAGCAGGAGGAAACAACAACTTACTGGGAAAAATCGCACTCCAGTCGGCCTGTCAGAAGCGGTTTTTTTCTCTTCGTCACATGAACAGAATGCGACCTAGCGACCCTCCTATTTATAAAAGGGTCGCGCGTGCGAGTCATTAATGAGGTCGCTAGGTCGCAATGTTCTGTGTTTTAAGGGAGGTGCAACCTCACGACCTGGAGGGTCGCGGGGTCGCGATCTTGAAAAATCCAAGAGATCTGTGACTTAGCGAATTAGCGACCCGAGAGGTCGTGGGGTCGCTAGGTTGCAGATTTGGGGAAAAGAACCATTTTTTCGACTCAGCGACTCTTAATTTTTACAGATTTTAACTTAGATTTTTCGATGCTCAGGGGGCTCCAAAATTTTAGAGGTTGGATTTTTGGGGGGGTGTTGTAGAGGCTACAACAGGGTGATAAGCATATGGTTGATGCAAGTGCCATAGATAAATGGCACGAGCACATGGATGAAGGTGGGCTTCTGATCAAAAGGTACTTTATTCATTTTGGGTGATATGCATATGGCTGATGTAGGTGGCGGAGATATAATGACACATCATCAACAAGTGGTGGCTGTTAGGGGCTGCATGGCTGGCCGACTGGATGTGAAGAATAGGAGAAAAGTTTTCTCCTATAGGGATACCCATTTTGATGGGTTACAAGATAGAAACACGAAAACAATCAGAGAAACTTTGAGAACCTTGTAGTTGTGGTCAAGGGCCATAGATATGTTGCCAAGGGCAACACAAAATTTATTTTGACTGAGGGTTTAGTAGCCAAGGGATAGGATCAGACAACTTGGATCTGATACCAAACAATACAAGCAAGGTTCGTTATCACACAAAATGTGCAAAACGTTTGGAAGATAAAGAAATCCACATGGACAATATATAAATTATATGTGATTAATAGTAGAAAATATGATATGATTGAATACAATGGTGGCCTTGTATATATAGCTGGGTGGGAGTGCCCTTTTGTAGGGAGGCATGTCTTTTGGGACATTCCCTTTCATAATTAACTGTACTTGTTAATCATTATTATTCATATTATTTTATAAACAATTATCTTTAGAGCCTGTTCGAGCTGAAAAATAAAAGAAGTTTTCATCACCTTTGGGCTTCTTTGGGTGTTCATCTTTAACATCAACTCTGGAAGAATGTTGTTTTCCCTTTCTCTTCTTGTTAGTGTGCCCTGCATCTCCTTTTTAGACTAGGAAAAAGAGGGAGGATAAAATGTTTCTAGTCAATCAGTGATATATCTTATGTCATAGCATGAGAAACCCTAACCCTAAGCTCATAAATCGGTTTTCCCTTGTAATGTACCCAGCTAAAGATGAGAATGTAATACTTGCATTTACCAAGCCCTTGCACTTAAGATCGATTACTACATCTTCTCCTTGGGATTTGTGCTCCTCATCGAATAGGCGATGTTCTCATGCAAGCGCTTTGTTCTAATTCTGGAAAAGGCACCTAAACTAGAATATAACTGACTCACTGAAGGTGGTGCATGCATGCTAAAGGCATGCATTTGCTCTACACCAAACTGCTATCTACATAATATACTCCTGTGTCCTAATTCAAGCATGTCATTGTTGCTGTAATAAAAAGTTCAATTGGCTGGTTCTTTCTATTAAAGCAATTTGCTCCTAGAAGAGGGAGAAACAGATACTGAGCAACCAGGGAAACTATAACATCTAAAACCGTTTTCTTTCCCCTTGAATATCATCTGCTTCCTTTGGCTTTCCGTTAATTGCATCCTATGAAGTCTATCCAAATTGCTTGGGGAAATGACTTGACAAATTGATCTCTACACACCTTAGTTTTCTACTTGTAGGCCATGAGCCTTCATCGGTTTTCTGGAGGTTTTTTCCTTTGGAATCTAGGTTCTTTGGTTTCATTTTATTATTCAACACCTGGTTCATTCTTCTAGGTTCTTTGGCTTCATTTTATTATTCAACATCTGGTTCATTCTTCTAGGTTCTTTGGCTTTATTTTATTATTCAACACCTGGTTCATTCTTCTTATGATAAGCTCTTTTAAGATTTTTCCAAAGCATAGAAAAACAGAAAATCTATTCATCACAGCTTTGTTGATATTTGCATTCTTTAGGTGACCTTGGCACTCTGTCAAATAGAACTTGCTAATAATCATTGTCTTCTCAGGGTCCGTACTGACAACTATTTATTTGAAGGAAATACAAATCCTTCAATTTGCAAAAGACTTCCTAACATATATTCTCTTGAATGTTCAGTCCATCTGATGGCTTTATACATAATAGGTACCAAATGAACAAATTCCCTATTGCTGGATCAAGAGAAGCATTATGCTAGCAAACTTTGAAACAACTGCTTCATGTCACTAGCTGAGTAGTCTGTGATAGAACTCCATCCAGTGATTCTTCAGCCCGTTGACTCTCCTTAGAGAGCCCATTTGCCACTGTATTGAGTTCTCTGATTATGTGGGTATATGAAATATCTTGAAAAAAGCCCAGAGACTGATATCAGATAATGTACTAGTGGTCTGAGAATAGCATTCTGAATCTGACTATCACCTCTCCTCTAGTTGATAACAAGTGAAGAATTCCCTGAAATCTGGAAATGATTAATTTCTTTCTATATTGCCATTTTTAAGAGGCATCATAAAGCTAGGAATTCAGCTGAACCATTTGTTCTTTGTGTTGAGTTTTCCTTACATGCTAGGTCTGGTTACAGCTAATTAAGCACGCAAACACACTAGAAGTGCTCAACCATGAACAACTTTGCGCAATGGAAATATAACAGCAGTGAATCAATGGAAGTACACAAGATTTTGTAGGCCCAAAACTTGTTATTGGTAGCCCATCAATAAAACAAACATACAGCTACTGTACCAGGGATCATGGCCCTTTTATACCCTGATACTAGACTAGTATACAACAGTATACACTAGGACTTGAAGTCAGTTCCTTTTGATTTTCAATATGCCCAGCAGAACAGTAACAAAAAGAACCAACTTTCTGATGTAGCCCCTTCACAACCAGCCCTTTCAGTCCCTTTGCCCTTGACACTTGGCTGTCCTTTGGCTCCTTCACACAGAGATTAGGCTCATTTCTGATCTATGTCCAATCAGCTGCTGACAATGGCTTTTATCCTTCAAAGTCACTGCATATGTCAGCTCCAAATACTTCAGCTACTCACAGTCAATTAGTCCTTCAATATCACTGCATAACTAGCCTTCAAGCCAGCTGTTAAAGTCTCCATTCATGAACAGACTTCAGCTATACACCCTAACAACCCAACTACTCCAACATCAGCCCCCCACAGTCTCATGGCCTTATCTCTCTGCCTGAGGTACTTCGCTGCCATGTTCTAGGTCTGAGGTCAGTTTCAGCCTCTTCTAGGGCTTTGGCCCTCCTCACAACTCATGTGCAAGGATCTGTGGACCTTCGGTCTTCTATAATATAATAGATAGAACTGATGCTGTTAGGCCTCTTCCCAGGGCCGCGGCCCTCCTGCTTTTCACAGAACGGAACACACACTTCAGACAGAATTCAGTAGGCTAATTTTGGATTAGAAACAGATTCTTCTAGGGCACGGATCAGAGAGAGACTTTAGCCTCGCTTCATGGACAGACTCGGCATATTATCAAGCACACAATCCTTTGTCAAATGCAGAACAGGCCTCCCAAATCATCCTCTACTTGCTGTGGCTTCTCCTTGAAGCTGTGTCTCCTTCCTTAGGCTTATGTTTATTACTAGAAGAGATTGCTATGATGTGTTTGACCTTTTTATAGGTCTCTTGTATTTATAGCTCTCTAATTAGTATCTTAGGAGCCCTTAGATCCATTTAGGCGCCTCCACTATAATAATCAGAATAAACAATCAATATCTTTGGGTCTCAAGCCCATGACCTTGGGTCTAAAACCCACGAGCTTGGGTACTTTGCTCACAAAGGGGGTTTTGTCTCACAAGTCAAGTACCCTAGATTTGTGGGAGTACCTCGCAAGCCACACTTTTGAACACTTTGACTGAAGCCCGTTTTGAATATGACGAAATGTTTATCAGAGGAAAATAAAAATCCCATGAACATCAGAGAAATTTTGTGGACCCTGTTTGGCTCCATCAAAGAAGCCCCATGGATATGATTGTTCAATCATTAACTTCCGTATCTGTCTTGGGACTTTTACCTTCACTTCCATCCTGTAGCCTTGGAATAAACCATACACCTGTGAGAATACTTGAAAGGTAGGCTTTTGTTTTTGATTAAATGTATAATCATTATGAGCGAGCTATATCCCCCACATCCCTAAACACGGTAAAGCCTCGAAGGCTTTTAACTCTTTTTTCTTGAATCACTTCCCCAAGCACTCCTCCATTGTAGTACCAACCGATACATTCTGACAACCAATCAACTTCTGTCCATAATACACCTAAAATGAATTTGAACAGATCATCTCGTTATCTCAATAACCATTGCATCTGGGAGTCTTGCCCCCGGATTCAGTTCTACATAGATCTTTACCACTGTTGTTACCTCCTTTTTCATCTATATCTAAATTTTTTCCCAATCTATTGCCAATGCCCCTAAATCTTTGAAGTTGGATAACAATTTTCTTTATCTTTAGTGGTAGTGGGATATGGAGGAGTTGGTGGATTATTCCTTAGATCAGCTTGAGGACTTGTTCCAAAGAATTATATTTTTATTTGGCTTAGTGGCTTTAGAGCTTAGATCTTATAGAGTAGCTTTGCTTTTTGCTTTTATAGGAGTGACCTTCACACTCCCACTATGTATCATCACTGATGTACTGAGCAGTCCTGTTGACATACTTTTAGTCATTTGTTGGACATTTAATAATCCTAGCTTATTGTATCTTATCTGTGTTGAAATCTGTGGTTTTTGTTATTGTTAATATTGTTGAACTTTGTTGTTGGTACCCTGTAATCTATTTCCAAATTTATTGTTGTTGGTGTGCTGTTAGTCTTAGATTTTGCATTTATTTTACTCTTTGGTCTTTAGATTTAAGATTTAAGATTCAGTTATAACATCAGAATTCTGGTTAGCTTACAAGTTACTAACAATTTCACTAAGAATCTTTTCATTAGAAGCGTGAGATAAAAATTGCCATTTTTCAATCATTCACAGGTACGAGTCTAAAGGCATAGTAATGTAGAATGTGGTTAGATGTCAAGTTTTCCCATGAAAAACATAAAGGTACAAGGTGCACAACCATGGATTATAATCTGGAAAAGCAGTCATAAAATAAGGTCATACCGTGTTCTTTGTTGTTTTTTTCTAGCATATCCACTATTTTGTGTTGATAAACATGCAATTAATGATATCCTGGCTTTTGTTCCTTGATACAAAGTAGAGCTATAGATTTTGATGTCGACAAAGAGGGAGCAGTCTTATATGAAGTGATAATAACTTGGACTAAATAAAAGAATGTCAAGGAAAGTAGCTGGCCTTAAATCCTTCCAGATCAAAATCTACAACCCTTTAGAATCTAAGTTGACAGCAGAGAAGTAACTCCAATAGACATGATTACCATCCCTTTATAGCTATTGTTTTTCAGACAATGTTACTTAATGGAACTATTTAAATTCAAAAGACAATAAGTATTAGTATTTATCAAAGATATTATGTTTGAAAGATATTTGTGAATATTTATGTTTCAAGGATATTACGTTTCTTGAGTGTAAAGTATTTACAATGTTATGTCTCAGTATAATTCATAGGTGTTCTTCTCAGGTGATTATTGAGGGTTTCAAAAGTTACAAGGAGCAAGTTGCGACAGAGCCATTTAGCTCCAAGCATAATTGTGTGGGTAATGCTCTTTTGAAATCCCATACTCTTCTATAAAATGAACATGTTGCATTGCATTTTTATAACTTTTGGCTATCGTTTCTTTTGAAGTCTTTGGGACATAATTTGTTTCGAGTCTTGTATCTACTTCTTCTTGCACAGTTGAAGTCTTATTGCTTCTTGACACATTAAAATTTGATTATTTGTAGTAGTTTTCCAAAGACTTTCCTCAAACTAGGAAGAGAAACCCTTTAATACCAGTGTCTGACCATCTACCATGACCTGGAGACTTCACCTAAATAGAATGACTGACAATGGTAACCTGTCTCTCAGTCTCTGTGTTCTCAGAAATGTTTTGGCATCCCATGGCAGAGAAAGTGCTTTGAAAGTGATCATGGAAGCTTTCTTGTGTTATGAATAAATACTTATAAAAATAATATAAATAATATGAATAGTAATAATCAAAGACAATGATTAATTAACTAATAATTAGTATTTAAAAGACATGTTTCTAAAGACATGACCGTTCGTGAAAAGGCACCCGCCAAGGTATATAAGCTGGCTCTCATTTGTAACAATCACATCTCATATCAATTCTTTTATACAATATTCAATATACACGTTTCTTATCTTCAATGGATGTTTTCATGTACAAAGTGTTCTGAATATTACTGCATAGTACGAACTTTGTTCGTTACCTCTTGTATGTTAGAAAGAGATTTGAAAGTGATCACGTTAATCTTGTACAGAGTGTGTTTTCTTTTCAAGTACTGGAAGTATAGTTTAGTGGATTCACCTCCCTCCTTGGCCCAGTTGAATTTGGATTGAATGTTGGTCTCTTGGTTTTATAATCCTAAAATATTCTAAGTTGTTTCTCTTGAACATTGGCTCTTTGCTTGTTCTTTGTATGAAACAAGTCCATCTCTAAATCATGTCAGGCCCAACAAAACTGATTCTGAGATTGGTTTTCTCTTTTCCCTTATGCTAGGTCACTGTTTTTACCCATGTCTAAGAAGTTTGACTGTTGTAACTATTGCAGCGTCCATTTGCATGATCCATACCATATTGTCAGTTGTACCTGGAACCATGTTCTATAACTAATTAACAACACATGGAATTCACTAAATTTAGAGGGAGATATTATGCTTATAGTTAACCTGAGCACCATGAATGTAGTTACATGATGGTGATGTAAATCCTCTACTTTTATTGAATGGCTCAATTTGCTAGTGAAGTTGGCGATCTCAGTGTTTCTATCTACATGGACTCACATACTTTGTAATGTCAGGTGGGGTCTCCTTTTCCATTTCCATTTTTCCACCAAATGCTAGCAATGATGATGTTATTCCATTATAGTCTTTTGGATTCCTAGCTACAGGGAAGCACCGCCCCCACTTCATGTTTTTTCCCTTGAAATTTCACAGGGAAATCTTCTCCCAGAATGATTCACTGTGCTCTTGGAACAATTCCTGTTGCTGCTAGATCAAGGGAGAAGAAAGTAGAAGTTGAACATAGCGATAATCTTAAGAGAACTTTGTGAACAGTGGGATTATTTGTCTTTTTCAGTTTAAAATGTAGATTCTAGAATGTAGAATTATTTATTATGTCTTATTTTGGAAACATAATATGACAACTAACCTTTTAACTGTTGATTTCTTATTTCAATTCTTTGGTCATGATGTCCTTTTTCATTGCATGGTTATGTTATCTGTTACAGTCTGTTGATGACAAATGTTATTTGTTGAAATTGAAGGTTGTTGTTAGGGTCTATCTTTTAACAACAATGCTATAACTGCTAGATGGTTGATGTTATTTGTGTACTAAATGGTTGATGCGTTAACAATTACTGTCTATAAAAATCAATCATTTTGTATTATTTGCAACTATTTCACTGCTCTACGTGATTTTTTAAAAGATATATGCGTCAAAATATACCTTATATGAAAAATGCTCCTTGATTGTGTTCCCTTGCCTCCTGTAATATCTTTTTGGTTGAGCTAGAGGAGGAACAAACTTTACAAGGAACTTCTTGTGGATGACCTCTTCAAGTTTTCTTCAAGTGGAGTTTCCCTTACATATTCTTATAAGTTGTATTATGATGATGCCATTAGCTATACATAGAAAGTTTATGTATGATTTGTCTTGTAACCATGAATACCTAGAGGGAAAAGGATGGGTTAAACTTTTACCCATTTTTGGAGGATATATCTTTGAAAGTTTAGTGTTATGTTTTTACTTTAGAAATGGCTTTGAAATTGTCCTTGGCATCCCCACTCTTTTCCGTGCTTCATGTTCTTGTTGTGTTTGAAGTACTTTGAACTTTTCGTATTGGTTGTGAAAAGACATTTTGTTGTGGGTTGTTTTTTCACAACACATGGATTGTCAGTGAGTATTGTGAGCACCGCTAGGTTTAAGTGATGGTGTCCTCTTTTCCAAGCTCTCTTTAATACATTGAAGAGAACTGTTCCTTAGGGAATTTGTACATGTAGTGATGGTTGGATCTTGCATAAGGTCTTGATCTCACTTCTTTTTGTAGATGTAGCTTTGCTAGCATAGTCTATACTCTTGATGGGTCACAAATGCAACTTGATGCAATTGTTACCATGCAAATACTCATTTGCTTTTGTATATGACTTACTCCCACAAGTACTGTTGAGTATGTTAATAAGAGATTCTATTGTAGATTGTTTTTACATAGCACATGGATTGCCAAAGAATATCATGAGCACTACAAGGGTTAAGTGAAGGTGTCCGAATATCATAAGCACAACACATGGATTGTTGACAAGACATTCTAATGTGGGTTGTTATTGCACAACACATAGATTGCTAGAGAATATCATGAGCACTACCAGGGTTTAGTGATGGTTTTCTCTTTTCCAAGCTCTCTTTAATATATCGAAGAGAATGGTTCCTTAGGTAATTTGTACATGCAATTGTTACCATGCAAATACTCATGTCCTTGTGTGTATGTCTTACTCTTGCAAGTACTGTTGAGTATGTTAACTATTGTGTTTTGTCAACTATGCCCTTTACTTGGATACTCAATACTTGTTGTACTCATTAGCATTGGTTAGCACTTGGTAGACTTGATTTTGTACTTGCCATACTTATGTTGATCGAGTGCTAGGTATGGATACTTGTACATTTTCTAGCTCAAGAAATGCATTTTTCTTGTTTTTTCTTCCAAAATATAGAGTGTAACAAGCAAATATGCTAGGTATGCTAAGATGCTTAGGGCACATGCCTTATTTAGTACAAGTGAAGCACGATTATGATAATTGTGCTTGATGCATTGGATTGGCTTTGTCTCTTTAGCCAAAAAATGGTTAATCTTGGTAATATAATGATTGTTTTCTTCAAAACCTTCTAAGAGACTCTTTATTTCAAAGTGAAAGTCTGGTTTTTACTCTGTATAGGTTGAATAGGGGTGCACTTATTGCAGGTCCCTACAACTCAAATATAGCACAACAATGAAGGCAAGTCAATGCAATGCATTAATGGCAACATTTGGGCTTGGTTTCTATGCACAACCGAGTGTGGAGTTGAAGTTATGTAGGATAGTATCAATATTATCAGATCATTGAACCGGTAGCCCCTCAGACCGGGAACTGGCTTGAACCGGACTGGAACCGATAAAAAACCAGACCAAAAAACCGGTCAACCAAAAACACATAAAATATTCAAATGTTAAAGAAAACCACATGTATTCATGTGCATCCATATGAATCCAAATCATTTATACACAAATAAGCCAAAGTTTTCATCTATAGAGCATGTAAGGGTGCACATAACCAAAATAATACCGAGTGCAATCTATCTTTGAACCAAAAATACATCAAAAAACAAGACCTAGAAGGCCTCTAGCATAAAAAAAAGTCACGCTACAACAAATACCTACATATCATCAAAATATTTGCCTATATTGGAATCTTAGTCATTAATATCACCCTCTAAGCATTAAAATAAGATAAAAAATGCTTAGCATGTCAATTCAAGATTTTGTTTGAGTGATGGGTACATTTTTAGGACCGTGATGGAGGAGTTCAACAATCAATGGTACTAGCATCAAGGTACATAGAGGGATTGGTGCTCTTGATTAAAATCTAGTTTGATACCCTAATACATAACAAAAACCAATGGAAACATTGCAATCCCTCCAATCTTGAAAAATTGTTAAGTCTTCTTGATTTTGAGTGAGATCTAAAATTCTACTTTTTCTATATGAGATCTAATGACTTCAGAATAACTCTCAAACATCCTAAGTCATTTCATGGTAATGTTAAAAATTTGAGTTAAAGGATAAAAACGAAAAATAAAGGAGGATGTCTCTTTTACTTTAAGAATTTAACATTACCATGAATTGCATAACAATAGTAGGGCCATAGGCTTGAATATTAGGCACCTATTGTGGGCTAGTGCCTAGCTAAGACAAACATTAAAAGAAAAAAAAAGAAAAATAGGCCCCACTTGTTACGTTCTATGTGGCTTTACTGGCTGGTATTGTACCAAACAGGCCAAAAATGGTTCAAGTCACTGGTTTGAACTAGTTTTTGCCTCAAAATGGTCGAACCGACCGATTCAAACCAGTTTGGTCCGGTCCTAATAACACTGGACGATATTGGGCACATGCGTGGCAGTCCTATATCTTTTCCAGGTTTACATTTGTAGTTCCATGATAAGTTTTTACAGACTTAGGTTCTTCCTTTTATAGTCCACTAGTAATGGCCTTTCCTATTTCTAGTTTGCTTTCCTAGTTATAGGAAAAGTGAAGGTGTCGACATTAGTATAAGTAAGTTGCAGATCTTTAGGAGCCAACACTTGCTTGTATGCATGCTAGCTTCTCCTTGTTTAGCATTCAAATTTCAAATCTATGCACCTTGTCATGCAAGCATAGGGATTACTTCCATAAGCTCAAATTAGGATTATGGTTTAGTCTTCTAATCTAGCTCCACCATAAGGATGGATGCATTGATTGTAGCCCTTTCTCTTGCTAGCCTATGGAGTGAGAGAGTCTTCCACTAGGTTGGTTAGTGGGTTCATGTTCTTGAGTTGTAGCATCAAAGTCCATTGATTTTTGGATTTAGTAAAATATTGATGTAGATTTGAAAGTTGAGTTTTTTTTTTTTTTTTGTGTATTTCTTCTAGTGCTTCTAGCAATACGTGATTATAGATTCTAGAATTTAGATATGGCAATTTTGATAAAGTTTTAGTGTTAAACTATTGAGGGTTAGGTATTCTTTGAGTGCAAAATATTTTTATCATGGTTTGGAGAATTTCAACATGGTATGGTAGCACTTTTTTTGCGGGAAATTTCTTGTTATTTTTGTTTGGATAATTACTTCTTATGATCTTATTAGGTTACTCTTTTCTTGCAATTATGTTTATCATAAAGCAATTATTTTTTCCAGAGGAAAAAATCTGTAATTTTTATTAATACTTAATAAAAATTTCATTTTGTAAACACACTTTCAGTGTGTGCATTGTGATTGGTCCATCAAAAATATCAAAATTAATTGTTTTTGTCCAGGTTCATATCAAGTAGATCTCCAATACCCTGCCATCATAAATTTATTCGAACCCCTATCGAACCTGCTCCCGGAGTGCGCTCTAGTAGTGAATGCTTAGAGGGTGATATTAATGACAAAGATCCCTATATAGATCCAGAGGTAATGATAAAGATACATTTGGATATTAATGCTTAGAGGGTGATATTAATGACAAAGATCTTGATTTTCCAACAAGACTCAAAATTTAGACATTTCTCGTGGCAGCAAGAGGCCCAAGCATTAGCTATAAATCATAGATTTACTTGTCTTTTCTAGTTTTTATAACTGTCGACTCTTTCATATTTATTATATGATATTTTTTGTAAACAATATATGACAATTTAAGTTTGAAGTTTGAAGTTGGCAATTATAACTTATTGATAATGAATTATGAATACAATGCTTTGTGAAAGTTGAAAGTTGTTTCATTTCATTTCATTTTATAACATTTCATTTCATGTTAGATATTCTTTGTTGTAATTGTTGAATCCTTAGTTAAACTGAGAAAGGGGGGGGGGTGAATCAGTTTAACACATACATCAGCTTTTTAAAATTTTCATCAACTTATTTACCGCTTAATTTTATAACCAACTTTAATATGTGAACAGTCTTAATATGTTGTAGCAAGTATTAAATTAATGAGACACCAAACTTATTATGAGAGCAACAAACATTAAGCAGATTGGGTAGATCATATCAACACATAGGCAACACACATAGAGACAACAGATATAAGTGGAAACCCATAAAGGGAGAAAACCACATCTTATTATTGTTGTGATGCAAAGGCAAGCTCCAACTCCCTCTCACTACTGTTTTTCTACAGGCACCAACCTACAGGAGGCTCCAACCTCAGTCAGCTACAACTGACAACTATCAAGCTTCAACTTGATAGGGAAGTTGCAACTTCCTCAATTTATCAAAAGAAATGTTTGCTGATTTACCTCAGATATCAGCTTTGTTCTGTAGCATCTCTTTCTGTTCCTCTGTTCCTTATCTTCTCTGCCTCAATTTTCCATACTCTGCATTCTCTATACTCACTCTCTCTAACCTCTCTTTGCACATCAATGTGATATGCTTTATAGAGATTTCCTGATGACTGTTTGTTTTCCTCTAGGAATTCGAAATGGATAGCCAGACCTCTTAGTCTTCTGCCTTCTCATTTCTTTTCCAGCTCACTCAGAAAAAATATAACTGTATGTACTAATTTTAACATTACAGTGGGATATTTGTTCTCTTCCGGAGACTTGCCAATGCATCACAAACAATATAAATCAGTTAAACCAATTACATGTGATTACAATGTGAATTCCAGCTCACCCATTCAGCCTCTTAGTTCACTGCGCTTGTCTTTTCTGTGACTGTGTTTTGTCCCTTTCGGCTCTGCTAGCTCTCCTGTTCTCTGCCGTGGTGTAACTGCTATGTATCTGTAACAGCGCTTTTTATATATAATGCAATTTCAACTCTCGGCATAATTATACAGAGTTTTAACATACAAACTGCTGCGTTATTTAACTCCGATACCTCTCGGCAATATAACAAAATAATGAATCATTTTAATACATAAAATGCCCTTTCGGGCCCACTTGCCGAGCTTGCATTATTCTCCGATGCGATGCGATCACTCCGATTCGATGTGATGCGATCACTATTTCCAATTGCGATTAATCGCAATCGCAACTTCCAGTTGCATGTTCCGATATTCCTATGCTCCGATGCGATCAATCACTGTTCACTTTGATATGTCGATGCGATGAATCGCTTTTCGAATACTTCCGATTGCGATTAATCGCAATCGCAACTTGCATTTGTATGTTCCGATGCTCTGCTCCTTCTCCGATGCGATGTAACACTGTTTATCGGAACTCAAACATATATGAATCATCGTTTAGACCATATTGGGTTCGAAACTCAATCGCAATCGCAAATTTTTGTTAACATGATCCACTGCCAAGTTTCTCCAAAGCGATTGGTGAGGGTCCCACAATATACGACTTTGTTTGTTTTAACTTGAACCATAGAGCGCTACATATAAATACATATATATGTTTTGGTCCTTTATATATAAAGTGCAACATATATAAGTATATTTCGTCGCTTCAATCTTTATGTATACTCCAGCTTGGGTTATGATTCTCGGAATTTCATGTAGGGGGGTCTCACATTATATGTATAATATTACCCGTCCTCATAGTATCAAGTCTTTGCTTCAGACTTAACCCCAACACTAATATATATATATATATATAACCTCTCGGGCTCCGTAGTTCGTTTAATGTTTCCGCTCCCAACATAGACTTAGCCATGTTCTTTATTCGAACCTTAGTCTTAAGGCTACAAATGGTTCCGACTCTTTTAATTACATACACCCGAGCTTATAGCATTCACTCAAGGTTTATATATATATTATTGTAGCACATATATCATATGGTGATTCACGGGTCCCACGCTTTACTGTTCACCCTCATCAGTTAAGCATATCCACATTATATAAGTTGCTATAGGTCTGCACCCTTTGTATCATTTCATTCGGATCATGAATCAACTTATAACTAAACCCAACACGGCCTTTTAACACAAAGCCATTCCATGTTGCCCACATGTGTTTGATAAACTCTGCACTTTTAGTACGTTCCAACTGACAACACCCTTTGAACATAAATATATATAAGCCCAAGTCAATCTTCGACCATGGCTTTAACCCTCGACATATCATAATGTTTGAACTTGCAACAAATAAATAATCCGCACATAACCCATTTCTATATATGCACTCAACTTTAATATATATCCAATATTGCAATGAATATCAAACCCGTTACATATTTTAACATATACACGTTCCAGGGGCCCACCTCCATTAACACACCTCTTGTATCCAACTACTGATAGTTTATTGCATCGACTTCGATGATCCAATAGACGACGCGCAATATCGCGCAACTTAAATGCTGGTTTCATAATTCCCCAAACTCACGCGAAAAAAGTTGTTTTACAAAACTGCCTGAGGACACGTGTCCTTCAATGACATATATCGCGTTCATTTTGGTAATACAACTTACCACTTCAATTCTCGCGCGAACCCACTGGTTTTGTGCCCCTTCGGTTTTACTGTTTATGTTAGGGGTTTCGCTTATAGTCAAGGTTTCGTTCCATAAAGAATGTCGCGTCTTTGTTATATACATATTCGTATAAGCTCTGTTCAACCTATAATATATAAAAACCCTTCTTGATGTCGTTATATACCTTTCTTCAGCACTTTGATATATATGAACCCTGTTTCATTGCTATTTTAATATAACACTATCATATGAACCCTGTTTCATTGCAAAACGCTTGGTTCCATTACCCTCAACTTGGTCAACTGCTCTGCCTCTGCTGCCCGACTGTTTCATCTCTGCCTCTGTATTCTCTGTCTCCGCCTCTGCTACTCTGCCTCCTTTCTCTGTCTCTGCGTCCTCTGCTGCTCGATCGTTTCATTTCAACAGTGTTCTTCCGCCTGTCTCCTTTGCCATCTATGCTGTCTCCTTTGCTCTGCTTTTCTTCTCTGTCTGTCTCTGTAAATAAACTTTCCCTCTGTTCTTCGCATGCTTCCTGTAAACTTTCCCTCTGTCTCCGCCTCTGCTGCCTCCTTTGCCATCAATGACAACATTTCCAACAGTCTCCCCCTTTGGCATTGATGGCAATACACTTCCTCTGTTTGCCTTTTAGGACCCTTTCTTCTGTTGCTTGCTCTTCCTCTCCCTTTGACATCAATGGCAAGGGGTTGCTCATTTTTCAGTGTGCTTTTAACTCTCGTCCATGTTGCACTGATCTTTAGGACCTGTTTCATGCTTTCCTTGCTAGCTGATCTCCCCCCTGGAATGATATTTTCTTTTCTGTTCTCCCCTGAAACTATGCTTTCTCTTCATATCAGAGAGTAGCATCTACAGATTCTACCCCTAGTCTATCTCTCAAATACTCAAATGGTTCTCTTGCAAGAGGTTTGGTAAATATATCTGCTGTTTGTTCTTTTGTTGGCACATACTCCAGCTTCACTATCTTCTGAGCTACTTGTTCTCGGAGAAAATGATACTTGATTGGGATATGTTTAGTTTTTGAATGAAGCACAAGATTTTTTGATAAGCTTATAGCACTTGTATTGTCACATTTGATAGAGATAGGTTCATCAATGCTTACCTTGATGTCTTGGAGTGTTTGCTTCATCCACATGACTTGTGTGCAGCATGCTGCTGCTGCTATGGATTCTGCTTCTGCTGTAGATAGGGAAATAGATGTTTGTTTCTTGCTTAGCCATGCCACCAGACTTTCTCCTAGATAGAATGCACCTACACTTGTGCTTTTCCTGTCATCCACACAGCTGGCCCAATCTGCATCTGTGTATGCTGTCAAAGTGAAGCTTTTTCCTTTTGGATACCATAGCCCAAATTGTACCGTTCCTTGTAGATATCTAAGTATTCTTTTGACTGCTAGAAGATGATTTTGCTTTGGTGCTACTTGATATCTAGCCACAAGTCCTACTGCTAGCATGATGTCTGGTCTTGATGCTGTCAGGTACAACAGACTTCCTATCATGGATCTGTAGAGTCTTTGATCTATATCAGCAGATCCATCATCAGCACATAGCTTGCATCCCGTGATCATGGGAGTTGACACAGGTTTGCAGTCTTCCATTTTGAACTTTTTCAACATTTCTTTTAAGTATTTTTCCTGTGAGATGAATGTACTTGTGTTCTTTTGCTGAATTTTAAGTCCTAAATAGAAACTGAGCTCTCCAATAATAGACATCTAAAACTTTGATTTCATCTCCTCAGCAAACCCTTTTGCTAGCTCATCTCTATTACTTCCAAACATAATGTCATCAACATATACTACAACAATCATGAGTTAATTTTCATGGGCTTTTATGTATAGATTGTTGTCTACTCCTCCTCTCTTAAAGCCTTGTTTTTGCAAGTATTTATCCAACCTTGAGTACCAAGCACGAGGAGCTTGTTTTAGTCCATATAGAGCCTTCTTTAGTCTGCATACATAGTCTTCTTTGTCTGTTAATGAGAAGCCTTCTGGTTGTTCCATGTAGACTTCTTCTTCTAGATCTCCATTCGGAAATGCAGATTTCACATCCATTTGAAATACCTTGAAGTCTTGGTAGCATGCAAAGGCCAGAAACATTCTGATAGCTTCCATTGTGGCTACAGGGAAAAATGTTTCATCGTAATCAAGTCCTTTGATTTGTGAATATCCTTTGCAGACAAGTCTGGATTTATTCCTGATTACCTATACTTGCTCATTAATTTTATTTTTGAAAACCCATTTTGAGCCTATGACATTTTTCTCAGTTGGTCTAGGAACAAATTCCCAGGTATTTTTCTTCTCAATTTGGTCCAATTCTTCATTCATAGCATTCACCCAATACTTTTCCTTGCTGGCTTCTTCAAATTTCTTTGGCTCTATTTGTGATAGCATGGCTATGTATACCTCTTATGTCTGTTCAGTTATTTTCCTTCTTGTGTGGACCCCTACTCTCTTGTCTCCAATGATCTGATCTTCTGGATGGTTCTTCTGAGTGTATCTTGAGGGGGCTTTCGATCTCAGTTCAACATCTTCTATTGTCTTGCTTGTTTCATCATCATCTTGGTTTTCTTCTTCATGGTTGTCTGATGGACTGCTGCAGTCTGTACCTCTTGTATTGTTTGGAAGTTCTTCATCAAATCTCACGTCAATGCTTTCTACTATTTTTCGAAGAGTCTTGTTGTAGCACCTGTACCCTTTACTTTTGGATGCATATCCTAGAAATATCCCTTCATTTGCTCTTGCATCAAATTTCCCAAGATTTTCATCATTATTCTTTATGTAACACTTGCTTCCAAAGATTCTTAAGTGCTTGATTGAAGCTGGTTTACCATGCCAAAGTTCAGAGGGAGTCTTGTCACTGCTTGGCCTTAAATGAGCTTTGTTAAGGATATGCACGGTTGTGTGTACTGCTTCTTCCCAGAAGGTTTGAGGAATATTACTCTCTTGCATCATGGCTCTGACAATTTGTTGTACAGACCTGTTTTGTCTCTCTGCTACTCCATTCTGCTGAGGTGTCCATGCAATGGTAAATTGTTGCTTTATTCCATGTTCATTGCATAGGCCTGTAAAGTTATAATCTGTGAATTCACCTCCTCTGTCTGATCTGATGCATTTTAGCTTGCATCCTGTCTAATTTTCTGCTAAAGCTTTGAATATTTTGAATTTTTCTAGAGCTTCCGATTTATTCTTGAGAAATGCAACCCATGTCATTTTGGAGAAATCATCTATTATCAGCATGAAGTAGGATTCTCCACTTGGTGTTTTAGTTCTTGCAGGTCCACACAGGTCCATGTGCACAAGCTGGAATGGTCTTCTTGTTGATAACTCATCTTTGGCCTTGAATGATGTGTGGGTCTGTTTGCCCAATTGACAAGATTTGCATATGGTATTGGAAGGCCTTTTTATTTCTGGCATATCTCTGACAGCTTTCTTCTTGCTCAGTTTGATGATATGATCGAAGCTGAGATGTCCCAACCTCTTATGCCATAACCATGACTCCTCAAGTTTGCTAAGATGGCATGCTTCATCTTCCTCTTTCACTATGTAAACATTACTCTCTGTTCGGACACCTTTGAGCAGAGTCTTTCCTGTGGTGCTTGATCTGACTTCACAGTCTTGTGCTTTGAAAAGAACTTCGCAGCCTTTATCACACATTTCACTGACACCCAACGAATTTGCTTTCAACCCATCTACAAACAGTACATCTTGGGCCTTACCTCTGCCATTATCTAAGCTGACTGAGCCTTTTCCCTTGATTTTTCCTGATTTATCATTGCCAAAAGTAACATTACCAGTTTTCTTTTCATCAAAAGTTATAAATTTGCTTTTGTCTCCAGTCATATGTTTTGAGCAGCCACTGTCCAGATACCATTGGCTTTTTAGGTCTTGAGCAGTTAGAGCCAGGTCACATTTATTCACCTTCTTTTTCCACTGGAAACATACTTTTGTTTGATATCTTTTGTGAGGTGATGAACCACATCCTCTGAGAGGACATTTGAAAGGCATATGTCCAATGTTATTGCATACACAGCATTTGATCATAATTTTTGCAGAATTGTGAGTATGAGTAAAATCTCCTTGATTCATAAACCTCCTTGAGGTGTTGTACATCAATCTTTGTCCATATTTTCTGCACTCAATGATTTTATGGCCAAATTCCTTACAATAAAAACAGTAACCATAGAAACAACTTGCATACCTGATGTGAGGTTGTCTTCTTCAGTTGTTTGCTTGAGACAGTGTCTTCACTGTTTGCATCTTTTGCTGGTTTGAATTACTCCACCTTGTGTGAGAGTATGCAGCAACGTGTCCCAGCTTGTGGCAGACATAACAAGAGGTATTTTTCATAGGAGGTAAGAATCTCCTTTGATGGCTTCCAAATTTGACATACTAAGGGGTATATGATCCTTCTTCTGTTGTCTTAGTATTTGTTGCATTCTTTGTTATTAGAGGTTTCTTTTGGTCTCTGTCTCCCTGATTACATGTTTCTTCTTTTGTAGGAATTATTTGAGCTGCTTCATCAGCCTTCTTTGCTTTTGCAAAAATAATATTTTTGTTTTCCTTTTCTTTCTTTTTACTTGATTCTCCTTCATAGCCTAGTCCAGTTTTTATAAGAGGAGATCTTTGAGCATCCATAATTTCGTTCAACTTACCAGAGCTTGTTGTTTGAGAAGAATTTGTAGACACTTTCCTTTGAGCATTTTCTAATTTCTTCCTCAGACATACTACTTCTTCTTCCAGCTTCTATTGTTCATGAGTTTTATCCATGATTTGCTGAAGTAACATGTCTTCTATCTTCTTGGCTTCTTCAAGCTCTACCTTCAGCTGCATGAGGACTTCTGAATTTTGCTCCTCTTACATACTTGAGGAGGATGTCCTTTTGTTTTCTGCACTTCAGTTTGAGTCTGTCAATCTCCTCCAGGGCACTTCTTAGCTCCCCCTCAAGGTCAACTTCACCTTCTTCTTCATCTTCTAACAGGAGTCCTTCAAGTTCTTCTATGGCCATCAGTAAAAATTTAGAGGTTCCTTCTTCACTTGAGGGTTCATCTGAGTCTTCAGATGCACTGCTGTCTTGTTGAGCATAGAAGGATTTTCTACTGAATTTCTTTCCTTTCTGCCAGTTCTTTGATGTATTTTTCTCTAATTCTTGAGCCTGATTCCTTACTTTCTTGTGAGGACACTTAACAGCATAGTGTCCAACTCTTCCACAGTTAAAGCATTTGAAAGGAAGTTTACCTTTGTATTTACCTGAGCCTCTATCCAGTTTCTTCACAAATTTATCTTCTTCTTCATCAGAGCAAGAGCATATGTCTTCCTTTTCTTCTTTTTTCCTTTCTGTTTTAAAAGCTGCCTCCCTTGTACTTGGCTTCTTCTGTGGGAGCCTCATCTCATAGGCTGTTAGATTTCCAAGTAGCTGGTTCATGGTCAAGGTTTCCCAGTCAGCTGTTTCTTCTATGGCAGAAACCTTGGGGTTAAAGCTGAGTGGAAGAGATTTTAGAATCTTTTGTACAATTACACATTCTGATATAGTTTCTCCAAGAGCTTTCATATTGTTAACAATTTCAGCAACTCTTAGGAAGAAGCTGCCAACATCTTCATCATCATTCATTTTTAAATTTTCAAATTGAGCTCTATATACTTGAATTTTGGTGGTCTTTACCTTTTTATTTCCCTCATGGATGTTTTCAAGAGTATCCCACATATCTTTGGCAGTCTTACTGTGCATTATTTTGATAAATTCAACCTCACAAAGTCCACTTAAGATTGCATTCATGGCCTTTGCATTCGCGACAAATTCTTGTTTAGCTTCTCTCTCTGGGTCAGTTGCCTTTGGGGCATATCCAAATTCTACAGTAGCCCAAACCTCTATTCCTAGAGACATTATGTATGCTCTCATTCTGATTTTCCAGAAGGCATAATTAGCACTGGTGAAGAAAGGGGCTTTATTTGTTGAGCTTCCTTCTTGACTAGCCATCCTGGGGACCTAGGATCTCCTTTCAGTGGTTAAACTGGTACAAAGGAACTTGGCTTTGATACCAATTGTTGAATCCTTAGTTAAACTGAGAGGGGGGGCAGGGCTGGGGTGAATCAATTTAACACATACATCAGCTTTTTAAAATTTTCATCAACTTATTTACCGCTTAATTTTATAACCAACTTTAATATGTGAACAATTTTAATATGTTGCAGCAAGTATTAAATTAATGAGACACCAAACTTATTATGAGAGCAACAAACATTAAGCAGATTAGGTAGATCATATCAACACATAGGCAACACACATAGAGACAACATATATAAGTGGAAACCCATAAAGGGAGAAAACCACATCTTATTATTGTTGTGATGCAAAGGCAAGCTCCAGCTCCCTCTCACCACTGTTTTTCTGCAGGCACCAACCTACAGGAGGCTCCAACCTCAGTCAGCAACAACTGACAACTATCAAGCTTCAATTTGATAGGGAAGCTCCAACTTCCTCAATTTATCAAAAGAAATGTTTGCTGATTTACCTCAGATATCAGCTCTGTTCTGTAGCATCTCTTTCTGTTCCTCTCTTCCTTATCTTCTCTGCCTCAATTTTCCATACTCTGCATTCTCTATACTCACTCTCTCTAACCTCTCTTTGCACATCAATGTGATATGCTTTATAGAGATTTCCTGATGACTGTTTGTTTTCCTCTAGGAATTTGAAATGGATAGCCATACCTCTTAGTCTTCTGCCTTCTCATTTCTTTTCCAGCTCACTCAGAAAAAATATAACTGTATGTACTAATTTTAACATTACAGTGCAATATTTGTTCTCTTCTGGAGACTTGCCAATGCATCACAAACAATATAAATCAGTTAAACCATTTACATTTCATTACAATGTGAATTCCAGCTCACCCATTCAGCCTCTTAGTTCACTGCGCTTGTCTTTTCTGTGACTGTGTTTTGTCCCTTCAGCTCTGCTAGCTCTCCTGTTCTCTGCCGTGGTGTAACTGCTATGTATCTGTAACAGTGCTTTTTATATATAACGCAATTTCAACTCTCGACATAATTATACAGAGTTTTAACATACAAACTGCCGCGTTATTTAACTCCGATACCTCTTGGCAATATAACAATAATGAATCATTTTAATACATAAAATGCCCTTTCGGGCCCCCTTGCCGAGCTTGCATTATTCTCCGATGCGATGCGATCACTCCGATTCGATGCGATGCGATCACTATTTCCGATTGCGATTAATCGCAATCGCAACTTCCAGTTGCATGTTCCGATATTCCTATGCTCCAATGCTTCGATGCGATCAATCATTGTTCACTTTGATATGCCGATGCGATGAATCGCTTTTCGAATACTTTGCATTTGTATGTTTCGATGCCTTGCTCCTTCTCCGATGCGATGTAACACTGTTTACCGGAACTCAAACATATATGAATCATCGTTTAGACCATATAGGGTACGGAATTCAATCGCAATCGCAACTTTTTGTTAACATGATCCGCTGCCAAGTTTCTCCAATGCGATTGGTGAGGGTCCCACAATATATGACTTTGTTTGTTTTAACTCGAACCATAGAGCGCTACATATAAATACATATATATGTTTTGGTCCTTTATATATAAAGCGCAACATATATAAGTATATTTCGTCGCTTCAATCTTTATGTATACTCCAGCTTGGGTTATGATTCTCGGAATTTCATGTAGGGGGGTCCCACACTATATTTATAATATTATCCGTCCTCATAATATTAAGTCTTTGGCTCAGACTTAACTCCAACACTAATATAATATAACCTCTCGGGCTCCATAGTTTGTTTAATGTTTCCGCTCCCAGCATAGACTTAGCCATGTTCTTTATTCAAACCTTAGTCTTAAAGCTACAAATGGTTCCAGCTCTTTTAATTACATACACCCGAGCTTATAACATTCACTCAAGGTTTATATATATATTATTGCAGCACATATATCATATGGTGATTCACGGGTCCCACGCTTTACTGTTGACCCTCGTCAGTTAAGCATATCCACATTATATAAGTTGCTATAGGTTCGCACCCTTTGTATCATTTCATTCGGATCATCAATCAACTTATAACTAAACCCAATGTGGCATTTTAACACAAAGCCATTCCATGGAGCCCACATGTGTTTGATAAACTCTGCACTTTTAGTACGTTCCAATTGACAGCACCCTTTGAACATAAATATATATAAGCCTAAGTCAATCTTCGACCATGGCTTTAACCCTCGGCGTATCATAATGTATTAACTTGCAACAAATAAATAATCCGCACATAACCCATTTCGATATGTGCACTCAACTTCAATATATATCCAATATTGCAATGAATATCAAACCCGATACATATTTTAACATATACATGTTCCAGGGGCCCACCTCCATTAACACACCTCTTGTATCCAACGGCTGACAGTTTATCGCATCGACTCCGATGATCCAACAGACGATGCGCAATATCGCGCAACTTAAATGCTCGTTTCATAATTCTCCAAACTCATGTGAAAAAAGTGTTTTACAAAATCGCCCGAGGACACGTGTCCTTCAATGACATATATCGCGTTCATTTTGGTAATACAACATACCACTTTAATTCTCGCGCGAACCCACTGGTTTTGTGCCCCTTCGGTTTTACTGTTTATGTTCAGGGTTCTGCTTATAGTCAAGGTTCCGTTCCATAAAGAATGTCGCGTCTTCGTTATATACATATTCGTATAAGCTCTGTTCAACCTATAATATATAAAAACACTTCTTGATGTCGTTATATACCTTTCTTCAGCACTTTGATATATATGAACCCTGTTTCATTGCTATTTTAATATAACGCTATCATATGAACCCTGTTTCATTGCAAAACGATTGGTTCTATTACCCTCAGCTTGGTTAACTGCTCTGCCTTGCTGCTCGATCGTTTCATCTCTGCCTCTGTATTCTCTGTCTCCGCCTCTGCTTCTCTGCCTCCTCTGGTTCTGCCTCCTTTCTCTATCTCTGCGTCCTCTACTGCTCGACCATTTCATTTCAACAGTCTTCTTCTGCCTGTCTCCTTTGCCTCCTATGCTATCCCCTTTGCTCTGCTTGCTTCTCTGTCTGTCTCTGTAAATAAACTTTCCCTCTGTTCTTCGCATGCTTCCTGTAAACTTTCCCTCTGTCTCTGCCTCTGCTGCCTCCTTTGCCATCAATGACAACATTTCCAACAGTAATGGTTACACTTAGCTTACAAGTACAACTTTGGTGATCAATGATGAGAAATGTTATTTATTGAATTTTGAAAGCTTGAAATTTTAAGATTGATGAATCATGAGACTCAATTTGTTGTATGTTACTAACTTGTGGACGTGGTTGATGAAGATTATAACTTCTACATGATTGATGTTATATGGTTCAATCTATGTTTTATCTAATTCATCATTCTACATGATTTTGTTGACCTATATGCATCAAGATATAAAAAATATATATATTACATAAAAATTCGCTCCCCAATTCGCTCCTGCCCCTGCTCCCACTCCTGCTCCCCATTTTTGCTCCCGCTCCCAAGTAACCTTGTTTGATATATCAGATACATCCACCCATCATAAAAAATATTCATGTTCTGTCAAAAATAGAGTGTATTATCGAGCATTTGATTATTTAAAAAGAAAATATAAATAAAATCGTGCAAAAATTAAAGGCCAAAACAATATGGTCAATTTTCCCTTGTCGACAGGAGAAGTTGAGTAGGAGTTCGATAGAAAGACATGGACTATGAAGCACCATCAAGAAACTCTGATACCCTCCAAAAATCTTTATTCAAAGAGAACGTCGCTTTTGATAGAATGTATGCATTTTGATTCAGTTACCCATATATATGTAGACATGTGAGCTGTGGTGATATATCTTTTAATCTCAAAGAGTTAATGAAAATAGGTTGTAAAAGAAAGTTCAAGCAAAATTGGATTCCATTCACTCAATTTACCATAAGCTTGGAATCACCAAATTTCTGCAAATGCGATACACCATGGTCAACGGCAAAGGAAAGAAGATTTTGATAGGCAAGAAGCTCGACATAACTTCTTGTTCTCGCACCCAAAACAATAGATATATGAAAGAAGTGATAAGAGTATAGGTGAAGAATAAACCTAGCTCCATTGAGTGCACCCAAAGCAGAAAAGGCTTTGTCAAAGAAAGCCCATGGAAATGATATATTAGGATTTACTGCCACCAATTCACATGTTCTGTGGGCATCTTTTTTCTGTGGATAATTGCCGAGTATAGTAAGCACTTCGACTGCAATGTGTCTAGGTATGGAAGTATGATCTTGAAAAATTGCTCGATTGCGAGATATTCAAATACCCTAAAGGATGATTAATGGAAGGGACTTGAAAGAGCGCGAGGAAAAAAGTGAGAGCCAATGTTGCCACGCGGAATCCATAAATGGACCCTTCTAGAAACCAATTAATGGTTCGACCAATTGACACTGATCCCAAATGTTTTGACAAAATGGGCAGTTCATAAATAGATGTTTGATTGATTCTCCTGCATTCTGACAAGGAATACACCATCTTGGATCCACTGTAAATATTTTTCGTAAAATTTCCCAGGTAGGGACCTTGCCATCCATAATACACTTGATTAAAGTCTTCTCCTTTGGAGGGCATCTGGATTCGCATAAAAGAGAGCACCACCACTTGGAATCCCGTGGATGACGCTCAAGAGAGATGTAAATATACCTTGCTTTTGGAGAGTAGAAACCACTTTTGGCTCCTGACAATCTAAGCTCATCTTCTCTATTTGATATTCTAATATGCCATGATTAGAGAGCATAGATAATTTTGCCACGACATTATATATGGATCAGGAATCTCCAAGTCTGATGCAAATTTTCACCCTTGAAACCATAAGGTGGTAGATGTATGATGCCCAATGTGAGCAAGCTTAGAGATCCCACGATCTCAAAAAAAGCAAATTAATGGCAGAGGAAGTAGATGTTCTTGATGAGACCCACCCATGGGTCCATATCCAAACGAACCCAGTCACCCGATCTGACCCTCCAAATCAACCCACTACGGATGGTTTCATTTTTGTTTAAAATAACTCACCAGATGATAGAGATATTTTGATGACGTTTGTCCGCACGCCTAACCCAATCCTCCATCGAAAGTGGGAATATATATTTTTCAATAACTGTTGTCCACAAACTTTGAGATGAGAGAAGGTGCAACCTCCTTTTGTTGCAAGAGCATGGAAGAAGAGAAAAATATTCTTCTAACCCCATGCCTATTGGAAATACTAAGAGGGGGGTGAATCAGTGTTTCTTAGGAATTAATAACTTTTTAATCTTTTTAGAGCATTTATTAAATTTTATACATCAATTGAAAACATAAACAAACAATACACAGTAGACACCAAATATTTTTAGGTGAAAACCCCCTCGGAGACTGAAAACCATCGAACGCTTCTCATAATAATTCATGAGTATATTAATGCTTCAGCTCCAATTGAAAAGGGAAGTCGCAACTCCGTAGTACTCTAGAAAAATGTTCAATTTTCCGGCTCCAACTGGAAGGACGCCCCCACGTCTTGGTTTTATCAACACTTGCTGAAAGGATGCTCCAACACCCAAGCAAGCTCCAACTTGCCCTAGCACCACCCTACCACCCTGAAGTATTTTCAAGCTCCACTCTTGAAGTTGACTTCAACCACCTTCCTAGCAACACCCAACCACCTTGGAAATAATAATGAGTTTGACAATTTGTGGGCTCCCATACCAGGGATAATGAACCACTTATAATGAGTAAACTTCTGCAAAATATTGTGGGCTCTCGTACTAGAGACAAGGACCCACTTACAATGCACATTGAAATCCTAACAACAAAAACCTTTAGTCCAGAAACCTTTCTGCAATGCTTCCCAAATACATTGCTGATTGACTGAACCCTTGTTGTTTCAAATAGGGGATGAGACAACAAATTTTTATGTACTGAATACTTTTGAAAGTGAGACAACTCTTGAATGCTGCTATAGAAACTGCAAAATTATCCCTACTGACAAATGTTGCATAGATGTCTTTTATGGTTTGCCAAACTGCTGTAAGGAATAATAACAATAAAATGCTGAGTTGATGTACCTCTATCTGGAGTGATCTCTGAAACAATACCTTTGATAATGTTCAATACAACAACTCCATTTCGTTGAAAGGAGTGACACTCTACCTTCGCCTTTTGACCTCTTATCAACGTACTTTGCAATATGAGATCATGATAATTGCACTTGATCCCAACCAAGGCTAATACATGCAAGAGAAGATCTCAGACAATGAAGCCCTAACGGCTTACAAAACTATCTGCCACTGTAGAAGTGCTTGAATAACAACCTTCAATACTTTATTAAGCAAAACCTTTTGCTAAGGCACCGTAGCTTCTTCAAACAAACTTCTTTTATAAAGATCATACCTGAGTGATTAGGGCTTATGTATTTGTTCCTTTATGTCAACAAGTCCTGAACTTCTAGTGCTGCTTCAAGTCTTCCAGATCACAGGTCACAAATAAGTGAAAACAACGGTCGACTTCAATATACCTGTAAGTGTGAATGTGTATAAATAGTGTCAAAATTATTGTCCTTAAAATGGACCCGCAGGCCTGAAGGTATTGTAAATAGTTCAAGCCTACTAATTGTTGTTCCGTAGGGCCAAAGTCTCTGAAAGTGCCCCAATCCGAAAGCCTAAAGAGATGAGCCCTTGACACCTTTTAAAACTGCTTCAAAAGAGTATGCTGCAGTCCTTGGAGTACAAATTGTATGTATTAAGGACCAAAAAACAGAGATGATGAGTTTCAGGTTCTAGTTCAGCGAATGAGCTGCAATAACAAATGAATCCTTCACAGAGAAAAATTCAGATCCTAAAACCCTTGGTCCTTTTTAGCAGGGTAGGCCGTGTTAGCACTCCACCAGTTCTCCGAACGCTGAAAAGGAAACTGAAAAAGGTAACCACAGACCAGTTTGACCTAGTAGCTAGCCTTACCAGTTTGAGGGTGTTCTCTCAATGAGATCACAGTCAAGGGTTGACTGGAGTGTAAAGGATATTAGGCTAGGTATGTTTAGATCAGGGTTTGGTTGATTTGATGGTTTTGTGCTGGATGGTGGCTTAGGTCTAGGAGGACTAGGTATGGGCTTTGAAAATCAGTTTTGCAGAGATGTAATGGGGCAAGGTAGGCACGTACTTTAGCACATTAGAGATATATTTGTCTATAGGATAGATTGTTAAGGTTTCAGAACGAGCATGAATCTCATGAATTCGTTTATATCAGAAGAATATGAACAAAAATGTGAAAGCTTATCCAAAATAGAGAATTATATCAATGAATTTTGTTTATTATCTTAGGAAACAAACACATGAAGCATGGAAGTGGAAATAGAAGGTACAATACATTCAAACATATGATCACATAAGGAAAAACACTGCTAAAGCACATACCACAGGTATTCCACTACAATAGCTACAAATCCTATCTATTATTTTGTAATATTCGCAATTAGCAGCAACTAATTGGAAATATTAATCTTGCCAAGTTTTGCTTTTATAATGATTATCAGTTAATAAAAAGAAGTGATGGGACCCATAACCCACACTTAGGAAATAAAGTCTCTCTAAAGTCACTTAGGAAAAT
Organism: Pinus albicaulis; assembly: GCA_034641835.2. NCBI lineage: Eukaryota > Viridiplantae > Streptophyta > Pinopsida > Pinales > Pinaceae > Pinus > Pinus albicaulis. The sequence continues at coordinate 317,508,749 of CM076576.1, read as the reverse complement.
ATTAGAGGACAGCGTGGGGCCCATGAGAGCCTAGTGATAGCATGAGGGAAGAGGCAACGTGAACAACATGGGCCCATGACAGCGCAATTGAGAGTGGACAACGTGGCCAAGGAGGGACAACGCAATTTAGTGGGGTTTGGGTGAGAATTAGGCTCTCAAGCGTAAAAGGGAGGGGAGGCTCCTCATTCTCTCATTCTATTATGCATCTTTGATTTCTGTTTTTTGACATTGAGCACGCTTTTGTTGTTGAGCGAAGTTTGCAAGTGCTGTTTAGCACACCGGGTGTCTCCAAGCAGAGATCCCAACCTTAGTCTCGGGGGACTTCGAGTGCTCGCTTAGGTGAGGAGATCCATCGATCATTTTACAGGGGAGAGCATATAACACCTTCACCCAGGATCACACAGTTGCTTGGACAACGCAGTCTCTCTGAGGGATTACGCAGTTTGTGGTAGAGGCAATTCCGGGAGGGAGGGGATATCAAGGATTTCAGCCCGAGGATAGTGTGAAGGGACCAACCCTTCACTAATCATCATTTTGTAGCAGAAGGAGGCCATCACTTGCAGGTTTATCATTCAGGGCCAACGTACTCACTAGGAGTGCGTTATTTTCCAAGGGAGGTCAAATTACGGGGTCAGCCATTCCGAGATTCCTTCTTTGGTTTTTCCGGGTTATTGGAGGAGACCACATTTCCAAAGTTTCACAGTTTTATGAGCACGGGAACAACCCCAAAGAGCCATTCCATTTCAGCAGTAGCAGTAGTCCAAGAGCAGCAGTGGCACATTTGGAGATTACGTAGTCCTTGACAGAGCAACCATTCCTTGAGCATTTCTGAGAGTATTTACAGCTTGCCTTGAGCAAGCCAAGGTGCCATCATTCTGATCACATTTGTACCCATTGTTATCTTTCAGTTTATATAATAAAATGGCTCAGCGTTTCTCCATATTTGCCGAATTTTTATGATGTCTCTCCATTTGTTGTAGTTTCTTGTTTATGTTGCTTTGTATTACTTTTTATTTCTATTCGGAATATTATAGTGGTATCAGAGTTCATAGACTTGGCTTTGCCAGTGGAGCAGATTAGTCTATGACACCAACAGGAAAACCATTTATCACTTACCGAGGAAGGAAGTACAAGTACCAAGAGTGGAGGCTTGAGACCACTTTTGGAGAAAGGGGATTGTGTTCCAGTAGTGGACGTAGAGGAGGAATAACCAATGGCAGAGGAGAAAGTTGAAGGGAGGGAGTTCGGGCAATTCCTAAAGTTTGTGCAGGAGCTATCGAGGAGGATCGAAGAGATGGGGCATAAGTTTACCGCAGACCAGAGACAATGTGAAACCCCAAGGGGTTTTCACATCGGAGAAGGGTTCGACACTTCCCACCATTTACAGGAGCAGTTCACAGCGCAGCAGGTTGTGTCACTTAGTCCCCCACGTTCTGTGTTGCCCACATTTCTGACTGTAGGCTCCGGGACGAGAGTACCTCAGGAGTCAGAGCCGATTCATATGGGGGATTATTTTGCAGAGTATCAGTCCTACGGGCGAGAGTTTGGTGAAGCTCTCACATTCCATGATTTTGTTCAGCTCCAGAAGGATAGCCGACCCAACAACTAGAACAAAGGGGGAAGATACACACAAGATGGGGACGTGTAGCGTACAATGGGCATGATTTTCTTGCTAACATTTGAGGGGCTATCATGCATGCACCGGCCAAGTTCCAACAATACTTAGTGGGCAACAGGTTTAGTGTGAGGATTGATGTAAATTTTTGAAGATGTTCTATGCTTGATGCAACTTCAATTTTTATCCCAATATCTGTTAGCAATCACATAAACAATAAAGTAAAATGCTGATAGAACATACCAGTAGATCAATAGAAGACAAGCCAAAATATATAATTGTGTTGGTGTATTATGGCGGTCAGCAGGATGCTTCAACCAACAAAGTCTCAATACGGTCAGCCAACTAGAAGTGTCACACAACCCTCTAGGACAACCAAAACAGTCAACCCCAAAAGTCAACAAAGGTCAATGTTGTTAGTCAACGGTCAACGCAAACAACAACAGCAGCAAGGTCAACGCAGCCAAGTGAAAGTCAATGTCTAGCCTCGGGGATTGTGCCAAAAAATGTGGATTCAGAAAATCGAAAGTTTGGGAGAGTTTCAAGTTAATTTGACCATGCATTGACCAAAGTCAACACTGGTCAATGCTATGGTAAAACCCTAGGCCAAAAACAGAATTTGCAGCTTGCTGAAATTTCCCACATGTGAAGAGAAGAGCCTCCAAGGTGATCGAACCAATCAGATGAGGAGAGAGAAATGTGTGAGGATGAGATGAGGTAAAAATGTCCTCCAACATTGACCAATATATATCCATCAATGAGGGTTTGTGACACAATTGCTGGGGCACTAAACCTCTAGGCTGACCTGCACATATTTTGAATAAATTCAAAATAAATGTTCTGCTCATCGGATCAAGATGATCTTTAGACCGATCTTGCACCTCTCCGAAAGAGGAGTCCAATAAAAATATTGGCATCTTCATCTGAGCATCACAACATGGAGTTTGGACCTAGTTGTCCAAAATTAACACTCCTTCTCAACTAGGGAGAACTCTATCCACCTGTGCAATCCAAACATCGTGCGTCATCCCACCGTAACTTGCTTTGTTGGCTTCTTTATTTCAAAACAGAGGTGGGTCAGTCACAAAGACATCATTCCCGACTGACAGATTTAGCCCAGAGGTTTGAAGTCTCTATTGGACTCAAAAAGAGTCTCATACCAACCTGAAGTTGGTTTACCTGACCCGAAGTTAGTTGGAGGTCCGAAATCTCACTATACTTGATCCCAGATCAAGTGGTTGGACCGTGCCATCCTAGATAGAGAGTACGACAATGTCTGATGCGTCCATCAGTCTTTGCTACTAGTCTCTAGCTTTTCCCACCTCACTGGCCAAATGAGAGGTACTTCCTATCAGCCCTGATCTCAATGGGTAGGATGCATATAGGGCACAGATCATGAGAGGTCAACCTACTCAATCATCATAACAGTGGGGCAGAAGCACACCAACAAGGTTCGACAAGCCCAGCCTTGTGGTTGATTATAGCTCCGAGAAGCTATCCCCAAAGCCCCCCAGAGCTCCAAGAGGTCATCGTCCAACAGGACCCTTGGGTCGTTCCGCGATACCAAGATTCTCACGGAAGGTTAGGAACTTGACCTTCTCAGGGGCTTGTGAGAATATCCGCGACCTGCTCATCAGTGCCTATATGATCGAGCCTTACGTCGACTCGTTGTACCATATCCCGGATAAAGTGGTACCTGATATCAATATGCTTGGATCAATCGTGGAACACAGGATTCTCGGACAACCGAATCCCACTTTGGTTATCACAGAGTATCACGGTGGTATCTAACACCTACCTGAACAACTCAATGAAGAGATTTCACAACCAAATTGCTTCACAACAGGCCATACTCGCTGCAATGTATTCGGCCTCCTCAGTGCTCAAAGCCACGGACTTCTGCTTCCTGCTTATCCATGATATCGAAGCAGAACCAAGTGTGAAGCAGCATTCCGATGTGCTCGTACGATCCACCACACTGCCAGCCCAATCAGCATTAGTATATCCATGGAGTGTCATGCTCCTGGCAGTGTATCTTAGCCCATGGTTATTCGTGTCGCGAAGATATCTCAACAGATTCTTGGCACCAACCCAGTGAAAGTGATGAGGGTCAACCATATGTTCACTCAAGGTGTTCACTGCAAAACATACGTCCGGATGGGTGTTCACTAAGAAAATCAGGGCCCCTATGAGTTGACGATACTCAGTAGGATTTGCTAGCACGGGCTCAGCAACGCTGCCACTCAACTTCTTAAAGTTAAGCTCCATCGGTGTTGACACTGACTTACAGTCCACCATACCAAATCTTTCTAGAAGCTTCACAATGTATTTTCCTTGAGAAAGGAAAATCTTGCCAGGTCTCTGCCAGACCTCCAGGCCTAGGAAGTAATGCATCAGTCCTAGTTCCTTCATCTCGAACTCAACAACGAGCTCCCTCTTGCACTGATGAATGAGAGGGTTAGAACCTGTTAGGGAGAGGTCGTCCACATACAACACCAGAATGAGAGGTTTTTCTCTATCAACCTTGAAGTAAAGGTTCAGATCAACATTACTACGAGTGAAACCCAACTTCATCAGGTAGCTATCTATCCTCTTGTACCAAGCTCTGGGTGCTTGCTTCAAGCCATAGAGGGCTTTCTTCAACCTGCACACACGATGTCCCAATACCGGACTTCGAACCCCAGAGGTTGCTCCACATACACCTCTTCCTTTATCGCACCATGCAGAAATGTAGTCTTCACATCCATTTGATGAAGACTCCATCCTTGCGTAGCAGCAAGGGCTATGATAGATCGGATGGTGGTATATCGGGCCACAGGTGCAAATATATCATCATAGTCTACGCCTTCTTTTTGAGAAAAGCCACGGGCAACGAATCTTGCCTTGAAATTTTCAGCACTTCCATCAGATCCATGCTTGATCTCGTAGAGCCATTTCGAGGTGACAACAGCTATGTCCCTCGGTCTTGGAACCACATCCCAGACATCATTCTTCATTATGGACTCATACTTTTCGTGCATAGCATCCTTCCTGATTTGATGCTTTATGGATTCCTCAAAAGATCCAGGCTCAGATTGTACAATAGTACTCATGGCTGCTAGATACCCTTGGTATCTATTTGGCTTCTTTCTTTCACAGAATGTCCCCCTTGGGGCCATATGTCCGACGACATCCTCGAGAGTGTCCCTTAGCCATGATGGTCTCTTCCCCATCGAAGGAGGTGGATCAATTGGGTCCATCGGTCCTTCAACATCAGGCATCGTCTCATCCTTCGGTTCTTCTTGATTTCCAAGCCTTGCTTCATGATCTTTCTCAGATCTTGGAAGATTGACTACTTTCCTCAGGGAAGCATCTTCGTCAAAGGTAACATCGTGGGATATCTCCACTTCCCTTTGACCAGGCACATAGACTCTATAGGCCTTTGAAGTTTCTTTTTAGTCCACAAACATTCCCTTCTTCCCAGAAGCATCCAACTTGCTCCTCTTCTTCTTCGGCACATGAAAATAAACAGGACATGAAAAAACTCTATAATGTGAGACGTCAGGTTTCTTACCAGAAAAAACCTCTTTGGGAGTTTTGGAGTCTAGAGTGGAATGCGGGCATCGATTTTGTATGTACACAATAGTGTTGAATACATGCACATTCAGATGAGAGACCTCCAAGTGCGGTGAGAACCATCTCTCGATCAGCTATTGTCTCTCCCATAGCCAGAAGATTATTCTTGATTTCGGTCAACTTCAGAAAATATGATTGAATAGACTCATCCTTGCCTTTCTTTAGATTCTTCAATTGGTTAATGAAGAATAGAACATGTTGACCAACTTATCATACATCTCATTGGATGTACCCAGCTCAGAGGTGTAGGCAACCAGACTCTTATGAATTGAGTCCCTTATCATCAGCTTTGCTTTGATTTCTCTCTTCTTCTACTTTCTTTTGGCAGCAGCAGTTGTAGTGGATGGAGGCTCTTGAGTTTTACCCTGAACATAGTCCATGACATCTTGGTCTTCTAATAGAAGATCTAATGTCATCTTCCAAGCATGGAAGTCATCCTTCCCAGTCAATTTGTCATCAGCCTTAAAGCCATTGTAGTTAGAGGAACCCATGCTCTTCTTCGGTGATTGCTACAAACTAGGGCAATTCTATGCTTGATGACGTTCTATGCTACCATGTAAATTTTTGAAGACGTTCTATGCTTGATGTAACTTTACTTTTTATCCCAATATCAGTGAGCAATCACATAAACAATAAAGTAAAATGGTCATAGAACATACTAGTAGATCGACAGAAGACAAGCCAAAATATATAAGTGTTTTGGCGCATTACAGTGGTCAGCAGGATGCTTCAACCAACAAAGTCTTAATATGGTCAGCTAACCAGAAGTGTCACACAACCCTCTAGGACAACCAAAATAGTCAACCCCAAAAGTCAACAAAAGTCAACGCTGTCAGCCATTGGTCAACACAAACAGTAGCAGTAGCAAGGTCAACGCAGCCAAGTCAAAGTCAACATCAAGCCTCGGGAATTGTGCCAAAAAATGCGAATTCAGAAAATCGAAAGTTTGGGAGAGTTTCAAGTTAATTTGACCATGCGTTGACCAAAGTCAACGCTGGTCAATGCTGCGGTAAAACCTTAGGCCGAAAATAGAATTTACTGCTTGTTGAAATTTCCCACGTGTGAAGAGAAGAGCCTCCAAGGGGATCGAACCAATCAGATGGGGAGAGAGAAATGTGTGAGGATGAGATGAGTGAAAATGTCTTCCAATGTTGACCAATATATATCCATCAATGAGGGTGTGTGACACAACTGCTGGGGCACTAAACCTTCAGGCCGACCTGCACATATTTTGAATAAATTCAAAATAAATGTTCTTCTCATCAGATCAAGATGATCTTTAGATCGATCTTGCACCTCTCCGAAAGAGGAGTCCAATTAAAATATTGGCATCTTCATCTAAGCATCACAACATGGAGCTTGGACCTAGTTTTCCAAAATTAAGAACTGACCACAATAACCTCTGGTTTTTTTTAGAGCATAAGCAGTTGCAGGAGAGGCAACAGAAGTGGGTCAGCAAGATCCAGGCACATGACTTTGACATTGAGTATGTCAAAGGGAAGAACAACGTGGTGGCCGATGCTTTGTCCCGCAGACCGACAACGTTGTCTCTGATGAGTATAGACACAGATTGGAGGGCTCAGTTACTGATGGAGTACTCCAAGGACCGTTTTCCCTGTGAGGTATTGGATGGTCAGATCAAAGATGACAGGTACATGGTGATGTATGAGGTGATATACTTCAGGGACAGTATCTTCTTGACTGGGAGCTCTTAGCTCAAGGAGAAGATACTGCGTGCCTCCCATGACTCACCATTATCAGGCCATCAGGGGTTCACCAGGACCTACAAGGCAATCAGGGAGAGGTTTTCTTAGAGAGGCCTAAAGGAGGACATACTTTGGCATGTCAGGGAGTGCGAAGTGTGTTAGCGGAACAAGGGAGAGATGAACCACCCAGCAGGACTACTACAGCCACTTCTCATTCGGGAGGGGAAATGGGAAGGCATTTCGATGGACTTCATCACTCGGTTGCCCATGGTGCAGGGTAAGGATTGCATCTTTGTGGTCGTTGATTGACTAACAAAGTATGCGCGCTTCATCGCTATATCAGCACGGTACACTACAGCATAGGTAGCAAAGCTATTCTTCAGGGATATTTTCAGATTGCATGGTCTTCCGAAGACCATTGTTAGTGACCGGGACAACCGTTTCACGGGCGGATTTTGGCAGGAGCTCTTTCGTTTGGTGGGTATAGAGTTGACTCCTAACACCAGTTATCACCCTCAGACGGACGGGCATACAAAGATAGTGAACAAGTGACTGGAAGCCTACTTGTGAAACTATGTCACAGGGCAGCAGAAGGCATGGTTATGCTAGTTGCATTTGGGAGAGTACTGCTATAACACCACTTTTCAGATGTCCATCTGTATGTCTCTGTTCTATGCTTTGTATGGATACCATGCTTTGACTTTTGCTGACGTGATGTTTGGTGCTAGCAAGGCCCCCAGAGCCAAGGACTAGATCCAAGAGAGTCAGGATATACTCCGGGTTCTCAAGGATAACTTAGCTACAACTCAGAACCAACAGAAGCTGTATGCCGACAGGGGACGGGTTGAGAGGCAGTTTGAGGTAGGGGACTTGGTCTACCTACGACTTCAGCCATACCAGCAGTCCACGCTGAAGCAGAAGGGGGTCGAGAAGCTCAAGCCTCGCTTCTATGGACCTTACAGGGTGATTTGCAGGATTGGAGAGGTTGCATATGAGTTGGAATTGCCCACTGGTAGTCGGATCTACAACATCTTCCACGTATCATGCCTGAAAAAGGCATTGGGGCAGTAGGTGACTGTAACAGAGGAGCTTCCACATACAGATGATGAGGGGCATTTGGTGTTCTAGCCATAAGCCATCATAGACACCAAGGAGAGACAACTATGGAGCATGACAGTTAAAGAGTACTTGGTGAGGTGGAGGAACTTGCTGAATGAGGATGCCACTTGGGAGAGTAAGAAATTTTTTTAGCATAAGAATTTTTTTTAGCATCCGTCCTTGCAGTTGCTTGAGGACAAGCAACGTTTTGGCGGGGAGGACTGTAATATTCCCAATTAGCAACAACTAATTGGATATATTAATTTTTCCCAATTTTTCTTTTCTAATGTTTATCAATTAATAAAAAGAAGTGATGGGAGCCATAACCCCCACTTAGGAAATAAAGTCTCCCTAAAGTCACTTAGGAATATATTAAAGGACAACGTGGGGCCAAAGAGAGCCTATTGATCACGTGAGGGAAGAGGCAACGTGGACAGCATGGGCCCATGACAACACAGTTGAGAGTGGACAACGTGGCCAAGGAGGGACAACGCAGTTTAGTGGGGCTCGAGTGAGAGCACGACTCAAGCATAAAAGGGAGAGGAGGCTCTTCATTCTCTCATTCTATTATGCATCTTTGATTTTTGTCTTTTGACATGGAGCACGCTTTTGCTGTTGAGCGGAGTCTGCAAGTGCTGTTCAGCACACCGGGTGTCTACGAGTAGGGGAACAACCCCAAAGAGCCATTCCATTTCAGCAATAGCAGAAGTCCGGCAGCAACAACAACACATATGGAGATTACGCAGTCCTTGACAGAGCAAATATTCCTTGAGCATTTCTGAGAGTATTTCCAGCTTGCCTTGAGCAAGTCAAGGTGCCATCATTTTGATCACCTTTGTACCCATTGTTATCTTTCAGTTTATATAATAAAATGGCTCAACGTTTCTCCATATTGGCCGTATTTGTATGATGTCTCTCTATTTGCTGTAGCTGCTTGTTTATGTTGCTTTGTATTACTGTTTATTTCTATTCGGAATATTACATATTTCCTGCCAAATTCACAAGTACACTAGTATCCACGAGGCTCAATTCCACAACACCCAACCTTTCAAAATGATTACAAAGTGCCTCATATAGTCACTGAGGTCGAAATCCTCCCTTGGAGGTTGAATGGCCAGCAAGAAAAACCAAATTTATGCACCTATCCAATGTCTGCTACATACAAGGGAGATTACCCAACCATTTCCTTCTTTTTATAACAACCATGAAACATTTACTCAACGCATTAAATGGAGGATAAAATACCTAAGCAACCCTACTTTAACCCATTTATATTTACTTTGACCCCTTACATTCATGTACATTTACCCCTTGACTTTTACCAAAGTCAAACTGTGAATTGCCAAAATTTACATAGTGAAATTTCATGAGAATTTATCGGTAATTTGCAGATGTGCAATGAGCTCTTGGAGGCCACTTTTGGGTGCCTTCTTGAAGTCCAAATCCAAAATAGAGACCTGTTCTGGAAAGCTTGGAGAGTGTAGTTGTCTTTAGAGTATTCAAGCATGCAAAATGACCCTTTCTAGGTTGAGATATATTCATTCTCCCAAGGTGTCTCGAGGTGCATAGCGAAAGTGGAAAAGAGAGGCAAAGGCATGTTTTTGGCCTCTTTTTTTGGATTTTTCTCAAAATTTGTGCCCTAGACCAAAAAACTAAGGAAATGGGTTTGGAGAGGAGGCCACCAGCATTCCAGAATTGTAGAGTTTTTCCCATTTGGAGGCCCAGGGAAGAAATGTAAGGTGAGCTTGCTGCGCTTTTGGACATATAGCCAAAATTGCCATATTTCTAAAAAATGCAACAAATTTCACTAAAATGCAAAAATTCTTCCAAATCTTCTCAAAATTGGCCCAGCGACACCAAATAAGGTGTGTTATGCTATCATAGATGCATCAACAAGTAGGTCCAACTTACCCCTCTCCTTTTGACTAGTTAGGGTTTAATTTAGTTTTGCCTTCAACTTCTTGACCTTGACTTTGCAAATCTGATTTCTTGCATAGTAGTGGTTAGCCATGTGCTTTTGCATTTTGTTGTCCATGTTGGCCTTGTCAAGGAGGTTCTCCAAATGAATATTGACTTTCTCAAGCCAAAACTCCCCGTTTTCATTGATTTCCATGGCTATCCTGTCTTCAAAACTCAACTCTTCATCTGATGGATTTTTCTCTCTTTCCTTCTGCACTGCTCTTTTGAGACCCATGGTCCTTGGCCTCTTCCTTCTTACCTGTTCTTCATATTCATCATGCTCATCAGAATCTTCTGTATCAACCACTGCTTTGCCTTTCACATCTTGCATACTAGCTTTGGATTGCTTGCTCTTTGAAAATAGCTGCTTTACCTTTCAGTTGTTTATTCTCTTGTTCTAGGAAGGAAATGATGAAATTAGCCCTTGCCAAATTGTCCTTGAGCTCTTTGATCTGAGCATCTTTGTCTTTGATGATCCTCTCTAGGTTTTCATGTTCTTCACTGCCCTCCAATGCTACTATGTCAAAGTCATGCTCCTCATCATGCATAGATGTCTCATGCTGTAATGGTGTTCCCTGCTATACTGATGTGGGTTTGGCCCCTTCCTCAATTTGAGGAGCAAACACAAGCCTTCTGCCTCTCTGATATGTCTTTGTGATCTCAACCCTAGTTTTCTTTGTCACTGAGTCTTTATGTGATTGAGCTTCCACCCTATTTGATGAACCCACCTCTTGCATGGTAGGTGACATGGTTTGCTGCTGGCTTGGTGTAGTAATTATGGGCATTTGCAAAGCTGCCTCAATGAAGGAATCCCATGTCATATTCTTTTCTGCTAATTGATGGAGAATTATAACCTTTACCAAACTATGATGAAAAAGGCTAGGATAATGCTCTCTGCATTTCACTTGCACCCTTTCAGACATTTAAATCATGCTCCTATACAAGAATATTGCACAAATTGAGAGATTTAGCAGCTGTGAAGTGCATGAGAAATCTAATGTGGTATTGATACATCCTTGAAAAATTGCCCTCGCATTTAAAGAACTTCACGACAACCTTCATTAATGGTGCATATCTCTCCAACAAATATCTAAATGGGAAAACATGTGAATGAGCTCCTTTGTACTATGATTTCAAGTAGGGCTTGTATTCTTCAAGGTCTAGTTTCATGCTTTTGAACCAATTCTCACCATGATTTGGTATTCCTTTAGCATGAGATATGACATCTACTGAAAATATGAAATCAATCCTTGCGATAGTAGCCTTTTCTCCTTTCAAAGTGATGGAAAAAACACTTGTGAGCTGCTCATGATAGCCCACTTCTTGCACCCTTTGACAAAACCCTAAACAATCCACATCTTCAAAGCACTTCTTGATAAATGGCGAGGAGGTGATTTCATTACAATTGGAGGGCTCAAACCTTAGTATTTTCCCACCTTTGTTATACTTCCTTTTCCCTGATGGTGATGAGTTAACTTCCATACTTTCAAACCCTAGGTGGAAGGCAAGCAAAAGATTGGATTTTGCAGCTATGAGTGGATGAAGTGACAAGATGGGTTTGGGAGTTTCCTAAATTTTTGAGAAAATTTAGGAGGGTAGTGATGTTAATGAGTAGGGGAAAATGAAAATTTAGGAAATAAGCGAGGGGAGGGGGTGGAAAAGAATAAAATATAGTCCTACCCTAGAAGGACATAAGGTAGACTGGGGTTTATGGAGAAAATGATAGAAATGAAGGAAATAAGGCTGTGTCGTGTATGGAAGTGGTCTATCAACTGTAAATAGAGGTGTATGGGCAAGAAAACTATGGTTTTGTGTAGAAATTGAGCATTTGGAAACCAAAACCATGAAGTCTAAGCAAACCCTAGAAGAAGAAGTTTTTGATTAAATTTTCTTGGTAAATAGTGCAAAGGAGGAAATGGAAGGCTTTGACCTACTTCTGGACGAGGATGGAGGCTGTAATGGCTGAAGTGAAGCCTTCAAAAACCAACTTGATTGCTAAAAATCATTTCTGCAAAACACTGGCCAGATGCGCAGCGAAGTGTCTCTATGCGCAACATAGTGTTCCTGTGCGCAACGCCTGCAAATTTTTGCCAATGAGAGGTAGAAAACCAATTTTTCTTGCCAATGCAAGAGGGGAGCTTGATGAAGAGTGCAAATGATTTTCTCTTTTGTCTTTTATAGCTTGCTTTGGAGTCATTTCATCAATGAGGTGGGATGTCCTCCTCATGAATCTCACTTTCTTTTTAGAACCTTGTAGCCTTAGAAACTTTAATTGCAACTTTAGTTCTTAGGAACTTATTACATAATAGAAACAATAAATTACATTTTGAAATCAAACTTTATTGAACAAAGTTGCCATTACCACTCCTCTAATTGCCAGATTTTATGCATGAAATGACAGATTTGGTGACCTTAACCCTAATGACGTAATGGTGACACTAAGATGAATGAAAACCATGATGATGTTGACTGAAATGATAATGATGATCTTTCAATGATGGTACACTCAACTGAGTGATGACAAGGATCAACATGTAATTTTTTTTGAAAGGAGTGGAAATAGCCCTAGACACACTATCCAGTGACCAAATTTTTATTTGAAAACCTAATGAAATGACAAAAAATTGACTTTGAGAACCTAACAAGACATGGTAAGAGCCCATTGATCACTTGTGACAAGCTGTACAGACTGATACTAACAGGCTGAATAAGCTAGTAACTTTTTGCCAAACCTTGGTTCCTTTCAAAATGATAGTCCTATACCAGTTCGTGCTCTCGCTGATCTGAGTAGGCGATTAGATTAATTTAGGAAAACACTTTAAATTCATCAGAATACTTGGGAATTTCAACGCTGAAGAAACTTGTATTACCAACAAATGTAGTCTAGAAGAAGTATTCCAATGAAGCACAAACCCTCGGTGGTCTTGAAATGCCACAAAACTGAAACAAAGATATAAAAGAGTCGAGCTTCATAAGTAATCCCTCTATCTACAAGAGACCAACGAATCCCTAAATGAAACGAATGAAAAGAAACCAAATCCTTCTTTATCGACTGCAGGGGCTAATTGGATAAATACTTCGCTAACCGTGAGCCTCCACAATCAGAAAAACACATATGTTATGTTAGGATTGATGCCCTAAAGAGGGCCGAAGTCCTTGTTCCTGCAATTAGAAGACAACAAATCCCACAAAACAAACAAAAACACCTTAATACCTCTCGTCTGATTTGATCAACGCTCCTCAGGGCCGAAAATAATAATTCTAGAGCTTCAAATGATTCTCATTCAAGTTCATGCCTTAGGATGGAGGAATCATTCCCTTTTATAACTTTGGAGGGGCTCCTATAGGTAACTAAATTCCCTTTTGGAGGGAGATATACCTTTTGAAATACCAATATGTTGAAGGGAAAAATCTTTTTGTTAAAATTTGAAAGTTGCATGAAGAAATTTTAGAATTCTTTGCAGAAACTTGAAAGTTGTATGCAGAAAATTGAATGTACTTTGCAGAAAATTGAATGGAACTGAGTGTACTTTGTAAAAAGCTGAATGTACTTTGTAAAAAACTGAATGTACTTTGTAGAAAACTGAATGTTCTATGTTGTTACAATTACTTAGAATGCAAATTTATTCTTCAAAACTTTTCAGATCAACAATTGTAGATAGAACATAAACTTGAGAATCATATGAAGGCACAAACATATTTTGACCACAACGTACAATCCCATCTGCTCTAATACGAAGTTGAGAGCCCTATCCCACCTTCCATGTTGAATACCTCCATATGAAAGGGAATTGCAGGAAAAGAGCTTTCCATTGATTTGATGCATTCACTATGGATTTAGATTGGTTTCTAATCTAGTCTATAATTGTCCTGGGTGCATCATGCTTGTCCATTAGAATTTGTTTCGAAGACTATCGCTGGATATAAAAACCTAGAGGGCTTTTGCTGCCAGAGCCTTTCCAAACAAAAGGACATTGTTTAAGCCCCACTCCCTTTAATTCCTAGAAGTGGCTACTTGCTTCCATTTTGACAACGTGTTAATTTTAGTTCACAATGGTATGTTCTATGCTTAGTACAATTACTTCAATGTCCTTTTAGCAACCCAATGACAATTTCCAAATTAGTTTTCAATAACAGTCATATTAACCATAAATCACATTGACAGTAATAAAAGGTAAGGTCTTCATAAAGTCAAGTGGCAATGTCTGGTGGATAGATTATCTAAACTTAATAAAAGGTAAGGCCTATCGATATGGGAATTGAAGTATAATCAAAGTGGGCGAGATCATATAGAGCAGGAATGTTTATGTTGATCGCTATCACCCATCTATTTGAGCTGATCGCTTTCATTCGATCGCTAAACTTTGAACAGTAAAATGCAGAAGACAAGCCAAGAAAAGGGAACACTAGATTTGGCGAATCCCAGGGAAGAACCCCAAGATGGGGAAAACCCCTTTTTTTAATTCTTCTTATTATTACATCAAATGTTCAACAGAGAAAGAGAGTACAATAAAAGTCAAAATTGACTTGCCAAATGATAGTCAAAACAACCCAGTCAAATCTGAAGTCAACAACAGTCAATTCTGCCCTAACCAGAAAGTCAACGTTGGTTAACGCAGCAACAAAGAATACTTTAGGCAGGTTGGTCAAAACCAGTGAAACTCGACCTTCTTTGCTGGTCAAAGTCAGCCCAAAACATTCATAAAAGCAACGGTCAAACTTGGTGAAATTGTGTGGTCAACTCTGTGCTCGGGCCCGCGGTTAACCTTGAGATTGCTTTGTAGTCAAAGTCAACATAATGCGTCGATTCTTGTGCCAATAAATGTGGCATGCCAAAAACAAAATCCTGACCCAAAAATCGCAATGAAATGTGGTCAAAACACCCTTGGTCAATGCAAGTCAAACCTGTAACATAGTGATATTTCGGCCCTGTAATTCATTCTTCTGGTGCCACACGTGTGAGGTAAAGAGATGCCCAATAAGCTGTATGAACCAATCAGATGAGGAGAGAGAAGAATGTGTGAGATGAGATGACGCCAAATGAGGTTTAAGGTCTCTCATATTTATACAAGTCGTTGAGGGTGAAGTGACATGTCTCTTGGGTTTCATGAGCCTACATGATGATGTGGCCGACCTTGACAATATGCACATGTGTGGGCATAAATTCAAAAACACATTTTTGCATATTCAAATTTGATGATTTTTAGGTCGATTTTGGTCCTCTCGAAAAGAGGAATTCAATGCTATAATCATCTCCATCAAATGAGTTGTCTAAAGTGGAATTTGGCCCTAGTTGACAATTTTAACAACATAAGACCTGTTATCACATAAATTTACCATTTTGGAAGGTGTAAAACTTGGTAGACCTGTAATAAAAAATCTTAGTGCAACATCTAGAAGAATTTGCCCTATATTGTCACATACAAAGTCTTTTATTTGTTCAGGCTAGTGCTTGCAAACCATGGGGGGTGTCCCTAGCATCTGCATCCAATGTTTTCCTTGTAAATTTGCAAACACATGAAACAAGCATGCAATTGCTTCCTTTGACCAACAATAGAGCGACCAAAGAGGTTAGTGGTGGAATTGTCTTCAAATGGTGAAAGCAAACATAGGAAAGAAAGCACTTCAAGTGGCAGATTTATTACCAAGAAAAAGGCTTAAGAACTATATTTTGCACAGGAAATCTTCAAAATGTCAACAAATTCAGGGAGCTAGATAAGAGCAAAATTGAGCTTAATTTTATGAAAATGAGGAGGCTGGCTGCGCCAAGAAGACAGTTACAAAAGTATAAGCTAGGAGGGGGCAGATAGAGTAATCTGTTGCTGCTAAAGATGATTTAACCCTAAACCAAAGGGTCCTCCTCCTTTTAATGACCCTTTTCCCATATGCACATTAATTTAAGGGTGAGGTTGAATTAGCTAATCACACCATCCTAATGTGCATTAATTAGTTAAGTGAAGGTATGACTGATTCCAAGTGAATGCGAATTTTGTGGGTTTGGAGAAAGAGTAGAGTGAAGTTGCCGAGCGCTTTAGTTTTCTTAGAGAAGCTCTAAGTTGTCATGAGACAAAGTGTCGTCGAGTGTAATTCGAGTAAAGTCGGAGAAGTGCTAATGCGCACTATTCAAATTAGTAGTCTCTCTTGGTTAAATGGAAATGAACTAGAGAAGAAACCGTGGGCTTCGGTGATGTAGATGTTTGCTCAAGTGTGACTAAAAATGCAAGTGAAGAAACCTTAGTTAACTAGAAGCTAAATCACACAGTTTAGTTCTAGTTTGATTTTTGATGAGGTTCTCCATTAGGTTTGTATAAACTTTAAAATGAAATATAACCTAAAATAATAAAAAATGAACATCAATAAACATAAAAAATGCTATCATGGATTTGAAAATTGCAAGGATAAATTACAAGCTTGACCTGTGACATGAGGTCATGAGCTTGAACTATGGACTTGATCAATGGCCATGCAGTTCGATGGGGTTTGTCAAACCTCATTTTTTCTTAGGTTTGTCGAATTTTGAACCTCATAGGGGGGAGAAGTGGAGTGGATATTCTATTCCCTTTGAGTTGATTAAGGGAGAGGCCAAGAGATTGAAACCATGTGCATTTCTAAACAAGGATAGAGGGCAGTGAAGTAGTAATTTGCTAGAATTAAATTGGTTATGAGCTCGGGTGAGGTGGAGACAAACTAGCTGTGTGACTAGGTAAGTAGATATGCCTTTAGTCCAAATGGGGTCAAACTATGAAGAGAATGGCACACTGTAAAGTTTTGTAGATGTTCTATGCTAGTAGCAATTTCACTTTTCTTTCAGCAATCATACAAGTAGTAAAGCAAAATGCAGATAGAACATATAAGTAGATCTTACAGAAGACAAATCAGAAACAGGAAAAATGTGTGTATTCGTTTCGGCGGTCAACAGGATGCTTCAACCAACAAAGTCTCTTTTGGTCAGCCAGCCCAGCATGTGTCACAACAACCCTTCAATCAGTAGATGAGTCAACCCAAGTCAACTCTGCAAAAGTCAACGCTGTCCTGAAAAGTCAACGCAGGGGCAGCAAGCTAAAAGTCAACGCAGCAGCAAAACGGTCGACCCTTTGACCTCGATTTTTGTGCCAGGTAGTACGGCCTTCATAAATCGAACCTTCCACAAGTTTTCAGCTTGTTTGGACCAAGCGTTGACCAAAGTCACCGCTGGTCAAAGTTTCTGCGAAACCCTAGCAGCAGAAAATCCGTACTTCAGCTCAGCCGTACAATTTGTCCTCTTCGTCCTTCACACGTGTGGCTGAAACTTGTCTTTAGGTAGCTCGTACTATTTGATGAGAAGAGAAGATGATGAGTTGTGTTGATGATGAAAAGCTCTTCAACTTTTCCTGTATTTATATCAATCATGAGGGTGTGTGACACATCTGTTGGGCATGCGAGCCTACATTACAAAGCTGGCCGACCTTGCACATATAATTTATTAAAAATAATAAATTCAAAATATAAGTTCTGCTCATCGGATTAAGACATATTTTATATGGATTTTACATCTCTCAGAAAGAGGAATCCAACAAAAATATTAGCTTCTTAATCTGAGCATCTTAACATGGAGTTTGGACCTAGTTGTCCAAATTTAACACTCCCTCTCAACTAGGGAGAACTCCATCTATCAGTGCAATCAACATCGTGCGTCATCCCGCCGAAACTTGCTTTGCTGGCTTCTTTATTTCAGAACAGAAATGGGTCAGTCACAAAGACATCATCCCGTGACTGACATAATCAGTCCAGAGGTCCCAGACCTCACAAATCTTGATCCCAGATCAAGTGGTTGGACCGTGCCATCCTAGATAGAGAGTACGACAATCTCTGATGCGTCCATCAGTCTTTGCTAATAGTCTCTAGCTTTTCCACACCTCATTGGCCAAATGAGAGGTACTTCCCATGAGCCCTGAACTCAATGGGTAGGATGCATACGGGGCACAGATAAATGAGTGGTGAACCAGCTCAACAATCACAAGGGTGGGGCAGAAGCATTATGAGTGCTTATAGCTCTTGAGGAGCTATCCCCAAAGCCCCCCAGAGCTCCCAGAGCTCATCGTCCAACAGGACCCACATCATAGGGTCGTTCCATGATTCCAAGATTCTCACGGAAGGTTAGGAACATGACCTTCCCCAAGGGCATTGTGAGAATATCCGCGACCTGCTCATCAGTTCCTATATGATCAAGCCTTACGGTGCCTCGCTGTACCATATCCCAGATAAAGTGGTACCAGCCATCAACATGCTTGGATCAATCGTGGAACCCGGGATTCTATAACAAATGAATCCCCCTCTGGTTATCACAAAGGATAACGGTGGCATCTAGCACATGCTCGAATAGCTCACAAAGAGCTTTCGCAACCAAGTGACTTCACAACAGGCCATACATGTTACAATGTATTCGGCCTCAGCGGTGCTCAAAATTTCTTGGAGAACTTTAGATTCTGCCAAGAGACGGATCTGCATAACAGTAGCATCCGGATGTGCTCTTGCGTCCACCTGGGGCCCGGCCAATCGGCATCGGAATATCACGGAGTGTCATACTCACGGCTAGGTGTATCTCGTACATGATGCAGCAAATTGCCTCAGAGATATCTCAAGAGTTTCTTGGCACCAACCCGGTGAATGTTATGATCAACCATGTGTTGACTCAAAGTGTTCACTGCACAGCATATGTTCGAACAAGTGTTCATTGAGAACATCAGGGTCCTTATGAGTTCACGATACTCAGTAGGACGGGCCCGACAACGTTGCTCCTCAACTTCTTAAAGTTGAGTTCCATGGACTTACAGTCCATCATACCAGAACTTTCCAGAAGCTTCACAATATATTTTCCTTGAGAAAGGAAAATCTCTCCAGGTCTCTGCCAGACCTCCAGACCTAGGAAATAGTGCATCAGTCCCAGGTCTTTCATCTCGAACTCAGCAGCAAGCTCCCTCTTACATTGATGAATGAGAGGGTCATCACCAGTCAGGAAGAGGTCATCCACATATAATACTAGAATGAGAGGCTTCTCTTTCTCAACCTTGAAGTATAAGTTCGGATCAGCATTACTTCTAGTGAAGCCCGGCTTCATCAAGTAACTATCCATCCTTTCGTACCAAGCTCTGGGTGCTTGCTTTAACCCATAGAGGGCTTTCTTCAACCTGCAGACATAAGTGTCTCGATCTTGAACTTCAAATCCCAGAGGTTGTTCCACATACACCTCTTCCTTTATTGCACCATGCGGAAAAGCGGTCTTGACATCCATCTGATGAAGACTCCATCCTTGCGTAGCAGCAAGGGCTATGATTGATCGAATGGTGGTATATCGTGCCACAGGTGCAAATATATCATCATAGTCAATTCCTTCCTTTTGAGAGAAGCCACGGGCAACAAACCTTGCCTTAAACTTTTCAGCACTCCCATCAGATCCATGTTTGATCTTGTAGAGCCATTTAGCGGTGACAACGGATTTGTCCTTCGGTCTCGGGACCACATCCCAGACATCATTCTTCATAATAGACTCATATTCTTCATGCATAGCATCCTTCCAAACTTGATGCTTGATGGCTTCCTCAAAAGATCCAGGTTCAGATTGTACAATAGTACTCATGGCAGCTAGATACCCTTGGTATCTACACGGCTTCTTGCTTTCTCGGAATGTCCCTCTTGGGGCAGCATGACCCTCAACATCTTCGAGGGTGTCCCTGAGCCATGATGGTCTCTTTCCTAGAGAAGGGGAAGGATCAATAGGGTCCATTGGCCCTTCAACATCAGGCATAGTCTCATCCTGGGGTTCTTCCAGATTTCCAGGTCTTTCTTCATGATTTTCTTCGGATCTAGGAAGATCTACTACTTTCTTCAGGGAAGCATCTTCGTCAAAAGTGACATCATGGCTTATCTCTACTTCCCTTTGACCAGGTACATAGACTCTATATGCCTTAGAAGTCTCACTGTAGCCCACAAACATTCCTTTCTTCCCAGTAGCATCTAGCTTACTTCTCTTTTCTTTCGGCACATGAAAATAGACAGGATATCCAAAAATTCTAAAATGTGAGACATCGGGTTTCTTACCAGAGAAAACCTCTTCGGGAGTTTTGGAGTCCAAAGCGGAATGAGGGCATCGGTTTTGAATGTACACAGCAGTATTTGCAGCTTCTCCCCACAGAAACTTTGGTAGACCCTGGTCACATAGCATGGCACGAGCAGCTTCCACAATAGTCCTATTCTTGCGTTCAGCAACACCATTCTGCTCAGGAGTATATGCAGTGGTAGTCTCCCTCTTAATGCCAGCTTCTCTGCAAAAATCTTTGAACTCATTTGACTCATATTCAGTGCCATTGTCAGTCCTCAAAATCTTGATCTTCTTTCCGGTCATATTTTCCACCAAGGCTTTGAAGGTACGGAACCACATGAAAGCCTCATCCTTCTTCTTCAAGAAGTATATCCAGGTTTTGCGAGAGAAGTCATCGGTAAATGTCATGTAGTAAGAACATCCCCCCAGGGATGTCACGGGCAACATACCAGATATATCAGAATGGACCAGTTGCAATATATCAGATGTCTTTGTGACACTTGAGGGGAAAGGTCCCCTTGTATGTTTTCCTTCAGCACAGCCCTTACATACACCTTCATGATTATTTTCAAAATCAGGCATCCCTGTCACCACCTTCCTTGCTTCGGGAAGGGCTTTGTAATGAAGGTGTCCAAATCTTCGGTGCCATAGTTCGGTTTGACGGATTGTATCACAAGTCATAGCTCCCAACGGACTCCCTCCAACCTGGTAGAGTGTACCAACCCTAAAACCAATTGATATAGCTTCCTTGAAGCTCTTCTTCCACATGAGTACCTTTCCATCGGAGAAAGTTACATTGAATCCTTTGTCTTCCATTGCAGATACAGACACAAGGTTCTTCTTCAATTTGGGTACATAGAGTACATCTTGTAGACGGAGGACTTGTCCTTGAGACAAGTGGAGGGTCACAGTCCCGGTCCCTTTCACGGGATAAGTGGCATTATCCCCAAGGATAATTTCTAGATTAGTATCCCTTTCAACCATGTCAGAAAGTGCTTCCTTGAATCCAGTGATGTGTCTTGAGGCACCACTATCAATTAGCCAGACATCCATAGTGTCGGGCGGAGATGCAGCTGAGAGAGCAGATACCAGAATATACTCATTTCTTTTATCAACAAGATTAGACTCCTCATACCTGGTATTTCTGGACCTCTTAGAAGGTTGATTGTTTCCTCCAAAGTGTGCCTTCCTCTTTCCTTTGGATTTGTCATTTCTTCGATTCCCATTTCTTCGGTTGATGTTGTTATCGTCACTATCAGGAGAATCCTTCTTGAAGGGGCATTCTCTAGCATAGTGTCCAGTCCTATGGCAGGTGAAACATTTACCCTTCTTCTCTTGAGTCTTTGTCCTTCCTTTGTCCTTAGAACCACCAAAGTTCTTCTTGCGGGAATGAGCACCATAGGCAGCATTTCTTTCATTATCAAATTCCTTCATCCTTGTTTCTTCTTGCATACATCTAGACAGAAGCTCATCAAAGTTAGGAATGGTGTTATTGTTGAGAATGGTAGTTGTGAATACTTGCCATTCATATGGAAGTCCTCCAAGTGCGGTGAGAACCATCTCACGATCAGCTATTGTCTCCCCAATAGCTAGCAGATTGTTCCTGGTTTCGGTCAACTTCATAAAGAAAGTTTGAATAGACTCATCTCGGCCCTTTTTCATATTCTTCAACTTGTTCTTGAGGAATAGCACTTGGTTCACATTGTTTACTTGGAACATAAGTATCAATTTGTCATACATCTCCTTGGATGTGCCTAGTTCAGATATGTAGGCTACCAGAGTCTTATTTATGGATTCCCTGATCATCAGCTTTGCTCTGATTTCTCCCTTCTTATACTTGTTTCTAACAGCAGCAGATGCATTGGATGGAGGTTCTTGAATCCTCCCTGTCACATGATCCAGGAGATCATGATCTTCTAATTTGAGATCTAATATCATCTTCCAGGCGTGGAAGTCATCACTTCCAGTCAGCTTGTCATTCTCCCTGAATTCAAGACTAGTGGAACCCATTTCCTTCGATGATGATTGCTATAGATAGAGTTTGTCTTCACCTCAGCTCTGATACCATGTAAAGTTTTGTAGATGTTCTATGCTAGTAGCAATTTCACTTTTCTTTCAGCAATCATACAAGTAGTAAAGCAAAATGCAGATAGAACATATAAGTAGATCTTATAGAAGACAAATCAGAAACAGGAAAAATGTGTGTATTCGTTTCGGCGGTCAACAGGATGCTTCAACCAGCAAAGTCTCTTTAATGATCGTGTCTCGGCATATGGTCACAACAATATAATCAGTGAATGGAGTCAACTAAGTCAACCTCTGAAGATACTTATCTTTTTGAAAAGTCATATGTAGTGGGCAGCAAATAAAAGTCAACAGCAGTAATGTAACTGATCAACTTCTTGACCTAAACACTTTCTACGAGTGTCTGGCCACCTTCATAAATCGAACCTTCCACAAGTTATCAGCTTGTTTGGACCAGCGTTGACCAAAGTCAACGGCGGTCAAGACCTGTGAAACCTAGCGGCGGAAAATCCGTGCCAATCGGTAGTACAATTTTGTCCTCTTCGTCCTTCACCGATAGTAGGCCAGGCATCTTTGAAGTAGCTCGTGCTATTTGAGTGAGAAGAAGATGAGTTGTGATGATGATGAAAATCTCTCCAACTTTTCCTGTATATATATCCATCATGAGGGTGTGTGACACATCTGTTGGGCATGCGAGCCTACATTACAAAACTAGCCGACCTTGCACATATAATTTATTAAAAATAATAAATTCAAAATATAAGTTCTGCTCATCGGATTAAGACATATTTTATATGGATTTTACATCTCTCAGAAAGAGGAATCCAACAAAAATATTAGCTTCTTAATCTGAGCATCAGAACATGGAGTTTGGACCTAGTTGTCCAAATTTAACACACACACTTTGTTTAATGGAGATAATGAATAAGTGAAGTAAAGAGAGAGAGTGCATGTGCTTAGTTTTCTCCAATGTTGCGAACATCGACATCGGGATAAAATTGGCAAGGGTTTGGAAAACCAAAAAATCGTAAAGATCGGGAAAATATCGGTAAAAAATCGGCAAACATCTACAAAATTAAGATACCATAAAAATATCTTTAAAAATCGGCAAACATCGTCTAGGCCAAAAAATTGTGATTTTGAGATAAAATTGGGGTGTTATCGAGATGTTTGCATTACTGGTTTTATCAAAGAAAGAGTGTCGTTAAGTCCTCCATGCATGCACATGACCTAGTTAACTCCCAGAGGGTACCTGCTCACTCCTACATGCATGCATGTGTCTGTAATGGACTCTAGTTGACTCATGCATGTGCTTTGATGACTCGAGAATTCTTCTAGTTGACACATGCATGTGCCTTGATGACTCGAGAATTCTCCTAGTTGACTCATGCATGTGCTTTGATGACTCGAAAATTCTCCCAATTGACTCATGTGCTTGTCACATCACTACTGACTCATTTGTGCATCTAGATTTTGCCACTTGTCTCAATCAAAGGTTGCCATGTGTCATTAAATGAGATTTCCACGCGCAAGCCTCCAAACCCTATCTTCTAAAATGTAGGATCACTGCCAACAATCATAACTCTCTCCAATTTGATAGAAAACCTGTGTTACATCTTTTTCTGAATCAAAGATCACATCACTGAATCTATCCTGTATGTGAACTCTATGCTACCACCTCTGTGATGAGCAAAGCCGTCTTTGGAAATGTCTCAAAATGCCAATCTAATGAAATGTGCTGTACTAGTGGCCCTTAACCCTCCAAATTTATAAGGGGGAAAATTTGAGGGTTAACAAAACTCCAAAAGCTTAGCGCACTTCCTTTCCAAAAATAGTTAAAACAAATTTTAGTATTTACAAATTTTATTAAGGATTGTGTTAGGAATGAGAGCTAAAAGGTGCCAATGCATCGAAATAGCTTGAAGTACTGATTTTATGAGGACCAACCGACCTTCTATTTATATGCGGCGATTAATCCAGAAATTGATCTGCTTTACCATCTTTGACAATAACCATTTCTAATTAGCTACACCGAAATATTAGACAATTAAATATCAATTCTCTTGCTCATTGTAGCAAGTTTTAACAATGTATTATTATTACAAGTTTACTCCCAACAACGATTATATGGAGTTAACAAAGAAAACTTTAATGAGTGCCATATGACATTGAAAGATTTGAAAAAATCATTTGGACTCAGTATGATAATTTCAGAAGTAGGTGTCACTGAAAGATTTGAAAAATCATCTGGAATGAGTATGGTAGTCTCAGAAGTTGGAAATGTTGAAAGATTTGAAAATTCATTCTTAGCATGATTGTCGCAGATGCTAAAGGCCCTCCTGGAGGAAGAAGATTGTGACTTTAAAACATGTCCCAAGGTTGGGGTTTGGTTTGCATAAGACACACTTCTTTCAACTGAGGTGTCAAGTGGTAACTATCATGCCAAATTGGCTTGGACTTGCACCCTACCTCATCCTTCCTGTGACACATTCCACTTTGGTGGGGAAAACCTAGCTATAGTTGAACCATGGTGGATGGCTTAAAACTTGGTTAGAACCAGTTGTGAACCTTGTTGGTGACTTAAATGTTTTTTGTAATTTTTTTTTATGGTTTTCTATGCCATATTAATGTTTCTTCAATCTTCAACCAAGCTTCTACCTATAATGCTTGGAAACTTTGTTCTTCATGGATTTTATGTGTTTGAGTTATGCAACTTCTTTTAGGACTGCCACCGACTTTCTTGGATTGGAAATTTACACTCATTTTTAGGTGATATTAGTTTAGCTTTGGATGAGTGCTTTTGTGTTTTAACATAGAATTACGAATGCTCCTTACATTTGTAGCAGAAACAATTTAATGATTTCAAAATAAAGTAGGAAAATTCTCTTTTTTTTTGACAAATAACCTTCTATTCTTATCTTTGAGGGTTTGGGTTGAATTACTGTATGAAAACCACACTGTACTAGAGTATTCATGACTCTTGCTCTGATGTGCAGAGAGTACATATATTGGTTCTCAAGGTGGACTACCCATAATACATAATTGCTGCTACCCAGAGTTGGTCGACTCTCAATACATCATTATATATAGTTGGAGTGTTGTTAAAGTGGAGCTACTGTTGAAGCCAAAAACCTTACATTATAATTTAGATTGTAACATTAGTCATATGTCAGTTAAGAAAGTGGTCGGCTTATTGTGAAAATTCGATGACCCGAATGCTTGCTACAACAAACTGATATTACTTCTCCCACTTGTTAAATTGTACAAGTTATTTACTGTGTTCTACAAGTAAATATCGAAGCAAATACAACTTCAACCGTTACTAAATAAATAGAATGTGGAAGACAAATACTGAGCAAGAAGAAATACAACACACACAAGCGACACCGTTCTTTTTGGAGTAATGTCCCTGTAAAAACCCAATGCGGGAAAACCAGTGCAACAACTGAGGGTTTGTATTATTAAGAAGTAATTTCTGAATACAATCTGGATGCCCAAATTTGCCTATCAAATAGAGAATTTGACTGACGAAAATTAGTGAGGATTACCACACACTAACACTGGATATCCATCACTGACCCAACCTTGAATTGACAAGCCCCACTCTGCCTCTGTGCAGCTTTGCGTCACAAATGCTGGGGACTGTGTCACTCCCTCCAGCTGATCTTTTTGTTGGTTGTATGCTCGATCCTTTGGCCCTATGATGTCACAAGCCAACTCCTAACACTGGATCTGATCTAACCCTTAGCAAAATAGCTAATCTCCTCAAGGCCTCAATGCTGCCTCTGCGTGGCTCTGCGTTGCCTCTTTTGGTTCTTCCTCTGCCTTCTCTACGAGGTATTCCCGGCCAAGGAAAAATCTCTCCAACCAGAAATTATCTCTGCCTCTCACTGCAAGAATCACCTCGATGATCTCTATGACTGCATTGCGCTGCTCACTTGAGAAATCAATCTTTAGATCCTCTGCCGATGTGATATCCAAATGCCCATCAAGCTTTTTCTTATAACCTTCCCGTTGAGAAATCAACGACTTAGATTAAAACATAATCAAGGGCTAAGATTAACTTTGCTTAATTTTCGTCTTTTTCTAGAAGATTTACACGTAATTTTATTAATACACTTAAATTATTTTAATTCCCTAAGTTTAGACTTAGGCTATCATAAAAAATAATTAATTATTTTAATAAAACCTCTTCCGGGTGGAATTTCCCAAAACGCTTTCTGGGTATTTTGGAATACATGTGTCCAAGCCTCCCTGCAAAATTTGAGACTTAGAGCACATCCGATGCTACTAGAAATCAACACTCCCTCGTAGCAAGGAATGTGCTCCAGTAATGCATCCTGCTGAAGCATCACCCTGACTCCGTAACATCTCCCTCTGTGCTGCTGATTTCTGACACAACTGCCCACAAACAACTGCGCTGCTGCATCTCTGCTACTACTGACTCTACATACTGTTTCCAACTGCATCTGCACTGCAATTCTGTTGCCATTGCAGCAAAAAAACATCCAAAATGTTGAACTAAGTATTCAACACGATGCATCTAATGCTGGAGATCTGACTGCTGCTAGTCTGTGCGTTGACCCTATGAAGCGTCTGCGTCGTTGTTGACTCTGCGCTATGGCCATCTGCACTGCTGCGAATTCTGCTCTGTGCTGCTCAGTATCTGGCGCTCTCTAGCCACTGCGCTGTCACTCCGACATCCCTCTGCACCAACTGACACTGGTCCATCCTGCTACTTTTGATATGGGCTCCCGTAGCAAGGTATTGATCCGAGAGGTGGACTCCTCAAGGATCCTGCCCATCTGCAATATTTTCGAACTACAGTTCTAGATCACTCCAATTCTTCCCTGGAGATATGTCGACAATCATAGCAGAGTCTTCCTCCTCGATCCTCGCGGTTGTAGCCTTCAGATCATGTTTCTCATCCTTGTCCTTCTTCTTGTGGGGACACTGTGTAGTGTAGTGACCAAGCTCACCACACTGGAGACACTTGATCTTTCAGACGTCCTTCTTTACCTCCGCTGCTCCTGCTGCCCTTTGATGCAAGGGCTGCATTCTCCTCCTCCTCCTTGGGCTTCGTCCCATTGCTGCTGCTGCCATGAAGCTTGCACTTAAATAACTCTCTCATCTCTTCCCGCTGAAGAGTTGCTTGCATTCCTTCCCAATCCGACAACTTCTCTTTGCCCATGATACTCTGGACAAAGACTTGCCACTCTTCGGAAACAGAATTCAGGGACAATCTAACCATTTCCGTGGCTTGAGGTGTTGACCCTACAACTGCTAGCTTATCTCGAACATCCTGAAGCTTCGATAGGAACGGATCTATGCGGTGTCTCTTCTGCATCCTCGTAGGTCGCATCTCCTCCTCTAAGAAAATCTACCGCTGTTCGGAAGACTTGTGGTATAGCGTAGCCAATGCGTCCCACGTCTTCTTGGCAGTCCTTTTGCTAGAGATATGCGAAACAATATGATCACTCAATCTGTTGAGGATCAATCTCTTGGCTTTAGCCATATCTTTTTTGTAGGCCTTCAATAGATCCAGATCTGCAGTGACAACTACAACATTGTCAATGAAGGTCTTGCGATCATGCTCATCAAGAAGGAAGGAGATCCTTGCCTTGCCTTCTAGATCACATAGTTGGAGGCACCCTCCAACTGATCTTGATCACGCAATCCAGTGGCTGCCATCTCACCCAACCAAAAGTCGAACTACTGCTTATAACCCTTTGCGCAACTGGCTCTACGCACTCCCTGCTGGAGTAAGCCAAATAAACTCTGTTTCTCCTGCTTCTGCACGGTAAATCATAATTTCTTGGGTAAGAAATTTTCTAAGGTCAGAATTGCCTTAGTATGCTTCTTCTTCCTTTTTGGACGCTTTCTGCACTAGCAACTGTTGTAGCAAAAAACTGCGTCCCACCAGTAGATTGCTCTGCACTGAATCTGCTGTTGCGCTACTCCCTCTATTGCTGACAAATCATGAACTGGAAAATCCTACCTCTTTGTCGACTCACTCAGAGACAGATGTCCTCACAGTTCTTGCCCTCCTGGCAATGGATTGCGCAGCCCCTTGGGAATTCGATCTGCTGCCTATGCAGCTCTTTGATCTCCCTCCTCCTCTTCAACACTGAACTGTTCCTTTCTGCTCTCTTGCTTCACTTGTGCTCTGATACCATGTGAAAATTCGATGACCCGAATTCCTACTAGAACAAACTGATATTACTTCTCATAGTTGTTAAATTCTACAAGTTATTTACTGTTTTCTAGAAGTAAATATCGAAGTAAATGCAACTGCAACCGTCACTAAATAAATAAAATGCTGAAGGCAAGTACCGAGCAAGAAGAAATACAACACACACAAGTGACATCGTTATTTTTGGACTAATGTCCCCAGAAAAGCCCAATGCGGGAAAACCGGTGCAACAACTGAGGGTTTGTATTATTAAGCAGTAATTTCTGAATACAATCTGGATGCCCAAATCTGGCTATCCAACAGAGAATCTGACTGGCAGAAAATTAATGAGGATTACCTCACACTAACACTGGAAATCCGACACTGACCCAACCTTGAACTGACTGGGGACTGCGTCACTCCCTCTGGCTAATCTTTCTGTTGGCTGGATGCTCGATCCTCTGGCACTGGATATAATCTGACCCTCAACAAAATAGCTGATCACCACAAGGCTTCAACGTTTCCTCTTCGTAGATCTACGCTGCCCAACATAGCCCTTACGCTGCCTCTTCGGGTTCTTCCTCTGTCGTCTCTGCGATGTATTCCCGGCTCAGGAAAAATCTCTCCAAACGGAAATTATCTCTGCCCCTTACTACACGAATCACTTCGATGATCTCTCTGGCTGCTCTGCGCTGCTCACTTGAAAAATCGATCTCTAGATCCTCTCTCGATGTGATTTCCAAATGCCCATCAAGCCTTCTCTTATAACATTCCCGTTGAAAAATCAACGGCCCAGATTAAAACATAATCAAGGGCTAAGATTAACTTGACTTGATCTTCGTCTTTTTCTAGAAGATTCACACCCAGTTCTATTAAAACACTTTAATCATTTTAGTTCCCTAAGTTTAGACTTAGATTCCCATTAAAAATAATTAATTATTTTAATAAAACCACATCCAGGTGGAGTTTCCCAAAATGCTTTCTGAGTATTTTGGAATACATGTGTCCAAGCCTCCTTGCAAAATTTAAGACTTAGAGCACATCCAATGCTACCAGAAATCAACACTTATAACCATTAAGATACCTTTTATTATCATGTTATCCTCTAAAGTGTTATTGGGAATTTCTGTGTTTGCTGATTAAGTTTACCACTGGTTGGAACTTGCCAAGTTTTAGATTTGTTACTGAAAAGCCAGAGTTATAATAAATTAATTTTCTCCTAGGCTTATTCTTTCAGATGGTGAGAATTTCTCATTTTGTCCAGTTACATATATTCATCAGGCAAGTCTGTAATGTTGGCTGGAATGTTTGATTTCTTAAGTTTTTTCTTTTTAAAAGAAAGTTTTCTAGTAAATGGTGGATTTTTCTGCTGATTATTTAATGGTATCTAACTTGCTATACTCTTAATATGTCACACAGTTGGTGCCAATGGGTCAGGGAAGACAAATTTTTTTCATGGTATGGAGCCGTTTCTTTCCAAAATAACATGCTATTGAAATTTGAACTTGTAGGATTATTTTCATGGCTGTAAATAGTATGATCTTTTCACTTGGAATGGAACTGAACTAATGTGCACGATCTCCTTAATACGCTTGCTTGGACTCTGCATTGATATTGGCTTTTTATTTCCTTCTTAATTTGCTTTTCTGTCCTTGCATTATGCCTGAAAAATTGGGATATATAGCAATACGGTTTGTTCTCAGTGACTTATTCCACAATCTCCGTGCTGAAGATAGGCAGGCACTGTTACACGTAAGTCTCCTTTTTGACATTGTATATGTGATAAGTTAATAAGTTAGCTGCTGTTACCTATTCATGGATGGATTGTTTATGCTGTATAATTTCACTGGCAGGAAGGTGCGGGCCATCAATTATTGTCAGCATTCGTGGAGATAGTTTTTGATAACTCCGATAACCGCATTCCGGTGAGTGTAGGACACACATTTTTGTTCTATTTTTGTTCTCCATATCTTTCACACGTGGAAAAAACAGACAAGTATACAGACAATACATGCAAGCCATGATATAAGGCAGAAAAAGATAAACTTGAGTTGTCCTTCGATATGGAGGTTCTTGATAGTAGATACATACAAGGGAGAGAATGTCACATATACCAAAATCCCATATAACCACTGTATTAATTAAACATGCCTTAACTTGTTGAAATTCCCTTGCACCCTAGGTCTCGTCTATGACTTGACCAAGCACATAAATACACTAGAGATACTCAACTAGGAAGCACTTTGCAGAGTGGAATATAACAGCAGTGAAATCAACAAAAGTACACAAGACATATTGCCCAAACACTTTTCTTATTTGTCCATCAAACAGAAAATCTTAGGGCTCTCGTACCAGGGATCATGGCCGCTTAGAAACACTGATACGATGCTATATTACAATAAAATACAATCTGTCCTTTGACTGTTACAACCAGGGCTTAGGTCTTATCTTTCAGACCCTCATCAGCCTATGAAAAGCAAAGACAAAACAACTTTAGTTACTTTATGGTTGTAGTTCTTGACAAACAGCCCTTTCAGTCCTCTTTGTCCACAGAAATCTACTCCTTTAGGCTCTGTCGAACAGCTGGTTCAGTGATAGACTTCTCCCTTGAGCCACTGTCGACACTAGCCATTAATCAGCCCTTAATACTCAGCTTCCTAGCTTACTTTCAACTGCTCTAGGCCTTGGCCTACCCTAACCAGACCACAGAGCTGCGACAGCAGAACTTTCTTTTCTCTTCTCTCTTCCGGCCTGCTACAGCAACCACATAGGCAACTCGGCAAGTCGTTATTCATCCTTAAAGGGATTAGGCCATCCTCAAATACTGTTGGTATGCTCTGTAGTGCCCTGCGGCCCTACTTCTAGGGCTAAGACACCCTGCAGTCAGCTGTGCTTAGCCCTGCGGCTGCCCTAATACACAGAAGTTAGAACAAACCTTCCTTTGGTGCTGTGGTTCCTTCACTTCAGGCAAACAGTCCTTTTGGCCCTCCTAGAATGACTCTAGACAGGTCTGCGGTTCCCTTCTTCGCAGAGGATCCTTCCCAGCCTAAAAAACAGACCTTAAAATCTTCCCTGCAGTAAGATTTCTAGATTCGGCCTCCTCTTGGACAGTTGCGGCTTTCAAAGGCTTGCTATTCTTTGCACAAGTGAGTCCTTCCAACTTGTGACCAGCCCATTCTTTGACTTGATATTTATAGCTCTCAAAAAGGTGCCTTAGTAGCCCTCTTTATCCATTAAGAGTATCCTCAACAACAAATAGAATATAATATTAATTATTTTGGGTTCTAAGCCCACAACTTTGTGTCCAAAACTCCCAGACTTGGGTACTTTGCCCACAAGCATGTCTTTTTGTGGGTTTTCTCCTCACAAACCTAGTGCTCAAGGTTTGTAGGAGCAATGTGGAAAAAGTTGAAGTCGGGATTAAATCGACAAGGGTCCAAAAGTTGAAAAACTCGATAAAGTCGGGAGTTTTTTGAAAAAGTCGGCAAAACTAAAAAAAAACAAAATTTTAATTTTTTCAAAAAAAATTTAAAAATTTATTAAAGAATTTTTTGGGAAAAAGTTGGCAAAAAGTCGGGACTTCGAGGATAAAATTGCGACTTTTTCAGGGATGAAAAAGTCGGTAAAAGTCAGCCGATAAAGTCGGCTCAGGGAAAAATTTGGGATTTTTTCAAAGAGTCGGGACTTGTTGCCGACTTTTTCCACACGGTGTAGGAGTACGTCCTAAGCTACCCAATTTTCAACATTATTAATGAGAACAGAGATAATGAGACGATTGGAATATCTGAGAGGGAGATAATGAGTCACACTATTAACTAACTTCTAATACAAAAGTGTATGACAATTCAAAGGAAAAAACTCTTAATTCCGTCCCTTAGAGATTGTATTGAGAACCTTTGTTGTTCCAAAATGTAATCTCTTGAAACATGTCAAATAGGTCTAAATTCCACATCTCAATTTTTGTCCAAAAAATAGCGTTTGCAGCAGTGACCAGATGAGTAAAAATGCTCACTACATGGCGTGTAAAAAATAGGTCTATATCCCACATCTCAATTTTTGTTCAAAAAACAGCTTTTGCAGCAGTGACCAGACGAGTAAAATGCTCACTGCATGGCTTGTAAATGGAATCGGTGATGCAGTGTAAAACACCTGACCAACCATCTGCAACGCTTGACTGTTCAACTTGGTGAGAGTTAATGTTGGCTCAGCCGATGAATATGCCTTTCTTCCCTGAACCTTCCAATTTATTTCTTTTCTCTTTAGGCACATGAAAGTATACCAGACAACCAAAGATTCTAAAATGAGAAACATCAGGGTTCTTACCAGTGAAGACCTCTTCAGGTGTATTGAAATCCAATGCTTGACGAAGGCTCCTATTATGAACATATACAACAGTGTTGGCAACTTCTCCCCACAAGAATTTAGGTAGACCTTTATCATGGAGCATGGCACAGGTGGCTTCCATGATTGTTTGATTCTTCCTTTCAACAACGCCTGTTTGCAAAAGTCATTGAATTTATTTGATTCATATCCGGTTTCATGGTCAGTCCTCAATATCTTGATCTTCTTCCCAGTTTGATTTTCCACCAATGCTTTGAAAGAGCATAACCATTTGAACACTTCATCCTTCCTCTTCAAGAAATAGATGCATGTTTTGCGAGAGTAGTCGTCCACAAAGATTGCATAATATGAGTATCCACCCAATGATATTACAAGTAACATATTAGATAGTTTAGAATGGACCAATTGAAGAATATCGGTTGGTAGCTCTCACTAGAAGGGAATAGCCCCTTTGTATGTTTCCTAGCTGCACAACTTTGACAAACAACTTCATGGTTCATGTTAAACTCAGGCATACCTGTGACCATCTTCCTTACCCTAGATAAGGCTTTTTAATGTAGGTGGGCAAATCTCCAGTTCCATAATTCACATTGTAGAGAAGTATCACTCGCTGAAGCTCACAAAGGACTTCCACCAACTTGTTAGAGACCATATTCACTAAATCCAAGAGTAAATGCATCTTTAGGGTTTCTTTGCCAAATACGTACTTTTCCATCAATGCTTGTTGCCTTGAAGCCTTTGTCCTCCATTGCAGAAATAAACATCAAGTTCTTCTTCAAATCAGGCACATACAATACTTCTTGTAGGTGAATGGTTTGACCTTGATTCAAGTGAAAAGGGACAGTGCCTATCCCTTTCATGGGGTAGGTGGCATTATCTCCAAGTTTGATCTTTAGATTAGTTTTCTTTTCAACCAAATTTGAGAGGGCCTCTTTGTATCCAGTGAAGTGCTTTGAGGCTCCATTATCAATCAACCAATGATCCAACGTATCTGGAGGAGAGGCAGTAGATAGAGCAGAAATAAGATAAAGCTCATCATGTTTTTCTACAACATTATGTTCGTCATGCCTGACATTTCTTGTCCTTTTGGGAGGTTGATCATTTCCATTTCGAGTAGCGGGAGCATTCCTCTTTCCTTTTTTGTTGAACCTATTGTTCCTTTGATTGCCATTGCCTTTGAAATTGTTGTGGTTGTTGTTGGCGTTATCCCTTGGAATATTCTTCTTGTGAGGACACTCTCTAGCATAGTGGTTGAACTTGTTGCATTTGTAGCACCTTCCTTTTCTTACTTCTTTGAATCCCGTTCTTAGATCCTTGACCCTGTCTCCTTGGAACAACATTATTCTTCCTTTTTGCATGAGCAGAGAAGGTAGTAGGTTCATTTCCATTGGAGGGCTTAACTCTCTCCATCATCCTAGTCTCCTCTTGAGTACATCTAGCCAATAACTCATCGAAACCAGGTATCCTGTCATCGTTGAGAATGGTAGTGACAAAGACATCCCATGGTTTCGGAAGACCTCCAAGAGCAATGAGAGTGAGCTTCTTGTTAGAAATAACTTCTCGAATAGATAACCAATCATTCTTGATTTGAGTTATTCTAATGAAGTAGAATTGGACAAACTCCCCTTTACTCATTTCAATATCCTTCAACGTGTTTTTGAGAAAGAAGATTTGATTTGCATTGTTCACTTTGAACATCCCAACCAACTTATCATATATTTCCTTAGAAGTTCCCAAATCAGAAATATAGACAACCAAATGCTTTTGAATGGAGTCAATCAAAATTTTATTTGCTTTGACTTCACCTTTTCTATACTTTGTCTTAGCAACATCTGGTGCATTTGAAAGAGGCTCCACCACTTTTCCTTGCACATAGTCCACTACTTCAGAGCCAAAGTCATTTTCCATGCATGATAGTCAGATTTGTCATTGAGCTTATTGTTGAAATTTGGTTACCGAAGGATAGGTGGTTACTTAAGGCTTTGATCTTTGGCCTAGGGAAAAGTGTCCAAAAGAATTTAATTTTTCTCCTAAAGTGACTTTATAAAGTTATAAAGTCAAATCTAATTTAAAAGTGACTTTAAGTGATAAAGTTACTAAAGTCTAATTTCAAAGTGACTTTAATAAAGTCAATGTGAAATTAGAAAGTGAAAAGTGACTTTGGAAATAAATGACTAAGTGGGTCTTTATTAAAATGGGGTGAATTAAAAAATAGAAAGTGAGATTTAAATGAGCATTTAATCTCAGCCCTAGATCTAAAGCTATCTCATCCATTGGATTTAGGGATTCCCCAAAAGTCACTTAGGGTTAGGTTAAAGGAGGAAAATGAGAGAAAAGATCATTCATTCTTTCATGAGCAGATTGAGAGAAGGAGAAGAAGAGAGCAAAGGAGATTTCTGAGCAGTGAGGAGAAGGAGAACAAAACCTTGGCACGCATATCGAAGCATCACTTCAGCAAATCCGTACAACAAGGAGAGGCACACAGTTCAAGGCAGTTTGGACACGAGTTTCAAGGCAAAACTGTACAGCAGCTTGGGCACATATTCCTAGGAGGCCGTATAGCAGTTTTGACACAGATTTCGAGGAGCAGTTTGTTGGTTTTGAGGCACAGTTTTCGAGGCAGTCCGTATAGTGAGTTGCTGTTCTTGTGCATGGAAATCGAGGCATAAAACTATACAACATTTATTGCTGCCTCTCTGCACACATTTTGAGGAGGCTGTACAACAACATTTATTGGTATTCTGCATGCTTTTCAAGGAGGTCGTACAACAACATTTAATGCTGTAATTTCTGGGCACGAAATTCAAGGAAAACCATACAACATTTATTGCTGTTTCTGTTTTGCTGTTTGCACATTTTCTGAGGCAGTGGTTAAGCACAGAAAACGAGATAAGTTGTATTTGTTACTTGTTGAATTTTTTCTGAGTATTTCTTTTTCACTGTAGAAGTTAATTTATCAGAAATAAGAAGAGCTTTCGAACTGGTTTTCCCCAAGAGTTGTAGGGGGTTTTCCAGGATCAAGTTGACAAAAAATCAGCTTGTCTATTTTTTGTGTGTCGCTGATTTTTTTTTCTGAGTTTTATTTATGCATTTCAGCACTGTGAAATTTCCAGAATTTGTGTTTTCGGAAAATATTTATTTTTCCAACTTGTTGAATGTATGGCTATGGGAATGAGCATTTAACTTTATGGGAGAAATAAGGAGAAACTGAAAACCGGGGTTGGAACAAAAATTTCTACACTTATCCTCAATCTTGAAGTTAGAAGTAGAGGCCATTAAGACCTCTCCTTGTCCAACAAATCTCTCTTAGTGATTGTTTTTCTTTCTTGCTTGGGCTTTGTCTTCCCCTGGGCTCTGATACCATATGTTAATTTTAGTTAAGAATGGTATATTCTATGCTTGACACAATTACTTCAATGTCCTTTTAGCAGCCCAATGTCAATTTCCAAATTAGTTTCCAATAACAATGACATTAACAATAAATCACATTGACAGTAACTGTGGATAGAATATGAACAATAAAATGCAGAAGACAAGCCAAGACAAGAGAACACCAGATTTGGCCAATGCTTTTGGTAAAACCCCAAGATGGGGATCACCCTTTGAACAATTCTTCTTATTATTATTATCAAATGTTCAGCAGAGAGAGATAGAGTGCAAAAAGTCAAAATTGACTTGCCAAATCACAGTAAAAACAACCTTGTCAAATCTGTAGTCAACAACAGTCAAATTCTGCCCTAACCAGGATGTCAACGCTGGTCAATGCAGCAGCAAACAATCTTCAATGTAGCTCGATCAAACCCAACCTTATTAGGTGGTCAAAGTCAACCCAAGAAAGTCATTAAAACTACGGTCAAAAAGGGACTAAAAAGGGAGAAAAGGCGAAGGAGAGTACTCATTCTCAAGTGTAAAGTTCAAGGAGAGAAATCAACAGCACTGAGAAACCTCACAGCCCGAGTTTCTAGGTTGGAAACCAGGCATGCATTTCAAGGAGAACAGGATGAGTATGGTAGAAGTTCTAGCACAAGTCTCTAGGAGAATATCAACACAGTTTTTGAGGAGACACAGCTTGAAAATCAAGGATATAAGAGGCAACTTCAGTAAGTTTCTAAGGCACATCTCTAGTACAAATTTCGAGGAAGAGTCTGTGCATTTTTCAAGGCAGTCAAAACATTAATTGCTGATATGACAACGTGGGGTCTGAGGCTGAGTTTTGTCAGACGTGTGTCATGTAGTTTGAAGAAAGATTCCTCATCTGTCAATACTAAATCAAGGGGTTAGTCTGCTAAAGGTGGCATGACTTTTTGAGCAGAGTAAGTTTCTAAGGCACATCTCTAGTACAAATTTCGAGGAAGAGTCTGTGCATTTTTCAAGGCAGTCAAAACATTAATTGCTGATATGACAACGTGGGGTCTGAGGCTGAGTTTTGTCAGACGTGTGTCATGTAGTTTGAAGAAAGATTCCTCATCTGTCAATACTAAATCAAGGGGTTAGTCTGCTAAAGGTGGCATGACTTTTTGAGCAGAGAAAGTCTGTCTGTGGCACACATTTCTTGAACCATGATTGCTGGATAGTGCATGGATTTCAAGGACTGTGGCACGTTTCCCTAGACAGTAGCAGGGATAGATAAGTATCTCGTGTGATGTATTTAATGCTGTAATTATTTCTCTGACAAAATTAAATAAAATACAATTCAAAACTTGTTTTCCCTACATTGGTTTTTCCAAGTTCTGAGGTTGACCAGAAGCGAGTGTTTAAAATTTGTGTGTGCTTGTCTGAAATTATTTGATCTGCTAAAAAGTGAAAGAGTAGTGGTAGCCTGCTAGTGTTTGTTTTGCAATTTATTTTCAAGTTTATATATCAGCATGAACATTTGTGTTGTTGGCATTAAACATGATGCATACAACTAACAAAAACCAGGGTGGGTTACAGGGACCTAAACTTTATACAAGGTATCAGACCACTAATGAACCTCAACTGTTAAACACTGAACCTACAACAAGCATAAAACTGCCTATATACCAGAGATCTGTGGCTTAGATGGAGGCTGTTTCATCAATTTTTTTGCTTGGAAGTTGTGTTGGTTGAGCGGGTCAGATGGCTACTGGCTTGAGGGTGGAGAATAGGTTGAGTGTGGCTGAAAATTTTGGTTAGTGGAAGTGGAGAGTCTTGCTGCTTGAGGAAGTTGAGGTGTGGGATATTGTAGAGAGTGCAGTACAACCATCCACTAATCCTGTTCAATGATTAAACAAGTGGAATATGAAGGCAAAGAGGACCCTTCTAGATCGAATAAGAGACCACATTATACTTCATGTATTAGGGAAGATGTCGGACATACTAATAAAACATATCTAGAGCATTAACGAGAATAGGAAGATGTTGTTGTGTGAGAAACTAAGAAGCACCAAGATGACCAAGATTGACACAATGACCTCATACCTTACCAGGATCACACAGGTGAGAGGTGAGTTGGCTACAGTGGCAGTGGCTATCTTGAGGACCAGTTGGTTAGGACGACAATGGATGGTTTTCCCAAGCAGTGGGATGGATTCCTAGATGGCATTGTTGCCATAGAGCACTTTCTTGGTTGGAGCAGGATGTTGGATGTTTTCATCCAGAAGGGGACCAGGAGGAATGCCAAGAGTGACAGTTAACATGTTAGGGTGGATAGGAGGAGAGTTTGCCTTCGCAGCTAAGGGCAAGAAGAAGAAGGGGTCCATGAGTGGGGCCAAGCAGCAGAAGGGAGAACAAGACGCTGTTAAGGATATGAGGAAATTGAGATGCTTTGCTTGTCATAAGACGGGTCATTTTGCCTTTCAGTGTTCGAACAAGAAGGAGAAGAACAAGGGCATTGCAACATCAGTTGAGGTGGATGAATTTTCCACCAAGTTTAATACAAAGTTTGCTTTAGTGGTGAGTCTTGCCACTAGTGTTACTTCCTCTATCTAGTGTGTGGTTTGTAGACAATAAAGCATCTTGCTATATGAACGGAGTTATAGATCACTTTACGAGCCTTATAAAGTATAATGTAGCCTTGGAGGTGGTGTACGGACTATATCCTTTCAGAGGGAGTCATTGCTTCCCTTGAAAGTAACAGAGGTCCTATTTGTTCTAGTGTTGAAGAAGAATTGGATTTTAGTTTCCAACATTTGAGGACAGGGGATATGTAGTGGTGTTCCGGGATGGACAGGTGCTTATGTGTCCCAAGGGATCTAGCATAACTTCTGCTAGAGTGATTGGTGTCCGTCATGGGAGACTTTACATGTTCATGTTTCAAGTTTCAACCTACTGGGGCCTTGACGAATTCATGTGAGAATGATCATTTAGAGAAACATCTTCCTGAGTAGGGGAGTGCACTACAGGTTCTAGGATCCACAGGTACAAGTTCACAAGGGTCAGGAGAATCACCGACTTCTGGGGTGATAGGTACACATAATCACTTGTCACAAATGTTTGGGAGATAGTGTCGAGACCTGAGGGGAAGTCAGTCCTGACTTCTAGGTCGCTTTACAAGATCAAACATGCTGTAGATAGAAATATGATGCCTAGGGGCAAACATATCTACTTTAGGGATAAGATGGGAGTGACGAGAAACACCTTCTTTGGTAAGAGGGAGTGTTGAAAAAGGTAACAAGGAGGTGTTTCCTAGCGCTTTTTGCCTTTAGCCTAGGAAAACACGAGACCCGCTTTTTAGTGTGATCGTAGGAGTTATTAAAATCATTTGACTCTTTAGTCACTTTATGAGGTACAAAAGGTACATAGTACTTTATATTATTAAAGGCACAACAACTTAAGAAAGTGACTAGGGAGGCTCATTAATGAAGGGGGGCATAAAAAGAGAGTCAATGAGAGATTAGATCTCCACCCTTAATCAAGGAGAGTTGAGTTCTAATCTCAACCCTTTCTCATAGGGTCAGGGCTTCTCTTCATTGGAGAGACTAAAATGGGAGAAAAGGCAAAGGAGGGAACTCATTCTTCTAGTGTAGAGTTAGAGAAGAGGGGAGGAGAAGAGGACGCTGAGATAGCTTCTGCTGAAGGGGCTGAGATAGCAAGGAGGCTGCGATAACTTCTGTTGAGGAGAAGAGGAGATTTCGCTGAAGAAGCAAGGGGTCGAGTGTTATGAATATAATTCATAATTCATAATAATAAATATAAATGTAAATGTAATAATAAATAATAAGTCATTAACTAATGATTAGTTAGTTAGTGATGAAAGGGCAACATCATAGGGTATATAAGCAGGCCCTCATTTTCATTTGTAATCATCCTATCATCAACTCTTTTATATAATATACAATTTACAATTTCTATCAAGCAATGGATGTCTTTGTTTACGAAGTATTTTAATATTCCTGTTGTATATATGATTGTTGTTCGTTCCATTGGTATCAGAGCTACGTTCTCTGATCACCAGCCTTTGGCCATCAACTCGTCGTCAACCTTGTTGCCGTGAATCAAGCATTCGCTACAAAGGAGGTTATTCATTCTGCCAATTTCACTACTAGGCATTTCGCCATAAAAATTAAAAAAAGAAAGAAAAAGAGAGGAGAAAAAAAGAAAGAAAAAGAGAGGAAAAAAAGAAAGAAAGGTAGAAAAAAAATTATTTAAAATTACATTTAAAAAAAAAGAAAAAAATAGAAGAAAAAAATACATATATATATATTTGGAAAAAAAGGGACTCACAAATAAAAGAAATTCAAATATAAAAAAATAAAAACAATATATACATATATATAAAAGATGTACAATCGTAGCATAAGTCTCACGGTCTACAGCCCCAGTCACATACTGCGGCCAATCACAATTTTGCAATGCATCGTGAAGACTTCCCCCTCGCGAGTTCAACATACTCGAGCAACCACACCGACGTCAATACGCCTATCTGCCCCAACAGTCAACGCATCGACCAACAATCGGCCCATTCCGCAGTTTGCTGACACATTCGACCGGATTCCGCACACACGACAATTGTCCCTTATTGCTGTTACTGTCTGTCTTCGCCACTACAATGGATCATCCCGACTCCTCGCCCGTGCCTCTGCTCACTACTATCATGCCACCAGTCCCTTCGCTGCCTCTGAGTGTAAATCTATATCAACACAAATTTTCCATCCCACAGTCCGACTACCTCCTTCCACCTGTCCACCACATCCCTGTCACGCTGTGCGATATTCCCTCCGCCTATGCATCATTGCCACACTACCAATTTATCATCCAACCATTGTTGTCCTTGTGTCATACAACATAACCGGACACCCTTGTCAAAATTCCTGC
Organism: Pinus albicaulis; assembly: GCA_034641835.2. Classification (NCBI taxonomy): domain Eukaryota; kingdom Viridiplantae; phylum Streptophyta; class Pinopsida; order Pinales; family Pinaceae; genus Pinus; species Pinus albicaulis. Next base: position 317,467,866 of record CM076576.1, on the reverse strand, counting down.
ACAGTCACGACTGTTCGAATACGGGAGTCGTGCCCATAGGGAAAGTGTGTATTAATTTTTTTTTTTTTAACACATGGTGAATCGGTAATACTTTAGAGTAATCTAGGGGAGACCCACGATCAATCCTCATGTTCGCCAATATAACATCACAAGTATATCTAGCAGCCTACAAGCCAAATATACCAGATCTTATGATTTAGCAAGAGCCGAGACTCTAACGGGAAAGGGGAGTCTACTCCTTGCGCTGGGATCATAGCAAGCCATATACTCAATGAGATTTGAACCGCGGTCTCTTGGGTTTCACCCAAGGGAACTTTCCGTCAAACCACACATCACTGTATTAAAATTATTTAATTATATTAATCATATAAATTGAGGGTATTCTATTGTGTATCAAGAAAGGCGGGTATCCATCTTTGAGTTTTAGAAAAAAGAAGTTAAAACGGAGGTCTGAAATATAGAGTCCAAAGAAGAACAAATAAAAGGGTATGTTTTTTGAGTGGAAAATTAAATACATAAATCTGCTTAACTATTAAAACTAGTAATAATAATAATTACTAAAGTCATCTCAAGAGTCAAGGAAGGGATTATATTAAAAGTCTTGGCTATCCATAAGAGATTTTTTTTTTTAATAAAAAGTTTTAATTAATTAAATTATATATATAGTTTATAACCTTGTAACTATATAATAAATTTAATTATTAAAAAAATTAGGAAGGTGTTACTTTCAATATCCTAATGCTCAATTCAAGACAAAAATGGGATCAATCATTGAAAAAAATGGAAATAATGGAGTTCAAGTCTAACGAAGGAAGAAAGGTTTTCTTATAATGTTTTTTCAGTTACAAACCACAGAGTAATTACATTAGAAGGAAGTATCCAAGGAAGAAAAATTAATATTGTTATTAGTACAAGCAACGATAAAAATTATATCAACATCAGCTTGGCGAATAAGCTATTAATTCTAGAGACAAGCATTGGAGTAAGGAAAAATATTTTTGACCGAAAAGAGTATCCAATTAGTGATTTACAAGTGACAATAAATCATTATGAGTACATATCTCAATTTCTTATTGTAAAGATGGATTACACAGAGGTTGACGTCATACTCAGTCAACCCTGGTTTAAGGATTTGGGTTGATTCATGTTAAACATAGAGAAACAAGTTTTGAATTTTCCTTACAAGGGGAAGATGGTCACATTTCGAGATATGACAATGGCGTCAAAATCGATAATGTCTGCATCAGAAGACTTTAAGGATATCTCAGACTTGATGTTCAAAGACAACAAAAAACTATATCAAGGAAGCAAAAAGAGCTTGAAGAAGTCATCTCCAACAAAGACAAAGAAATGTCGTGCCTCACAGATCACCAAGAAAAACTACTTGAACAAGTCAAGAAAGCTAAAGCCACAAAGGAGGGATTGAAGAAGTGTTTATTAGAACAACAAGAAGAAAATTTACGTTTTAAGAGCCTTAATCAAACATTATTAGAACAAACCGAATGTTTAAAAGATGATGAAGCTACTAATAATAAAATCAACAATTCAGGAAAGGATGAACTTGTACGTTTAAGGAATCATAACCAAAACCTACTTACACAAATAAAGAAACTTAAAAATAACAAGAAATCACTGAATGACAAACTAGAACAACTTCAAAGTGAAGTATTGACATTGTTAGTCGTTTCAGTTCAAAATGAAGACAAAGGGATTAATACTGATCTAGTCAATCTCACAAGTAAGGAAGAAGAAGAATCTAGAGAAGTTACAACATCTGTAGAAGTTGCAATTCAAACGATGGACATTCCAACTGATGATTCAGTTGCCCACTCAACAACAACAACGCCTGAAGGAAATCAAGAGTCAACTACTAACATGATAAAGGAAACCAAACCAAAGGAGCTATGTATGGACATCCGAATCACAAGAGCAGACTTTATAATCAAGCTACGTACTAGTATCACTCAGAAAATAAATAACAAATTCATGTTCTTAGGGATACTGAAGCTTGCAGAATCCAGTCATACGATAATTATTCACCACACATTTCTAAAGATCAGAAGATATCCCAAAAGATTAATCTTGGATGGTTTGATCCGTTCTCAGTACGACAATTTTGTCTATCGCTTAGAGTATCATATCATCTCATATCGACGAAGATGAAAGTACAAAGATGAGAAGATATTCTTAAGTAAGCTTTGAGGACAAAGCTTCTTGAAGGGAGAAGCTATGTTATGAATATAATTCGTAATAAAATAATAACAAATATAAATGTAAATAATATAATAAATAATAAGTTATTAACTAATATTTAGTTAGTTAGTGATGAAGAGGCATGTATTAGAGACATAACCATTCGTGAAAGGGCACCTGCCTAGGGTATATAAGTAGGTCCTCATTCTCATTTGTAATCATCCTATCATCAACTCTTTTATATAATATACAATTTACAATTTGTATCCTAGAATGGATATCTTTGTCTACGAAGTATTTTAATATTTTTGCTGCGTAGACGACTATTGGTTGCTGCACTGAGACAACCATTTTCTCTTGGAAAGAAGTCAACAGCAAGGAGAATCCTCACAACTCGAGCTTCCAGGATGGTAATTGAGCATGTATTTCAAGAATAGGTTGAGTATAACATAAGTTCTAGTGCGGGTTTCTAGAAGAATATTAGCACATTTTTTTTGTGGAGATGTAGCCCGAAAATCAAGGAGATAAGAGGCAACTTTAGTGAGTTTTTGAGGTATATCTCCAATTCAGATTTCGAGGAAGAGTTTGTGCATTTTTCAAGGCAGTCAGAACATTAATTGGAGAACTGACAGCGTGGACATTGAGGCTGAGCTTTGTTAGACCTGTGGCACACAGTTTGAGGAGAGATTCCTTATTTGTTACTACTGAATGAAGGGATTAGTTTGTTGAAGGTGACACGATTTTCTGAGTAGAGAAAGTTTGTCAGTGGCACACATTTCTAGAGCAGTGATTGCTGGACAATGCGCGATTTTCAAGGACAATGTCACTCTTTTCTTGACATTAGCAGGGAGAAATATGTACCCTTTGTGATGTATTTAAAGCTGTAATTAATTATCTGAGAAAAGATATGAAAATATTCCTTCAAACTGGTTTTCCCTACATGGGTTTTTCTAGGGCCTAAGATCGACCAAATACAAATGTCTAAAGTTTCTTTGTTGGCTTGTATGAAATTATTTTATCAGCTAAAAAGTGAAATGGTGGTAGTTTGTTAGTGTTTCTTTTACAATTTATTTTCAATTTTATATATCAACATGAACATGTGAGCTGTGGGCATTAAACTTGATGCATAAAACAAATTGAAACTGGGGTGGGCTACAGGGACCTAAAATTTCTACATGATATCAAAGCATCATTGAACATCAACTGATAAATAGTGAGCCTACAACAAGCATAAAATTGCATATATACTAGAGATCTGTGATTGAGAGGGAGGTTGTTTCATTAGTTTCAGTGATTGGAAGTTGTGTTCGTTTAGAGGTTCTGATGGCTACTTGTTTGAGGGTGGAGGATAGGTTGAGTGGGTTTGAAATTTTTTGCCCATGGAAGGAGAGAATAGTCTTGCTGCTTGAGGAAGTTGAGGTGTGGGATATTGTAGAGAGTGCAGTACAACCTCTCACTGATCTTGTTCAGTTGGCATACTTCAACAAGCATAATGTGAAGGCTAGAGGATCATTTTAGATGCAATCAAAGACCACATTATACCTCATGCATCAAGGAAGAAATATGCCTATGAGATGTGGGACTCCCTGATAAAACTTTACTAGAGCATTAATGAGAATAGGATGATGATGTTGCATGAGAAACTAAGAAATACCAAAATGACCAAGATTGACACATTTACCTCATACCTTACTAAGATCACATAGGTGAGAAATGAGTTGGCTGCAGTGGGAGTGGCTATCCTTGAGGGCCAGTTGGTTAAGACAACATTGTATTGTTTTCCCAAGCAGTGTGATGGATTCATAGATGGCATTGTTGCTAGAGAGCTCTTTCTTGGTTGGAGCAGGATGTGGGATGATTTCATCCAGGTTGAGACCAGGAGGAATACCAAGAGTGGTAGTCAGCATGGTAGGGTGGATGAGGAGGTGAATGTTGCCCTCGCAGTTAAGGGAAAGAAGAAGAAGAAGGGGTCCACGAGTGGGGCTAAGCAGTAGAAGGGAGAACAAGAGTTCGAGAACGACACGAGAAAAGTGAGATTCTTGGCTTGTCATAAGATGGGTCATTATGCTTTTCATTGTCCCAACATGAACAAGAAGAAGAAGGGCGTTGCAACATCAGTTGAGGTTGATGAGTTTTTGCCAAGTTTGATACAAAGTTTACTTTAGTGGTGAGTCTTTCCGCTAGTGCTACTTCCTTTAGTGTGTGGGTTGTAGACAGTGGAGTTCTTTATTATGGCATTGTTATTGCTCAATCTAGCAGGGGTCCTAGAAGATGGGGTTCCAAAGGGGCAACTACTAGACCAAGTGGCAATAATGGGACAAAGACCCACTGTCACCTCAGTCAATGCCCCCTTGCTCTTTACGGACTTTCACCGATGGGAGGAGTCCTGGTATAGGGGAAATCACTATGAATAGTATATCAATGATGGAAGGATAATGATTTCAAGAGCTCATTCATAAGAGAGACTTAGATGATAGAGATTACTTGCTCAAGAAGCAAGGTGTAGGGCTCTCCAAGAAAGGCTTAAAAGGAAGCCTAGATTAGGGATTGTGGATATTACTTGGTAAGGGATGCCCTAGACCTAGGATTCCTAGGAGAAGAGGGTTTCAAGGCGGTCCTTGTGAAATAAGAGTAAAATAAAATGTGGGACCACAAAATATCCCAAATGGATCGAAGCAAGGATTGGGGTTTCGGGTGAAACTTCAAACAAAAGGCCTAGACCAAGCAAGGGAGAAGAAAAGGGTCATTGGAATTGAATTTGACTTGAAATTTTAGTGCAATGAGTCATGACCCTTAAGGAAGTCACTAACCAAGGAAAACCTGGGGACAAGAACAAAGTTGGAGCTAGGGTTTGGGATAATTCCATATCTAGCCTTGAAAAATGCTTCAAATTTTGTGAGGGCCTAGGAAAACCCCAACACAGTTGTGGTCCAATTCACTCCTCAAATGGATGGCTCAAAAATATTTCGGTTGATGCCCTAGGAGAACTGTAGGGTTAGGGCCTAAAAAGAGTAAAGGAGGTAAAAATATATTCTTTGAGGTGATCACCAGGGATAAGACCAATGCCTAGCCTATTGGGAGAATGGAGTCAGTGTGTTTTCAACCCTTGGAACTCTTTTACCCAATCAAGTAGTCTATTGGTTACTGCGCATAGCCCTAGATGCAACTACTAGGTTACCAGAGGAATTTATACTTATTCTTGTAGCAATTTGATGATTTCTAAAGGAAATTATGAAGCAAGCATGAAACATATGTCATACCTTAACAAAATCAAAATTTGACAAGTTCACATTAAATTAGGACAAAATTTCAGACTTCATTAGTGAAATTTCCATAAGTATACATGCATAAAAGAGAGATCAAGATAAGCCATGAAAAAAAACTTACAAGTATAGCGAATATATCCAATCATCAAAGAGAGACAAAATCGAAGATCCAAGACCAAGAAAGATATCCAAACATCGAAATGCATTAATAATCATCCAATTCGTCCATCAATAGCTGTAGAAAAATCCTCAAGAAGAGAGAGATACATATCCAAGTGATGATGAGGAATAGAATGATCCTCTAGGGTTTGATTTGCCTAATAATAAAATAATGTGCAAAATAACATTCCTTAGTGACAAGCCCACCAAGATAGCTCCATAACATGAAAATTAAGCCTCTCAAGGGGGCGAAAATGATAGATAAGTAGCTAGGAGGGCCATTGTGTTATGAATAAAATGATATAAATAATGATTAGTTAATTAGTAATTAGGTTGAAGAACGAGGTACTCAGAAGTTTCAAGTGAAGATCCAAAAAATAACCGTTCAACGTCCATAGCTAAAGGAAACCAGGTACTTCAAATAAATCAAGGAGACGACTTAAACAAGATAAGGGAAAATCAAATCACTAGAATTCCTTATTGACATCCGAATCACGAGAGTAAACAAATCGCTCAAGCTACGTATTCTGAACAGAAACAACAAGCTGATGTTCTGAAGAATACTAATTTGAGTGCAATCCACTCATGTGATCACAATTTATCACAAGTTGCTAGTCACCACAAGACTCCAAAGAAGATTGATCTAGGATGGTTTGATCCCTCCTGAGTGCGGCAATTTTATATATCCCTCCAAGGATCATATCAACTTGTATCAACAAGGATGATGACTTCGAGACGAGAAAACAATTGTAGCAGAAAAAGAGATCAAGCCTTTCATCAACAAGCTTTGAGGACAAAGATTTTTGAGGAGGAAGGCAATGTTATGAGTAAAATGATATAAATAATGATTAGTTAACTAGTAATTAGGTTGAAGTTGCATGTTTAAATGGGACATGAACTTTCGTGAAGAGGCCATTGCCTAGGTATATATGCGGGCCTCATTTGTAACATTCATCATCATTCATTCCTCATACATTTTAATATAATATTTGTATCCTCAATGGATATTTTCATATTCCAAGTCTTCTGGTGTATTTAGCGAGAAGTACGAACTTTGTTCACTTCACATTGAAAGGCCAAGTAAAGTCCAATATGTGGCAAAATGAGTGGAAGGGCTCCAAATATAGTGATAAAGGGGGTGCCCCCTTAGTCACCAAGCAAATGACCTGTGGTGCTCCCAAGTGGCTTTGGGGGCACAAAACATCCTCATGGGCCTCCAAGTGGATCGAACAAGCCTGTATTCCATTTGTTAGGGCTAAAACAATGAGGCAGATCCTCCCTTTGTCTTCCATTGTGAGACACAACCCCATTTGGGCCCTAAAACAACTGCCAAGTGTGTGGTGCAATTGTGTAGCCGACCGGGCAAGGTGGTCCAGGTGCATCATCACCATCAGATAGGTGGAACACGAGCGATCAATCGATGGCACTGAAGGATCCCATGGCATGGCTATCTACTCTCTGCTATAGTGGAAGCCCATGTCTCTTAACGCACACCCTACAGATGCCAATATGATACTCAAGAGGACTTGGACACTATATAGGGAGACCAAACCCCAAGATGAAGACCCACCTACTATCCTGTATAAGATCCAATGCGTCTCCTCACCTTCTAGTACAACAAATCATTTGTCTAATTGAGTAAATGAGGTTATAAACCTTGAAACCAAGTGGACACTTCATAGTGGCATGCCCTTCCATAATGGGCTTTAGAGTGTACATGTGTCTCCAAGTTCAAGAAGGAGGTTAATCAAAGATCATATTAGGTGGTTTCAACCTCTAAGGGAGTGACAAGTCCGTGATACATCCATCAAGTGGTAGGTGTCACGTGATATAATGAAGGAATGAAGAGGTGCATCAGGGGACGACTCCAAACCATATGCCATGGTACAGGGGTAACTATGATGAGGGAAGCCTGCACTTGGGTGTATAGATGTAGGAGGGAGCAATTGTGGTACATGAGTTACCCCAACCTTTGTTTTTCCACCCTTCTTCATATGCCTTTTGCATTTTATTGATTTTTGTTTTTTATAAATGCTCGGGGCTCCAGCGAATGAGTGCATGATGTATAAGATATAACAGTGAATACCCCCTTTAGGTTGGGTAGCTCATCGCCCACTAGGGGTTGGGACAATCATGGGTTCCTTAATGATGTTGGGGGCCAATTTAGGGGCCCTAGGTACCAATGTGATGGCCATAATGATAGGGGTAGAGCTCATGTTGGCTTTTGCACACGTGCTAAATTTGTATGTCCTGAACATCTTTTGCATTATATGGTACATTTCTTGTTGAGAGTGGCCAAGTTGTGTTTTTTTTTTACTTTCTTTTAGCTGCATCATCCTTCAGGGCATCATTCCAGGCCCGACCCAAAGTGTGGACAAGGGGAGGGTGAGGCTAACTCCTTGTGGACCCAATGGACAAATGTGGGCCCAGTTGGGAAATGTGTGAAAAGGGATTATAATGAGCGGAGGGGGCTGATGTATGTGATGTCGGGATGCGGGACCCCGCAACCAGAATTAGGATTTCCCATGTCGTGCCAATCCTAAAGCTAGTAGCCAAAAAGGAGATCCCACAGGATTAGGACACAAGGTTAACCACCAAATTGAACCATGGGACAAGGCTACAAACCAAGCCCATTCTTTTCACCGAATCCCTCCACTAATCCATGCCTAGAAGTGTCCATGATAAGTAAGCAAAAATACCCAACTACATAATGAAAGCCATACTTTCGGGGTTGGAAGGCCCACCTTCAAACATACGATCATAACAGATGGGCGAGGAAGCATAATGGATGGATCAGGTGGCGAAGATGGTGGCACATCAAGCTATCATCTAGGAGAAAAAATTCTCCTATGGGTGTCACTCACAGGTGGTGGGTAACAGGCATAATATGATCAAATAAATCAACAACTATAATGATCTAGAGGAGAGGCTCACGTTTATAACTTTTTCTTTAACGAGTAGATGATGGTTAGTTTGACCTCTCTCTAGGAAGATAATTCACTTGTCATGCACCTGTTGGAGACTAAATAATAATTTTTGATAAAAATATTAATTAGAATGTTTTTTTTCATAATTAAGGGGGTTTACTTTACTCACAAGACCCGTCAAATTCCAATGTTTCCTTTTGAATTGATCTTGAAGTGGAAGAAAAGATGAAAAGTGTTCCAATAATGCTTAATGCCTTCCTTGGATGCCTAACATCCCTAATAAATGAGTACGTTGAAGCTCGACTTGGTCCATAGTAATTTGAATTGCTTGAAGAAGAATTCAGTTTGGTTGTGTAGAAATTTCCTGTTTCCCACCCCGGTTTTCATTTTCACCTTATTTCTCCATATAGTTAAATGCCCTTTCCCATATCCTTACATTCAACAAACTGGAAAATAAATTTTTGCTGAAAACACAAATTCTGGAAAATTTACAGAATGCTGGAAAATGCATAAATAAAAATCAGCAAGCTTAAAACGACCATTCAACACATTTAAACACTGAGATTTTTGGTCAACATGACTCTGGAAAAACCCCCTACAACTCTTGGGGAAAACCAGTTCGAAAGCTTCTCTTTTATTTTCTGAATATTGCTTTTTACTGTGAAACGGGAAAAACTCAGAAAAAATTCCAACAACCAACTTACAGACTTATCTAAATTTCCGTGCTTGCACACTGCCTCGGAAATTGTGCCAAATCAGCAACAACAGAAAATAGAAAATTTACAGCACCTTAGGACAACATTAAATGCTGTATGGCCACCTCGGGAAGCGTGCCGTAACAGCCGTACTTTTTTGTACGGACTGTACAGATTTTGTACAGCAACCTCTCGAAATCGATGCCAAAAATCTAGGCTGTGCTGCTGTCCTCTTCCTCGGTTTTTGTGCCGAAAATGACAACCACCCTCTTCCTTGGAAAATGTGCCTGATTTTTGTGCCTTGAAGTGCGTGCTTGCTGCTGTACCCTCTTTCTCGATTTCTGTGCCTCCTCACTTGGAAACACTACCTCTCCCTTGCTGTACAGATTTTCTGCCTCGGTATGTGTGCCAATAAATGCTGCTGTACCTTTGCTGAAATCTCTTCACTGCTGCCCTCCTTCTTCTCACTGCTCAGAAAAATCTCCAGCTCTCTTTCTCTCTTTCTGCTCATGAAAGAATGAATGACCTTTTCCTCCTTTCCCTCCTTTAACCTAACTCTAAGTGACTTTTGGGGAATCCCTAAATCCAATGGCCGAAATAGATTGAGATCTAGGGCTGAGATTAAATGCTCATTTAAATCTCACTTTCTATTTTTTTAATTCACCCCACTTTAATAAAGACCCACTTAGTCATTTATTTCCAAAGTCACTTTTCCTTTCTAATTTTACATTGACTTTATTAAAGTCTTTTTAAAATTAGACTTTAGTAACTTTATCACTTAAAGTCACTTTAAAATTAGACTTTAATAACTTTATCACTTAAAGTCACTTTAAAATTCGACTTGACTTTATAAAATTATAAAGTCACTTTAGGAGAAAAATTAAATTCTTTTGGACACTTTTCCCTAGGCCAAAGATCAAAGCTTTAGGGAACCACCTGTCCTCCGGTAACCAAATTTCAACAGGTTGAAGTAGGAATCTTTTGACTTTACAAGAACTAGAATTTTGTCCACTTGCTAACCTTTGGTCCATAACACTGCCAACGATCCCCTTTGACCCTTGCAAAAACTAGTATTGACATCAAACGACTAGTTTACTTGAACGCAACAACCAAGATAACTTGTCGTGGCACCTCATTACTTGGTTCTGTAATGCTTTAATGAACATGACCTAGCCTATTAATGAGTTGACATTAATTTGACATGTTGGTTAAATATGTTAATTTGTAAATGCAAACTGCAATATGAGAGAGAAGGATAAATTGGATTTGTTCTTCAATATGGTGGCTGTTGATACATATGAAGATATTTCAAAATTTCATCTCTTTGCTAGAGTTTTCCTGGATCTAAACCCTTAGAACTTTCAGATGTACTTCTGTTATGAAATGTGATAAAACAGCAGAAAAATGGACAATATTTCACCTCTTAACAATCCCACTTAACAATACAATCCAAGAGAAAAGGTCCCAATTCTGTGCCAACAGATGGCAGCCCTGCACTCAATCTCATCATGCATAAACCAGATCTATAAATGACTTAATGCAACAGAAATTGCAGCAGTAAGTGTGTGCTATCTTCTTCAAGATTATTGTTAAAATCATTCACAATTTGAACATTAACTTATGTGAAATCAGTAAGAAATACAAGTGCTAGAAATTACCAACCCAAGAAGAAATTGATACTTGAAAATCAAATTTACAATAAGATGATTTTGGACAGTTGAAAACATAAACAAGACAATTTGGACAGTTGAAAACTTCATATTTAAGGATAGGGTTCATGTACATACCATAGCCTTATTCTCAGGCTAGTACAATCCTTTAGCTCTCCAAAGCCCTGGTTAGGGAAAGCCCAGGAAACCCGAGCTCCATCAAAGATACAACACAAGCTAGCATCAACGGCAGCAAGCCTTCGTGCAAGATATTTCATCTTCTTCTTCATTTTAACAAGTACAATCAAGGGTTTCATCGGAAAACATTTTGTACAACGTCTCCAAGGGATGAAACATTCAAAAGCTCCAAGCAAGAATCCCGTGTGTATCCAAGACAAGAGAGAAAAAGTAGAGGGATGAAGTATAGAGATTTATATTTTACTGAAGCAATGCTGGTGGTGAAAATTTAAATATTTACCAAATGTTTAGATCTTAAAAGGGGCATTGGAACGCTGGAGTATCTAGAGATTATTGGTACTGTTTACATTCTGTCGCTCCTTGAGTTTTGTTTTGGTGATTTTTTGACAACTGTACCGATCTGGGGTTATTGGAGGATAAATTTATATGATAACACATTACAAATTTGATCATTTAAAATGTCAGTTTTCATTCCAGTAAAATCTTAACTGCATAAAGTAGTGTTTTCTGGTGGTTATGTTATTTCTTCAGCATGATTGTGATCGACTAGTTCATGATAAAAGTTGAAAACATATTGCTGAAGTTGTTAGATGTCTGGAAGCTCCATTGGTTATCAACTTAGCATAGTTCAGAATATGGACTTTCCTGTTATGATTGTATCCTGTTACTAGAATGATAGCTGATCCTAACTACATCTCAAAATTGATTGTACATATTTATTATGTTAGGTTGACAGGGAAGAAGTGCGTTTGCGAAGGACTATTGGTTTGAAAAAAGACGAGTACTTTTTGGATAAGAAACATATCACGTAGGTTGAAGGCTTTTCTTTGCTGGGCATATTTTCAGTGTATTTATAAAAAATGTGCATCCAATTTTCTTGTGACACTCAACTAAGAAAATTATCAAAAACAATCTGCAGGAAGACAGAGGTTATGAATCTGTTAGAAAGTGCTGGGTTTTCTCGCTCAAATCCATACTATGTTGTGCAACAGGGAAAGGTATATTTTTGAGCTTTGCTGCAGGTGCCACTGTGCTTAGCTTATACATATTTGCTTTTGCAGGCTGACTCATTCCCTGGCTTATTTTTACAGATAGCTTCCTTAACATTAATGAAGGACTCAGAACGATTGGATTTGCTCAAGGAAATAGGGGGCACCCGTGTATATGAGGAACGACGCAAGGAAAGTTTAAAAATTATGCAGGAAACTGGTGTGTAAGGTTTTTCGGAATTTTTCATTTTCATTGAAATAATTGAATTATTATGCTTGGCTTCTCATTTGTTTTATGTATCCCTATTTTTCTTAGAAAACAAGAGGAAACAAATTATTGAAGTTGTTCAGTATATTGAGGAAAGATTAAAGGAACTCGATGAAGAGAAAGAGGAACTGAAAAAATACCAGCAATTGGACAAGCAACGGAGGTCACTGGAGTATACTATTTTTGAAAAGGAATTGCAGGATGCAAAGACAAAACTAGACGAGGTCAGTTGGGCTTCATTTTCATATATACAATTAATCGCTCTAATTGGAATTGTAATGTCTAACATATCAGCTTTCACCAATGTACATCACTTTATGAAACGTTTGTGGAAATTGTTTGATCGGAATATAATGGTACAGAGTGCCACTCCGGTCTCTAATGAAATTTTCCTATTTCTATGCAACACATGGATTTATATGTTTGCTTGCCTCTGTATAGAGTATATTCCAATCTCCATTGGTTGTATCCGACTTCTAAGTTCTAACTGTGCAAATATTTTTGGTTCCTTTTAATTTTCATTCATAGCGCTGCCCTTCAAAGAAAATTATTGTGCTTTTCTTGCTTGCATTGTTAGCTTTATTTGTTACGTGTTTAGTTGGTAATCTTGAGGTTGAATTCTCTGACTTAAGCATTTATCGAGGTGTTGCTTTTGCACACTTGCATTGTACCTTATGTCACTGGATGTACCTTTTAGCCCTGTTGACCTATCTTTGTGGTTATTTATCAGGCGTTAATAAAATTATCCTATCTTATTTCATATCATCTTGTCTAGGAACGTATGGTACATTATGACCTCCTTATCATTTTTGTTCACAGAATTTAACTTGTTAATACTTCATCTTTTTGGTGGTTAGTGTGGAATCATGGATTCTGAACATGTAAAATCTTTTATGTCTTTGATGTCGTAAGTGGGTCCAAACTGTCATCTTCTTTCCATCTATCTAATTGCTTTCACATCAAAATAATGTGACATACCTAACATCATTTGTGTTCTGTTGAGGAAATGGGATACTTGTATGAACAACCAAATTCACACCAACTTGTTGCCCTGATACCAGTGTATTGTACAAAGTTGCATAATTAAACTATATGTTTGAAACTTGCATTCTTATATCTATTTCATGGACAATTACTGTTGGAAACACTGAGAGCGGGGTGAATCAGTGTTTCTTTTCAATTGTTAATTATTGCCAGTTAGATTCTTCACAATTAAAGACATATATAATAATAATAATAATATTAAGAATTAAAGAGAACTTCAATCTCCTTTTAATATTAGTATACAATAGATGAGAGAAGGGCACCAACCCTTTTAATGAAATAGGCACCAACCTGTTTGCCAAGCACCAACTTGGACTTTGATGAGGCTCCAACCTCTAGGGCTTCCACCCTATCTTCTCAAGGCACCGACCTTGTGTTTAGGCGCACCTATCCCAAGGACACCAATCCCTCGGTCTTCTTTTTAACAGAAACTGTGTCATGTACTTACTTGACTGTCATCAACAAGATTCTTCACTGTTATTTCTTCATTGTACTTTGTCCATCATGTGACTTCAATAGTCCTCACATAAGTCTTAGCCTTCAAGGGTAAGTCCAAGCCTTCTACAAGTTCAGATCCGAAGTATCACAGGTTCACTAGCTTGCAGTTCTAAGTCTGAGCCTTCAAGGGTAAGTTCAAGCCTTCTACAAGTTCAGATCCGAAGTATCACAGGTTTACTAGCTTGCAATTCTGAGCCTGAGCCTTCAAGGGTAAGTTCAATCCTTTTACAACTTCAGATTCGAAGTATCACAGGTTCACTAGCTTGCAATTCTGAGCGTCCATAAATATTTGTCCTTAGGTCCAAAATTTATGAGTCCTCTAGAGAACCAAGGTGTAATTCCACATGTCTATCCGAGCTACAGTTTCTCCACAGCTGTGTCCGAGCTACCACAAGTATATTCGAGCTGATTGTCCACAATTCAACCTTCTTACATGTCTGAGGTACTGAGGTGAAGGCACCGAGTAGGTGACTGTCCACTGTTCCTCCACAGGCAGACTATTTATACACCTGTCACAAATCCGAACCACATAAAAGGTGACTGTGTAATCTGTTGTCCGAGCTTGAGGAAGAATAACCCAACAAATGTGCTTTTTAAGTCCTCCTCGGCCTTAGTTCACAAGATGTGAACTCTCCTTAAAGTTCTGTGCTTCTCGGATATTCTTCACCGAATTGCTGACTCTGAAATGGATGAACACAAATTTATATATATTGTAGTTTGTCTTTATGAAGAGACACATCCATTGGAAGAAGGGCCGACATTATATGACTGCATAAGTCGGCTTGACTGTAAATATATATATTTTTATCTTAAAAATTCAGTTTCTCACAAACTAATGGGAGTTTTGGGGCAAGTAAGAGCTTGTTGGAAAGAGGGAAAAATCCTCTTTAATATGGTCTAGGATTCATTGTGAAAGGATGCCTCCAAGGTGTCTAAATTTATTTTTCTTTGTGACTGTTCATAAAATTTTAGTGCAGAAGGTGATTGGGACAGTAAGAGATCATTAGAGCTTCTTCATCATGGTGTGTCTTTCATGTCATCATATGTCATAGTGCAGCATCTATCAATCTTCCATTAAGAGAGCTCATCAAGAGAGCTTATATTCCATCAATGACAATTATTGACCAACAATTACAAAATATCATTGATCATGACCAATTAATCCACTTCGCATGAGTACAATTAGCCATATCGGCACATAAAACACAGTTCCATCATACATTAAATAATATTGTTGATACATGGGCAATTGCAGCAGCATTCGTTTACAAAATTTGATTACCAGTCTGTTCTGGGAGTGTGTAATGTCCTCTACGGATTGAGGATAAATGGGACTCATTAGCCTATCCATCCCCGTAGGCTATAGTCCACCCAAAAGGGGAAAACTCCCACAAATACCCATTAATATGCAAGTGTTGGGCAGCTAGGCAAAAAAAATCAAGAATTGGGGTTTTGAGTAAGATTTACTCAATCATTTAAGAAGATGAAATCCCTCAAGAAAATCCATAAATAGAGGAGGATTGAATTCATTTTTGGGCATCAAGTATGGATCAATTCATTTGTTCTTGAGCATTAGCTCTGAGGATTTTAGACCCTTTCTCTCCCTTGTCAATTTCGGTGGTGAAATATTCCACCATAGTTGACATCTTCGTTGTTTTTCTGTTGGGCACAAGGGTTCTCTGGCTGGGTAGTGACTTCGGTTAGCTATTGGTCTATGGGCACAAGATTTCTGTTGAAAGCTAGCGAATCTCTGTTGGGTTAAGGCATTTCGTTGGGTACAGGTGACCAATTGGGAGGACAACACAGTTACTTGAGAATCCGTAATATTACTGAAGTTCTATTAAATCTCTCTTGAAGGAAGCAACGAAGTTCATACTCTCCGTGACAACAAACTTCTTTGACACAAGAATCTGTCTCAGGAACAATGAGATTCCCCCCTTCTACCTTGGCTCTGATCTGTGGGAGAAATCTGGAAGCGATAGCGATGTTGTGGAGGTTCCAAGAAGATCTTATAGGATGAAACCCTCGTTTGGTAACAATTCCGTCTGTCTATTGTGAATTTCCAGGTGTGACTCGGATTCTAGACTGAAGGTAGCTTCAAGCAGGTGTCTCCAGTCTTGCCCTAAAGCGTGGAGTCCTACTCAACGTGCAAATTGGCTGTGTCAGTTCTAGGTTAGATGCATTGAAAGAAGAAGTGTATGGCGCAGGCGAACAAGTATTCCTTGGTGTTCGACCCTCATAACGGAAGCTGCAAGCGACAAACACGTGGTTTGTAGTTGAAAATTATGGGGAATTAACGAGCTGCTGATACCAACCACTCTCAGATTGTGCCAAGTAGAAGTCTCATAAGTGACGCGTCGAGAAGTGGAATCCATTCTAGTTATGAGTCCGCGTTCCTAAAGGGTCTGAAATATTCAATGATATAACTGTTGAGCATAGCCCATATATTTAAGAGACAAGAGTCAAGTGCAATTTAATTTTTTATTTTATTTTTAAATATATATATTTTTCTTCCATATATATATATATTTTATATGTTATATAGTTATAAATTATATATTTTATATAATTATAAATTATATAAATTATATAAAGTTTTAGTTATATTATAATTAACTATATCGAGCCGACCACCCTAATTTTCAAATGTTACGTCATTGTAATTGCGCTACCTATAAACCTGGGCATTCCTATCATCAACGTCATTATCTGTTGGGCAACGAAACATCCGTAGAACTTTGTTTGTTCGTCTCTGAGCACCGCAATCTGATTTATGATATTCTCTTTATTTTCCTCATTTTCACTCTTCAGTGCTATCTTCAATTGTTGAATTTTGCGTTCAATACTTTTAACCTTACGATGAGGCCAACGAGCCAAGCCATGACGACGACATATTTTCTTCATAACTGTTGGACATATTCGAAGTTTAGAGGCCGCTTTGACTATTGGTAGATGGAAATATTTTGCCAACTCAGACATTTGCATTGTTCCCGTTTTTTGCCTCTGAGTTGAGTAAGCGCTTTTGGGGATATAAGAGGCAGAAGATGACCCTTGTTGGTGATGATGACTGACAATATTGTTGCTACTGCCATTGCGTTTGTTTCCTCTTGCATTCATATTCCAATCCCAGTAGCCCTGGAATCCCAATGTTTGGTTTTTCACTCTCCTGTTGATATCGGTATTTAACAGAAAGGAGTCATTATGGAGCACACAACCTTCTATTCTGTGCACATGGTTATATTGTGATATGAACTGTTTTACGTGTTTTGGATTTCTGGTTGGAAACTTAATTATTTCACAGTTGAGGCTACCTTCCTTCCCATCATCAACACTGAGCCGACATTCAGAAACAGCATGAATGGGTTGACCGAGGTACCCATGAATTTCCAATTTTGAGTCTGGGACCCCATTTGTATGAATAATCCTGCGCAGCAGTTGGCAGAATTGACACCGGCCACTTGTACTAATTTTTCTTTGGTTCAGATTCCATACCCAGCCTAACATATTACTTGAGAATATTGGCAGATTCCTTCCACTGGAATTGGTGTCGGCCATCTCCATTCTGTAGCGGGCCAACTCCTCTACTTCCCTAAGGCCTCCAAGCTCTGTAATCCCAAGAAAGAAATATTTTGCATAGAGGCATGATTTGAAGGCATTGAAGTCATGGAAGATGACACAGTGTGAGGTGCGAAGTTGGGATTCATTGCGCTTGCACTGGGAGCTGAATAATAATTCATTGTTTGGTCGATATTATAATTGGCACAATTTGCAGGACCAGGAGCAAAAGTATTGTTCACAAAGTTCGCCTTATAATTGTTGAGGGCATTTGGAATATAATGATTGTTAGAATTAACAAAACCAGAATGATTTCCAGAAGGGAAAGAATTCCCTTCTATACCCGACAAATCATCTAAGGAAAATGATCCAGCATCAGTACTGTCATAGTTTACGCTGTGGGTATCAGTGGTGGGTAAAGAACCAACAACGAAATTCGATCCAGCATCGGTACTCTCATCGTTTACGTTGTGGATATCAATGGGGAGTAAAGAATCAACAACGAATATCGATTCTACGAGAAATGATCCAGCATCAATACTTTCATCGTTTTCAAATTTTTTCATATTCATATCAGTTTCCTCATCAAAAGCATTTTCTTCTTTTTCTTCATATACCCAACTTTGATTGTCATTCATGTCACAATAGTTGTTGAGATCATTTTCGTCTTCATGTGGTTGTTCTTGTTTCTCAAGATAGCCTTTTTCCACATTATCCTTATCAGAATCATCATGATCTTCATAATTCTCATCCACATCAGCTTCATCTTTTTGTGTTTCTTCAACAGTTTCCTGACTAGCAGGCTCATCTTTATTTTTAAGTTCACCTTCATTCTCATAAGTTGGAATTCCCATAATCTGATCTTCTTCAGAATGTAGTGATTCTTCATGATTATGATCTGAATTCTCTGAATCAACTGAATTGTTATGTTGACTAGGTTCAATATTCTCGACTATTTTTATCATGTCATTTAATTTCTGCATTAGTTTGTTATGATTGTCTTTGGACTCGTTACGGATTCTCAACATTAGTCTGTCTATCCGATTTGTCGGGTCTTAAAGTTGTGAATTGACCATCATCATTGATGAAGACATCGAGCGACAGCGTTTTCGAGGCACAACATGTAACAACTGAAGTAGCCAGTAGCAGTGGGGTAGGTACTTCCTTCCAGGCGAGAAGATCGCTGCTCTGATGAAGGTAAGGGTGTGCGGGGGTTGATAATGGTGTTCTGGTTGCGATAGGGTAATGAAACCGGAAGCAGGTGGCAGTAGTAGTGATCACACAGATCCTGAAGAGTGACAGATCTGATACTAATGGAGTGTAAAAACTCTGGTAAACTTGAATAAATATATATCATTATTGATAAAAGATGAGATGATAGAATGTTACAATGAAGCCCTGCTTATATACCTATGCAGGTGACCTTTCATGAATGGGCGTGTCTTTTAGACATGCCCTTTGACTAACTTAATGACTACTTACATAATCCCTATTAACTTTTAATAACTATATTAATTATATCTGTTATGAATTATATTCATAACAGAAATGGACATGCTATTCCAAGCATCCCATGTAGTGCCCCTCCTATAACCTGAAGGCCTTAGAGACTAAGGCTAAAGACTAACCCCTTGGAAAGGTGAGATAGAAAGTTTACAGTCAAGATTGGTCAGTCATCCAGATCACATTTTTATGCATGTTAAAATGCCCAAAACATTAAGTAAAAGCACTTGATTCCAAAATGGTTAAAGTACCTGTTGAGTGGGAACCCACCTTCATTGAAGAGGAATGTCAGATGGTGAAAGGTGCATGACTGGTGCAGATGGTAGAGGAATGTGGCATATCATCATTACTGTGCAATGTGTGGAGCTGTTGGCTGGCTCGCTGGCTGTCCAGGATAGGAGAAAAAGTTTTTCCCTATAAGGTTACCCATTTTGGTGGGTACTTGGGACCTAGGACCTTGAAACTCAAAAAGGATTATGAAGAATATATGTATCACAATATTGATTGACTTTGTTAGTATTAATGATTTCATAGATGTCAATATTTCCAAAATGTTAAACCTTTTATATGCCTTATCAATGATATCACTGTTACAATCTCAGATGGACAAGAAACCAGAGGGCTAGGAAGATGCCATAAAGCTTTGTCAAATACAAATGTTGGAACTGCAAACAGGATTCCATGCTCTACCTGTTGGTGGGATGGATCTGGTACTCGGGGTGGAGTGATTAGTCTAGTTCAAGGTTACTTGGAAGCGGGAGCGGGAGCGGGAGCGCGGAGCGGGAGCGAAGCGCGGAGCGCCATTTTTAAAAGTTTCCGGGTCCGGAGCGTTTTCGGGAGCGTTTTTATATATATATATATTTTTTTTAATATTTTT
Organism: Pinus albicaulis; assembly: GCA_034641835.2. Lineage (NCBI taxonomy): Eukaryota > Viridiplantae > Streptophyta > Pinopsida > Pinales > Pinaceae > Pinus > Pinus albicaulis. The sequence goes on along the minus strand of CM076576.1, from coordinate 317,448,045 downwards.
AATATTTTTTATATTTTGATGCATATATGTCAACAAAAACATGTAGAATGATGAATTAGACATAAAAAACATAAAAACATAGATTGAATCATATAACATCAATCATCTAGAAGTTATAATCTTCATCAACCACGCCCACTTAGTTGAAGTAAGAGAACATATTGACTTCTGAGTCTCGCAAATCATCAATCCGAAGCTCTAAGCTTTCAAAATTCAATATACAACATTTATCATCATTGATATATAATATTTATCATCATTGATTTCAAAATTCAATATACATTTATCATCATTGATTCATTGATTTCAAAATTCAATATACATTTATCATCATTGATATATATATTATAACATTTATCATCATTCATTCATTGATTTCAAAATTCAATATACATTTATCATCATTGATATATAACATTTATCATCATTGATTCATTGATTTCAAAATTCAATATATAACATTTATCATCATTGATATTATATAACATTTATCATCATTGATTCATTGATCACCATATAACTTTCATGAAGCATCATATTCATAATTCATAATGACTTGTAAATAGTAAACTTATAAATGCCAACTTCATTAAAAATTTAAATATATGAAATCAGTAGCAAGTCAAGTTTCAACTGTTCAACTGTCAACAACAAATAGAAAATAGTAAACAACAAATATATTTTATCTGGCTGGCCCCGTGCCACGCCCACGAGAAATGTCTAATTTCTGTGAGCCACGAGGAACTGTTGGTCTTCTAGTACTCTCAGGAGTACCATGACCACGACCAGAAGGTGGAGGCTGGATCTGCAAAGGAACAATAGTGTGATATCGAGGAGTGGCACTGGCACTGGCACTGGCACTGCTACCAGTAGATGGTGGGACTGGCCCTGTGTGTGGCGGTGTCGCTGATGCTTCATCATCATCCCTATAAAGTTCTGCTTCCAATTCTTCTAGATGTAACGTGCCGTCCTCCAAATTATCATTCTCTGGGTTGTTGTCCCAGACTCTGTATGATTGATCCTCATTTGCCCGATCACAGTAATGGCTGAGCAACCTCAAGTTATAATGCACATAAACCAAGCTTCCAGCTCGGTTTTCATTCAACCTGTTTCTTCTCACATTGTGTATAAAGTTGTAGGTGCTCCAACACCTCTCTGCAGAAGAAGTGTTCACAACTTGTGAGAGAACTTTTTTAGCCAACTTTGGCAAAAGTCCCATGCCGCCATATGCTTCCCACCATGTGAGAGCATCGAATCTGTCCCTGTCTTCCATTGCATGGAATGAACTAAAGTTAGCAGTGCAACTGAAGTATTTGCCTAATTCAAGGCGCAATTTAGCACACTCTTCCCTGTCAGGTACCAATTTGTCCAATGCCTTCATGTACCCTTCTTGTACCTCTGGATCTGTGTGAGGTTTCACCCTAACCCCACCTCCAGGTGCAGGTTGGCCCAACCAAGATGGAGAGTAATATTTTGGCGTAAGGATATATGCCAAAGCATGCAATGGAACATTGAGTTTATTCCACCGTGCACACACACAGTCATGAATCATAGCATACAAAATGGGATCATTATCCTTAACAATATCTTTTATTTGCCCCAACATGCTATCCATCTGCTCATAAACCTCTCCAATCACTGGTTTATCAGTATCTGCAAAGCGAATCATGTTATAAATGGGCTTGGTAAAACTCACAATTTCCCTCATACGTGCCCAAAACCGAGGGTCAAGGGCGGTCTCCTCCACATGTTCAAAACTTTGCCTGTCAACCACTGTTGCCGCCCTGTCCTTTAATACCTGCCAGTGTGGGCTTGATACCATTGCAGCCAATGACTCTCTTACCTTCAAAAGGCGCCTGAAGGTGAGGTAATAACTAGCAAATCTAGTTTTTCCTATTTTCAACAACTCCAATTTGGAGTGAGTACGGAAAAGCCCATGGGTATTGCTATGATTTGTAATAAATTTGATCATTTTCTTACGTCTCTTGTGCAAATCACCAAGCCATTTGAACTGAGGTTGTTTGTTTTTTATGATATCATGCATCAAAAGGTTCATTGTGTGAACCAAACACCCAGACCAAAAAATGTTGGGGTATTTATCCTCAACAATTGCTCCTGCTGCCTTACAGTTAGCAGCATTATCAGTGATGACCCGTATCACATTGTATGGCCCAGTCTTTTCAATTATTTCAAGTAATGGTTCTGCAATGTTAATGCCGGTTTTGAATTTATCTGAATAATCATAAGCTGCCAGGAACACTGCACCACTAACCGACACAACCAAAACATTTATCAATGGTTTTCCTTTTACATTGGTCCATCCATCAGAGACAATGGACAACCCATGCTCATTCCACGAACTTGTCATTCTAGCCAAAGAATTGTTTATTTTAGCTCTTTCATGATCAAGACCCACGGCTCTGGCCTTGTCATACCCAGGGCTTTTGTATCCTTTGGGGGCATCATTAATGGCAGAAACCATTTCATGCCAATAAGGTGAGCGAAGAACATTGAATGGCACCCCACATGCATATAGAAACCGGTAAACTTTGAATCCACATCATTCCTACACCCTTCGTCTAGGAAATCGGATATGGTTCTACGCCTTAATCCAGTGCCACTGCTTCCGAAACCACTGGCATGGGTGGAAGTTGAATGTGTTGGGCCTGAATCAGCGATACCCTTAGATCTTTTAGATGATCTCTGTATGGCAACCCCGTCTTCCTTCCTATATATCTCTCTCTGTGGTGTTGGCACATAAGTACAAACTTTGATTCCAAAATTTTTAGTTCCATCTCCTGGCATTATCCCACAAAGGTGCCTTCTCAGACGGGTGTATGAACCATGGTATTGTTTATTGCAATGGGGCCAAATAAATTTAGTGGTTCCACCACCTTTCCCTCCTTCTTGTTTTTGAACATATTTCCACAAAGGATATTGGTCTTGTTTAGTTGGGGATTCTAGGTCCTCAGGGTCTCCACTCCCCACTTCCTCCTCAGCATAATCCTCCTCTTCAGGATTTTCTTCAGATCCACCATAACCCTCCTCTTCATCCTCCTCTTCTATGATTTGTCTCTTTCTTCTAGCACTCTCCAACACCATTATCACAAAGAAAGGAACCAACATGAGGAAAATTCCTAGCCATATAGCCATGATGGAAACAAGTTTCAAGTTTCTAGAATCTAGCCTGCAAAACAAATAGAAAAATGCCAAATGGGAATAGTAAATGCAACATAGGAAAACAACAACTCATTTTAAAAGTTTTAAATCCAATAAAATGCAACATTCAAGCAAAATTCAAGTTTTCATTTTCAAACCATTTAACAATCTACAAATTCATCTTAGAAAATACAAAATTGGATTAGAAGGCCGACCTCTTTCTTGCAATCCTCCTGTCAGCCTTGCTCCTTGCTCTCCTGTCAGCTTTGCTCCTTGCTCTCCTGATTGCTGTCAACCAAACCTTGCGCTCTCGGCTCTCCTTCTCACTCAATTTCACTTCTCAACTAACAAACAATAACTGAAAATGAAACCCCCCCCCTTTTTATAAAAATGAAAATGAAACCCCTTTTTATATAGTCGGAAATTTTTAATATGAAAAAATTTCACCATGAGAGTGATTCTCTTTGAGGCGAGCGAGCAGCTCAGACTTCCAGCGTTTAAAAAGCGCTTCAGCGTTTTTTTACTTGTCGAAGCGTTGGGCGTTAAACCGGCACTCCCACAACGCTCCCGAAAAAATAGGGAGCGTTTTTTCAGGTCGGAAACGCGCTCCCGAAAAACGCTCCCGACAGGAAGCGTTTTCGGAAGCGCGTTTCCTAGCGTTTCCGAAACGCTCCCGAACGGAGCGCGTTTCCGGAGCGGGAGCGAAGGGGGTATGAAGCTTCCCCACCTCACTGGTCTAGTTAGATAATTATGTCACAAACCAACAAGAACAATTTATGGAGTTTAATAGGCAAGGAAATAATTATTTATTATTGAAACTCCAGCACAAAAAGAAGGTTCTTTGCCCCTTGGAAAGAGGGAGAATTGCAAGAAAATGCAAACATGCATACATCAACGTTATCTAACCAGATGGAAGAACTTGAAAATATTATGCTTACACTACAGGTAGGCCTGGTTTACATTCAAAACCAAATCAAGAACCAGAATGACCCTCTACAACCAAATAGAGAAGTAAGATGGAAGATGTTCCAAGAAGATGCAATCCTCTGTACCATCTCCTATCGAGAATGCTTTGAGGACAAAGTAGATTGGAAGGGATACGACATGTTATGAACATTATAATATCATAAATGCTAATTCCTTAATAAATAGAATTATCATTGGGAATCAGGATAACGAAGACCTACTCCAGAACTGCACATCTTGCGTTCATACGGGTTCCACATGTTTATTTTTATGGAATTTGGGCCTTGCTTTGTAAAATTATCACATGTTCTTTTTATGATATAAAAGATTCAAAGGAGCCCTGTTTTTTATTTGTGGCACATATATACATGCTAGAGTCCTGCTATATTGTGTTGTATTTCCTTATCTCTTTATGATTGCCTCATCTGGGTTTACACTGACGTTTTACTGAGATTTTGGATGTCAGTTAGATCATTCTGTAATCTATGCATATTTTTACCATGCAAACTGGCAGCTTATGTCGACATTTCATGAGGTTCTTAGTTATACGTTGCTGCTGTTGCTACTGATATAATCATGCTGGCACTAGGAAAGGTTCACTATAGTTGTGCAGTGGTTGGAATCTTATTACTGATAAATGTAGAGCTGTAAGTAGGAACTTTCTAAGGACCATTTCTATGCTGCAGCTGCAGTAGTTTGCTGACCTGGTCAATGTAAAAAGAACTGTCAGTGGAGATTGCACTGTTATATCAAGATTCCTTTAAATGCAGCTATTTTTTAATGCTCTTGTAGGAGACTGGAATGTATAAATGGTCACTTGTACTTGCAGTGAAATTTTTGTTTTGGTCTTTGCAGATTGAAGAAGCACGAACTAAAGTATCTGAAAAGTCAACGAGCATGTATAATAGTGTTCTTGAGGCACATGAACGTTTTAAGACATTAGAAAAAGATCTGAAAAATTTAAGCAAGGAATCTCAAGCCATGGTGAAGGAAAAGGATGCTGCAGAGAAGCGGAAAACTGAGGCAATGAAAAAACATGCAAAAGTTGAGCTGGATGTCAGAGATTTTGAAGAGAAAATCAATGGAGAAGGACGTATGAAGGTTTGCCAATAGGCCTGAATTAAATTTATTGAATATTTTTTTGTTTTTTTAATCAAATTAAAGTATATGAGATATTACAACACTTTCTTGTGTTGATATGTATTATAAATTAGGAGGACGTAGCGAAAGAACTAAAAAGCCTTGAAAAAGAGATTCAGAAACAAAGAAGGGAACTGGAAAAGGTTAGGCCATTGCACGAGCAGCAATTGATTGAAGAAGAGGAAATAACTAGAGGGTAGGCCAACCTAGTTGCTCTCTCTGTTGCTCTTGATCTGATATATAGAAATTTGAAGCACTGGATTATACCTAACGTTTTTATTTTCAAAAGATTCTAGGAAGATATTTCAAAAAGGAAACAAGCTTTAGAGGAATTTCTCTTTAAATTTAGAAAAAATTGCAAGAATTTTTGCATTCCAATGCAAAGAACATTGTGTGTTTTGTATGAAATGTTTTTTTAAAACCTAGCTTCTGTGCTTATCGAAGAAATTAAATGTGGATGTTACAATTAGGTGAAAATAGAAACACTTGTAGAGGAATATGATAATCTAGTTTTTAAGGCTTTCAGAGAATGTATTTCTAAACAATCAGGGAAACTTATTTGAAATAACATCTCGATTTATGATCAAAATGCCACACAACTGTGTATCAATGGAAAGGGTCCCTGCCATGATGTGGTTGATGATATAGTGCAAAATTTATTGAGCTTTCAGGATCATGGAACGTGAAAAGCAACTAAGTCTTTTGTACCAGAAACAAGGACGAGCAACACAGTTTTCAAGCAAAGCTGCCAGAGACAAATGGTTGCAGAAAGAGATTGATGATCTACAGCGTGTACTATCATCAACTACGGCTCAGGTATGCTCATAATTTCTTGTCTTTACATGACAATGGAGTCTATTCAATTAATGTTTCTGTAAAATTACTGAGTGTAATCAGCATTGTTATTTATGCTTCAGTAGCTTTTGTTAGGGCACCAAAATTGCTCTGTCGGGTATTATCAGAAGTAAATTTTGAATAGGAAATTATTGCTCTTTGGTCATACCATTGGGAATTATTGCTCTTGGGTCATATCCTGAAAGAAAGAAAGAAAGTATCTTTAACGTCCACGAGGCTAAACCAGAGCAATAATTTTTAACGCTTTTCCATCTGGCTCTTTTATTTGGCCCTTTTCCTGTGAAGTTTTACAATAACAGCTCCTAGCTTCTCGACAAACTTTTCGCTGAATAGATTATCCCAAGAACTAGCTGCCAGAATACTTGCATAATTTCCTGTGCTGTCTTTGAAGGTCTCACATTCTAAAATGAAATGTTTTTCTGTTTCCACTTTTCCGGAAGAGCAAAAAATACACTCTTTCCTCCCACATTTCTTTTGGCCTTTTCCAGCGCCTTGTTTCGCAACGGAGTTGATGAGAATTAGTCCTTAATTGAGCAATAAGAATTTTAGATCTCCAAGAAATATTGGCCCCTATGTACGCCTTTTGTTGATGGTTATGAGTGGGGTTAAACTCTTCAATGTAGTACTTCTTTCTCCCAAGTACGTTTGTGGAACTTATCCATAACAAATGTTTTTATATCTTTAATGTTTGTAGGACACATGCTCAAGCAAATACCCCATTTACTAAACCATTTGTTATTTTACCGCTAAGTTACCAGGATTCGGATCCGCTAGTTTTTTGAAAATTCAGGATCTGGAAATGCCAAGGAAATGGCAAGTACAAGCAAATATAAAATATTTTATAATTTTTAAAATTAAAATTTATATAAATATAAAATAAAAACATATGCCAAGTTTTAAATATATAATTTGTACATCCAATAAATAATTATCATATAAATCATTCCTAAATAATTAAACATTAATTAAACTTATATAAAAATTAAAAAGCATATGTGAATTTTCATATATATAACTTCTATATAATACTTTAAAAATAATTATTAAGTTAATCATAATATAATTAATGCATCTTTTATAAATATTTAAACATTAAATGTTAGTTATAATTATTAAATTATTAAACTTATTTTAGAAAAAAACTAATTTTTAAACTTGAAAAGAAACTTTAAAATTGATTAAAATATAAACTTACCTTTTAAACTTTAAAATATCTTCTAAATAAATAACATGTATTAAAGTTCATAATATATCTTTATATTAAAATTTATTATATGGTCAACATAGAAATAATAAATTGTGGCCTGCCCACATAATTTTTTTTTTATCATTCGCTTTATTGGTCCTTTTATTTTATCATTCGCTTTATTGACTTGCATTAAAGTTTATATAATGTCTTGCATTAAAGTTCTTAATATGCTAAACATAAAAATAATAAATTTTATGTAGCCCAACAACTCCCTAGTATTAAAGTTCATAATATGTCTTTATATTAAAGTTTATTATACGATCAACATAGAAATAATAAATTGTGGCGTGCCCACTTAATCCATTTCTTATCGCTTTATTGACTTGAATTAAAGTTTATAATGTCTTATATTAAAGTTTATACAATGTTTAACATAAAAATAATATATTTTATGTACCCCGTAACTCCCTAGTTTATTTTCGGACAGATGCATTAATCCATTTCTTATCATTGGATTGACTTGCGTTGAATTTTCTGCACTCCCTAGTTTATTTTCAGACGAGTGTATATTAATCCATTTCTTATCATTGGATTGATTTGCATTGAATTTTCCGTTTTGGATATGTATGATGACAGTTTTTTACCCACAGAGAGAAGATGACGGATCTCTTTGTATCCGTCTCCAATTTGGGGATCCGCAGATCCAGTCATTAGGCCGGACAGATCCGGTAACATAGTTTTACCGCATCCGAGTCTTCTTTCTTTTGCACAATTTGTCACTAAACACAACCTTAGGCCATCTACCCTCTTCCATTTGCTCAATTTTTTTCAAATACCTTATGACTCGCACTATAGCAATTGCTTCAATAGGAGCAACCCTTGTTTCACTTAACAAGATTGCATAAGGAACTGCACTTTTAATTTTGAAATTGTTTGTAATCAAACACTTCCGAATTTTCTCAATTTGTTTCCACTGCATCTCGGTTGTGCTGCTGGCCTGTAGAGAATCACCGGAATCACTAGAAGCCCGAAAAGAGTTAGAGTGGTTTTCCAGTCCCACAGCTCTGCCTCTCTACACCTGTTTTGAAGAGCATAAAATGCTTTCCAACCCCCTAAAGTTCTTCTATTTCTACAACCATCCCAACTTAAATTTCTGTTGAAGTCAATTTCAAGGTATTTGTAGTCTGCAACTTCTTCCAGAATGCTGCCTTCAAAGTAGAACTTATGCTGGTTATGCTTTCTTTTGTTAGAGAAAACCACTACTTACGTTTTGCTAATATTGTCTTGCATCCCCATCCTTCTACAAAAATGCTCAAGGGAACGTAAGTGCTCTTGCAAACCAAGAGCCGATTTAGCAATCAATATAAGGTCATCTGCGTACAAAAGAAGCCTTATAACGAACTTGCCCAAGTGGATACCGTCACCCACTTGCGAGTTTAGCCACTTTTCAAGCTTGTCAATATATAACCCAAAAAGAGTAGTAGACAATGGGCAACCTTGCTTGACCCTGATATCGCTTCTAAAACTTTTAGAATGCCTGTTGAAGTTCTAATTTTGACTTTCACCTCTTTATACAGCTTGTGCACCACTGCTCTCAAATGCTTGGGAACTCCGAGTTCCTCCATTCTGCCCCAAAGCGTATCCCTAGGAACCGTGTCAAAGGCTATTTTGAAATCTACAAAGCAACAAAAAACAACTTCTTTTTTTTCCTAAACTTTTTCAATGATGTGTCTTAAAGTTATACAATGATCAATTGTGGAATGTTTAGGTCTAAAACTTGCTTGCCCTTTAGCACGTTTATCTATTTCTTTTGCCCACTTGCTGATTTTCTTTTCTAACATGCTTCCAATTAACTTTGCAAACAAGGGATTTATCATTATGGTTCTATAATTGGAGGGATTATTGATGTCACCACTCTTGAAAAGAGGTATTGCCATACTAGTTGTCCAATCTGTGGAGAACCCCTGCTGTATGATGTTATTGAAAACTTTTGTGATGTGAGGTGAAAGAATTTTTAAGCCCCACTTTAGATACTCTGCTTGGAGTTCATCTAAGGCTTTTGCTTTTCCAACGCCCAACTTCTTGATGCCCATCTCTACCTCTTGCACCGTGAAGAGTTTTGTGTTGACCAAGGGAGGAGGGTCAACCTTCGGATCCTGCTCATAAAGTTGTCTTGCATAGTCGAACCATTTAGAGGCTGTAATGTTGTTGGGTGATGATTGAAGACAAATTTTCAAAATCCCGTGTATCTGGAGCATGCTTATTTGGGAATGTCATCAGTCAGCTTAGCATGTAGTTAATATTGAGAGTTTTAGGAGGAACAAATGTTGTGTCTGTTACAGGCATGATAGAATTTAGGGCTGCTTGTATGCAGTTTTGTTGGGGTTCATTTGGGAAAGTGTTAATTTGTGAAAACTATGATCCTTGATGGGCAAAATCAATTTTCTAGTTTGTTAAAGATATCTTTCATAAAATGAGGTCCTCAAAAAATTACAATTTTGACAAAACTGTACATTTAAGAACGTTTTGTATGCATGCTTGTACCTGAAAAATGTCGGGGTGTGGATATGGTGGTGTAGGGCATTTGATGTAACTTGGGTTATAAACTTATATCTAATGATTTTCTTCAACCGGAGAAACTGGAGGGTTTATGTGAGCTTGTTAGCTTACAAACATGCATTGGGAAACCTATGAAGAAACTATGTAGTATGAGCAATTAGCCTGTTGTTGCTGTTAATTACTCCTGGATTTGGACTGGTGCTTTTCCAGTCATAGAGGGTTGTCCGCAGTGATCATATACTGTTCACAGCCTAGCAAGTCTGCATAAATAGCACAAGGTGATTGGCGCACAAAATGTCTTTTCTTGAGATACATGCAAGCAACCAAGGACAAAGTTAAACTTTTAGTCAAAATAAGATAAGTGAGATTTAATTTCACGAACCAGCTACAGCTATGAAATTAAATTAAAAAAAATGCACCAAGGCCAATCCACATCACTATAACAAAAGATAATTATTCAACTATGTGATTCATGGAGCTGCAAAAACACTGTATCATTGGATCCTATCTGCATATTAATCAAAAGATTCTTTATATCAAAATGATAAATACAAAATTTGCTGCTGTAACAAGCAATGTACACAGTGAGGACAGCAATGAAAGAAGATTGGAAATGAGGGAATGAAGATGCCGCACAGTAGACTGCTCTCAAAATATTCTGTCTTAAAGTCCGTTTGACACTGTTTTCACAGGAGCAAGAGTAAAAAGAATAAATGTGCCCTAACTGTGCAAGAGAAAGAAACTGAAGATCAACTCTTTATGCATGCTGGATTTCAACGAGTTGTTTGCTAGATGAAACAGCTGCCAACAGTGAACTTGATGTGCTGTCAAAACCATACGAAAATAAATAATCCATTGCTGTTTAAGGGGGAACTCTGTGCATGGATACGCTTGCATCTTGCTGATAATACATGACTCTGCTAAAAACTGTCACGAACCACCTGCAAAGAGAAACTTCTGAAAAAATGATCTCTCCGCTGATACTGTGCATGTTTAGGGGGTTGAGGCGGCTATCTTGCTCTCAGCACAACTATCTGCCAGTAAACTCTCACTACAACACTCCCACAGCCACATATATGCCTGTTCTCATAGTCTAGTCTTGAATATTCCTTTATAAAACAGACTTGCAGGCATACCTTAACAAATCAACCTCAAAATTCATGTCACCAAGAATAAAGTGGCCATGGATATACCATGAATGATTATGGCTCATGAAAACACTCAGCAAAACCACCAATTATAAAGAGGGAGGTAGAATTTGTTGATTTTTGGTAGCATCGGAAGTGCTCTAAGTCTCAAAATTTGTGGAGAGGCTTAGGTACATGTATTCCAAAGAACCCATAAATCGTTTGTGAAAATCCCACTTAGAATGTGTTTTATTAAAATAATTAATTATTTTAATGTGACTCTAAGTTTAAACTTAGGAAAATTAAATAATTGAAGGGTATTAATAAAACAAAGTGTGAATCTTCTAGAGAACATGGATCAAGTCGAGTTATAATCTTAGTTGTTGATTGGAGATCTAATCTTGGCCGTTGAAGTCTCAACGAGAAGACTATAAAAGAAGGCTTGAGGGTGCTTGAGGGCATTTGGAAAGAAACACTGAGTGAATCTAAGTGATCGATTTTCTGAAGTGAGCAAAGGAGAATCGATCTAAGTGATTCCAACACAGTGAGGGGCAGGGATAGCTTTCGGAGAGAGATTTTTTCAGTCGGAGAATCATCAACAGAGAGAGGCAGAGTGTGATCCAGCAACTCTCACGCAAAGGCTGACGCAGGGCCACACAGAAGGTGAGAAAGAGTGAGATTTTGTAGAAGAATCTGTAACAACCCCAAATTTAACAGGCAATTAATTATATCACATAAACAATGAATAATCAATCCAAAAATTGTTTAACTAATCATTATGAAATTTTCAGAAACATAAGCAAGTCAACTTACTTGTAATGACGCTTTTCTTTACTTGAGGCTCCAAGGTTGAATGCTAGCTGAATCCTGCTGACCGCAACAGAGTTTTGGGGACAACTCTCCACCCAACCGTAGGCTCAGCTGTATGTAATCTTTCCACAGCTGGCCACCCCTGAGCCCTCAATTAACGTACTACTGCCAGGGTATCCTTTGCCTCACCATACTTTTCTCTCCAGAGAATGGATGAAAGAATGAATCCTTAAACCTTCCTCAATGTCTATTAAATAGACCAAACCATGGAATAAGAACCACATGTACACATTCACTGTGTCACATGCAACTTAAGTTTTACTTAATTTAGTGTTCTCTTATTTTTTGTTAGCTTTACTTAATTTAGTGTTCTCTTGGTTTATCTCTTTGTTAATTATATTTACTTTTGTTAATTAATTCTTTCTTTAACTTTACTTATTGTTTATTGTTTTAGGACTCCAGTTTATTATTTACCATTTTATTTAGAACTCTAGTTATTGTTTAATGTTTTATTGATTATTTATTTATTATTCTCTTGACTATTTATTTCTTTACTTATTTTTTAAATTATATTAAATTATTTATATATTATTTATTATTTTATAATTATTATGGGACATTACAGAATCAATTTCAGAAGCGGGGAACGGGTGTGTGAGACCGGGAGGCTGAGAGCAGTGATTTCGGGCTACAGATTGATCACCTAGTTGGGTGATGCAGTGCCTAGAGATGATGACGTAGGGATTGCGCAAAGGCAATTCAGGGCATGCTAGGGGAACTTCATCCAGTGATCGGATCGGCCGAGATATTTTCAGTGATTGATTGAGGTAAAACTCACGATCTTTCTACCAATATTTCTCTCTGTGTAACTGAATTACCTTTGTGGTATTTAGAGATGTATTCAGAATTTTCTACGGCTTAATAAAACCAAACCCTCAGATCTGCTGCACCGGTTTTCCCGCATTGGGTTTTTTTAGGGACTTTCTTCTAAAAATAACAATGTCCTATGTGTATATTTTTCTTTGCTCAGTTTCCTTGTTTCAGAATCATAAGTAATTAAGTGTAGGCTGCGTTAGTAATTTGCTTCAATATTTCACGAAGAAATTTGAAATAATTCTGTAATGTAATTTACTAATAGGAGAAGTAAATTCAGTTGGTTGTAGTAGGATTCTGAAGATCATTTAGATCTAGGAATTTTCACATGATATCAGAGAAAAGTTTGATGTGAAATAGGAAGAGCAAATCTAGCACTGAAGCAAAGGTCAAATTGTTGCAGCAGCTGCAGATGAAATCCCCAAAGGGATTGCACAGTTCTAGAAGGGCTGAATTTTCAAGGTGGTCTATCCCTGAGTGAGTCGACAAAGAGGTAAGACTTCTAGATCGAGACCTTGTCGAGGTAGAGGGAGCACCGTAGAGCCTTCACACAGAACTAGAGCAACGCAGTTTGCTTGCAAGCAGTTGTTGGGCAAAGAAGCGTCATACGGAGAAGAAGAGCACATAGTGAGGGAATTCTTCTGCAGTGAGTTCCTTGTCGAGGTATTCAATTTTTTCTCCTTTGCTAGGCAGTAGAGGAGCAACAAACTTACCAGCGCCATTAGGGAGTGCGTAAGCCAACCTAGAAGCTACGCAGTAGGGAGAAAGGAGCAGTTCGACAATTTTTGGCTGAGATGACAACTCACGGACTTAGAGATCAGGATCGGTTGGAGGGATCCTCCAACTACGTGATCTGGAAGGAAAGACTCAGATTCCTTCTTGACGATTATGATCTCAAGGCATTCATAGACAATGTGGTTGTTGTGCCTGCAGATCCGGAAAAGTACAAGAATAAAAAGTACAAGTCCGATATGGCAAAGGCCAAGAGACATATCCTTGATGATGTCAAGGATGATATAGTCTCTCATATAGCTGGAAAGAATGCAGCCAGGGAGATATGGGAGGCCTTGTCTGTGCTATGCCTAGGAACTTCTGAGCAGCGGAAGATGTACTTGAAGCAGAAGCTCCAGATGATCCAGATGCAGAAGGAGGAGCACATTGTTCCATTCCTAAAGAGACTTCAGGAAATCTGTGATCAGTTGGCGTTCGTGGGATCTACCCCATCTGCTACAACTATGGTGGGATTGGCCCTTAACGAAGTCACTAAGGAGTGGCATGTTTTTGTCCAAAGTATCTTGGGCAGGGTGACACTATCGAGTTGGGAGGCGATGTGGGCAGCTTTTCAGGAGGAGGAGCTGAGAAGAGAACTGGTCAAGTGTAAACTTGACGGTAGCAGTAGGAGTGGATCGAAGAATCTAAAGGAGGAGGAGAATGCATCCCTCTCATCGATGGGGCAACAAGGGCAACCAAGGGGCAACCGAGATGCAAGAAGGTTGCATCCAAGGTGAAGTGTTTCAGAACTGACGAGATGGGCCACTATACATCATAGTGTCATTTGAAGAAAAAGGGCAAGGATGAGAAGCATGATCCAAATGTTGGAGTAGCGAAGATCGATGAGGATGAGTACGCCATGAGTGCTCACGCATCTCCAAGAGGGAGATGGGGTGACATTGAGCTGTAGTTCGATAGAACTACAGTTAAGCAGGATCCTTGAGAATCCCACCTCTTAGATCATGGCCTTGCTACGACAGCCCATGACCAGTAATAACAGGATGGATGAGTTTTTAGTGAGAGCCAAGGAGTGATGAAGCGACGGATGCAATGGTTAGAAGCACCAGAATCTGAGCAACATAAAGTAGAGAGGCAACAATGCGTAGAGGCACAATTTAGTAGCTTCAATAACGCAGTGGCTTCAGAGGGCAACGTGGGACTAGTAGCAGTTAGATCTTTAGCATTGAGGTGCATCTACTAAATGCTTGTTCAGTTTTTGGATGGTTTCAGTTGCTTCCTTCAGTAACTGAGTTGCAGTGCAAATGTAGTGTTAGCAGTGGCAGTGCTAGCAGCATAGTAGATGAAACACTTGAGAGGGAGCTGTAGTATGGATGTAGTATTGGCAGTGGCAGTCTCAAGGCCAACAATACAGTTACAACAACAACACAATGGTTGGTGGACAACTTGTTAGACATTAGCAGTGCAAAGGATGCTTCCGGGTCGGAGCATATTGCAGTAGGCATGTTGTTAGAGCACTTTCCTCGCTAAGAGGGAGTGTTGATTTTTGGTAGCATCAGAAGTGATCTAAGTCAAAATTTGTGGAGAGGTTTAGGCACATGTATTCCAAAGAACCCAAAAATCGTTTGTGAAAATTCCACTCATAATGTGTTTTATTAAAATAATTAATTATTTTAATGTGATCGTAAGTTTAAACTTAGGAAAATTAAATAATTAAAGGGTATTAATAAAACAGAGTGTGAACCTTCTAGAGAACATGGATCAAGTCAAGTTATAATCTTAGCCGTTGATTGGAGATCTAATCTCGGCTGTTGAAGTCTCAACGAGAAGGCTATAAAGGAAGGCTTGAGGGTCATTTGGAAAGACACACCGAGTGAATCTAAGTGATCGATTTTTTTGAAGTGAGCAGTGCTCAATGGAGAATTCGATCTAAGTGATTCCAGCGCAGTGAGGGGCAGGGATAGCTTCACGAGAGAGATTTTCTCAGCCGAAGAATCATCAACAGGGAGAGGTAGAGAGTGATCTAGTAGGTCTCACGCAGAGGCTGGCGCAGGGCCATGCAGAGGCAGCGTAGACGGTGATAAAGAGTCCAAGATTTTGCAGAAGAATTAGTTTCAGAAGCTGGGAACTGGGGTGTGAGACTGGAGATTGATCACCTAGTTGGGTGACGTAGTGCCTGGAGAGGCTGATGTAGGGATTGCACAGAGGCAACGCAGGTCCTTCTAGGGGCACTTCATCTAGTGATCAGATCAACTTGGATTTTTTCAATGGGTGAGTGGTAAAACTCACAATCTTTCTGCCAGTATTTCTCTCTCTGTAACTGAAGTAGCTTTGTGGTATTTAGAGATGTACTTAGAATTTGCTACTGCTTAATAAAATCAAACCCTCAGATTTGCTGCATCGGTTTTCCCGCATTTGGTTATTCCAGGGACTTTCGTCCAAAAATAACAATGTCCTATGTGTATATTTTTCTTTGCTTAGTTTCCTTGTTTTAGAGTCACAAGTAATTAAGTGTCGGCTGCTTCAGTAATTTGCTTCAATATTTCATGAAGAAATTTGAAATAATTCTGTATCGTAATTTACAATTAGGAGAAGTAAATTCAGCTGGTTGTAGTAGGATTCTAGAGATCATTTAGATTTAGGAATTTTCACAGACTTGGGGTGTCTTGGACAATGTTAGTCACTAGTGTGATTTCCATTTATAGCAAAGGTAATCAGGTTTTCACTTAACTAAAAATAGCAAAGCTAATCAAGTTTTCTTCTTTGAGCAATTTTAGGAAATCAAAGTAGGGTTTCAGTTGGTCGAACATAGCATAAATACCAAGGTGAGTTAGGGTTTCAAAATTAGTGAAGGATCAACCGATAATAATTTAGAGCCCATGCAATGACACTGAGATATGATTTGGAACCAACTTAATACTGCACATCGGAACCATGGGACTAGATCTTGTCCCATGCGACAAATAAAATTTGCTAAATATAGCCATGTGAAAATTAGCAGCCTGCCTCCTAAAAAATAGGAAAGACAAAATATGAAAGGAAATACTATGAGACTGCTGCCAACTATAGCACGCCTAAAACTAGGCATGCTAAAAATAATATCATCTCACATGTCAATAAAAATAGTCTCATTAGACTTGTTTTTTTGCGAGGAACCCCAATACATTCTTCAGATTGACAAGCTATCTCTGAAATCCTCGTTGCTAAAAATAATAGTACCATGAAAATTCTCACACTTAATCCCAAAAAAGCTCATTGGCATTGTGATCTCGCAAAGACCAATGATATATGATCAACATGGACATGCGGATCTTAGAGCTTTGGTTTGTAGAAAACTGGAAAATTGCTAAAAATAACGTTTTCTTCAAAATCTAGTGAAAATGCATCAGAAACGAACTTTGATCACTGTAAAACCAGATGCACATATCACTGAAACCAACCTGATGAAAGCTAGCTGGATCTTAACCCTCTAGTAGCGCAATCACCTTCGAAGGTTAACAAGGCTCTAACTCAGTGCTACTAATCTCTTCAGCACACTCTAGACTTATCAAAGAATTGATGCTTTCAGATAGCCAGTTAGTACAACTCAGTCTCGCAAGAAAACACATTACAACCTTCCTAGGTTCACTATTTTATCATTTTGGCATTTTTGTATCCAAATCGTATCTCTCCACTTGTATGTCCTCTTCTATCTTACCAGATCCACGAGGCTAGGTAGTTGGATCCATGAATCCCCGGATCGGATACAGATCTAGATCCAGATTTGTTGGAATAAACTCAGTGCACTTTAAAAACCGCTAAAATGATGTACCCTTCATAGTAGGCCAGACGTACAAAGTCATATGTGTTCTATTGTGGCGGCTTGATCAATTTCATAAACAAAGGTGCGTTGGTCGGACCTGTTGGGTAACAACTTCTGCAGAGTCCAGACCCATTAATAAATGTCTGCTAGAACATTTGGAAGAATGGACCCTTTGTAATAAGCAAGACTTGCAAAATGAAATGTGTTCTCTTGCACTTAATCAAAGAGTCTGAAAAGGAAAATGAAGGTGTGTTTGTCGGATAGTCCGGTCACAACATGTGCAAACCTGTTAAAATGTGACACAATTATTTAAATGGACATTTGACATATTATTCAAAAACCCATTGGCATGTCAGAGGATTATTAGCCGCCAGGTCCAACTCAAATTTATTTTGTCGACAAAACACTTAATGTGAATTTTAAATTCCCAGCTCCCAAGTGTTTAGCTCGAGATACTTTATCTTATCAAATCCTAATCCAATTCACTTTATAAAGATATCTAAATAGTTTTGTCCCTTTAATTTAATCTATATTTATTAAATAATTTTTATATTAGGTAATTTATAATAATAATAATTTAAATAAATTTTATTATTATGTTTTACATTAATTATAAACTATTTAATTTGTATGAATACTTACTATTTAATACATAAATCGTATATTAATTCTAGTATTATTACTGCAATACATTACTTGTTTTATATAAGTATTACATCCTACAAATATATAAAAGCTATATATTATAAAATTTAAAATTTTAATTTTTAAAATTATAAAAAATATATTTATATTATTTGTACTTGCTGTTGTTAGGATATTCCGACACATAGGAAATAGTTAAGTATAACTTGGTTTAGAGTAGAGTTAGGTAAAGTGTGTTTCTTTAGTATGTACTTTTGTAACTTATAATTCGACGGTCACGATATGTAGTGATCCGATGTTTCATTAGCTCCTCAGTATTATTGACACTTGATCCATGGCTTAAGACACGATTGGTCCATGATCTCTATTTTAAAGAGCATGGAGGGTCATTTGTCCGGTGACCGTTTATGAGAGAAGCTTATGTAAATTTTCTTTCTTTATATTAATAAATTGCTTGAAGTGGCTGCATTGGCTCAGGCCATGGACTATTTCCCTCTTTGAGGGTTTTAACCTCGTCAAATACTAGTGTACTAATCTGTGATCTGTTTGTGAGCGGTGACCTTTGGTGTTTGATCTAAGGAACTTACCATGTAAATTCCTACATGGTATCCGAGCTATTTAGAGGGCCGCATCCATTGTTGATCCAAATCTGAAGAATGTTTGACTGCATGCGACTGTCGTTTTCTAGATCTACTGTTTGTGACCACTTTTGGGACGGGAGAGCAACTATGTTGTGTTCGAAGCGTCTGTTCCAGTTAGGAACCTCTTTCGTTTCATGCGAAAAGGTTTCCGGTTGCCCAAGTTATGTCTTTTTAGATCTCGAGGTATAAAGTATTTTTTTGCAGTTATAGTTATTTATCCCTCTGTTTATTTCGGTTTATAGTCTTTTTATTACCGGATCTATACCCTCTTCTCTGCATATGCTCTTTGCTCTACACTGTGTGTAATTTGGCAAAATAGAAATAAAAAGATGATAATTTTCTGCTACATGTGCTCTTTCCCCACGACTTTGTGCGATCTTTGGAAATCAGAAATAGCGAAAAAAATATATAGTTGTCGAACGGACTAACCAGAAATCCAATGTTCTGTCGTAAGTCTCAGACCATGGTCTATTTCCCTCTTTGAGGGTTTTAACCTCGTCAAATACTGGTGTACTGATCTGTGATCTGTTTGTAAGCGGTGACCTTTGGTGTTTCATCTAAGAAACTTACCCTGTAAATTCCTACATGGTAGCAGAGCTATTTTGAGGGCCACATCCATTGTTGATCAAAATCCGAAGAATGTTTGACTGCATACGATTGTCGTTTTCCAGATCTACTGTTTGTGACCACTTTTGGGACGGGAGAGCAACTCTGTTGTGTCCAGAGCGTTTGTTCCAGTTAGGAACCTCTTTCGTTTCATGCGAAAAGGCTTCCGGTTGCCCAAGTTATATCATTTAGATCTGGAGGTATAAAGTATTTTTTTGCAGTTATAGTTATTTATCCCTCTGTTTATTTCGGTTTATAGTCTTTTTATTACCAGATCTGTACCCTCTTTTCTGCGTATGCTCTTTGCTCTACAATGTGTGCAATCTGGCAAAACAGAAACAAAAAGATGATAATTTTTTGCTACATGTGCTCTTTCCCTGCGACTTTGTGCGATCTCGGGAAATCATAAATAGCGAGAAAAATATATAGTTGCCGAACGGACTAACCAGAAATTTAACATTTTGTCGTAAGGCTTGCATTTTTTTTGTTTTTTTGTGTTTAGTTGTTTGTGCATTTGTTTTTTTTTTTGGCAGGGAAAAAAAGCACGCACCCCGAAGAGCAAAAAAAATAAAATCCCTTCCTCCTTTCCAACAATTACAGAATCCTTTTACTAGTTCACTTGGTGTAAAGTTACTTTATGTGAGTAGAGGGCTTGGATTCAAATCTCTTTGTCAAGCCTCCTTTTCTAAAAAGCTTTTTGTCAAATTACGTAAAAAGCTTTTTGGCGAGTTACTTTTTTTTTTAAAAGGATTTTATTTAAAAAACACATGTAAATGTTTAAAGTTACTTTATGTAATAGTGTTTCTCACCCATTAGGAAAAGTGAGTCACTTAGCAGTTAAAGTCACTTTATTTTTTTACTTAAGTTGCAGTCTACTTGGTCATTAGTTCATAAAGTAACATTGTAAAAGTGACTCTCACTAACCTATAAAAGTGGGTCACATAAAGTAGTTTAAAAAAAAAGGTGAGCTTATTATATTATGTTTGGAAAAGGGGGGGATTTTTTTTTTTTTATAAAAGTACAACTTCATCATCAACTTTCAACCTATCACGTGACTACTCGGCGTCTACTACAACTTTTCTTTAAAAAAACATAACTTCTTCATTCAGAAGCCATTTTCAAAGCCGTTTTTTTTTTGAACCAGGCTAATTTTTCGAGATCTTTCCATTGGAGCAGTTAGTTTCAACCTTTTCCACTTTTAGTGTTTCAAAATGGAAAGTGCATGCTTGGTTATTTTGAACAACCCCCTGGCATTATCCAAAATGACTCTAGCCTTGTTTGTCGCCTTAGGAAGTCTCTTTATGGTCTCAAACAAGCCCCTCTGGCTTGGTATGCCAAAATGGATAACTTTCTCTTAGATATTGGCTTTTCTAGATGTCATTTCGACAACACTGTCTACAACAAGAAAGTGGGTAAGTCCTTAATCATCCTTGTTATTTATGTTGATGATCTTATCCTTACCGGTTGTGATCCCAACCATATAAACCATGTGAAGTCTAGTCTCAAAAAGAAGTTTGAAATGACAATCTTGGGACGATTGCATTATTTCCTTCGTCTTCAAGTCTTGCAATCCAAAGAAGGTATTACCCTTTCTCAGTCCAAGTATGCTTGTAATATTCTATGCCACTTTCACATGGAAGACTGTAAGCCAACCCCTTCTCCCTTTCAGTCTGGAGTCAAGCTTTCAGTTACTTGTACTTCCCCTGAAGTTGATGCTACCTTATACCGTCAACTTGTTGGTAAACTTTTGTATCTAACCCATACTCGTCCCGACCTTTCCTTTGTCGTTGGCCTTGTTGCTCGGTTTATGCACAAACCTCATGAAAGTCACTGGAAACCAACTAAAAGAATACTTCGATATATTCGAGGTACAGTTCAGTTTGGGATTCATTACAGTGCAGGAGCATCTCCATTGTTGGCTGGTTTCACTGATTCTGATTGGGCTAGTGACCTTGATGATCGAAAGTCTACTGCAGGTTATGTATTCACTCTTGGTTCAAGACCTATTACATGATCTTGTAAGAAACAAAGTGCCATCTCTCTTTCTTCGACAAAAATAGAGTATCGTGGTGCTGTTGAAGCCAACAAAGAAGCTTTGTGGCTTCGTTAGATCCTGTCCAAATTTGGTCTTCATCAACAACATCCAAGTGCACTTTGGTGTGATGATTAGAGTGCCATTCAGCTATGCAAAGATCCAGTTCAACATCAATGCATGAAACACATTGAGCTACACATACACTTCATTAGAAAGCTCATTCATGATCATGTTCTTGAAGTGCACTATTGTTCAACCAATGATCAAGTTGCTGATATCTTTACAAAGGCTCTCACATAAGCGAAGTTTACTACACTTCGATCTATGCTTGTAGTTCAGGAAAGTTATTGTTAAGAGTGGATAAGCTCTAATGCCTCCTTCCTTCTCCTATTGTGTCACTTTTGTAAATCCTTCAATCCTATCTCAAGTTGTTCTTAAGGGGGGATGTTAGTATATTTTGACACATAGGAAATAGTTAAGTATAACTTGGTCTAGCGTAGAGTTAGGTAAAGTGTGTTTCTTTAGTATATACACTTTTAACCTATAATCCGATGGTCACGATATGTAGTGATTCGATGATTCATTCTCTGCTCGGTATTAACGACACTTGATCTGTGGCTTAACACACGATTGGTCTATGATCTCTATTTAAAGAGCATGGAGGGTCATTTGTCTGGTGACCGTTTATGAGATAAGCTTATGTAATTTTTCTTTGTTTATATTAATAAATTCCCTGATGTGGCTGCGTTGGCTCAGGTTGTGGACTGTTTCCCTCTTTGAGGGTTTTAACCACGTCAAATATTGGTGTACTTATCTGTGATCTGTTTGTGAGCGGTGACCTTTGGTGTTTGATCTAAGGAACTTACCTTGTAAATTCCTACAATTGTTTCCTTTGCGTATCCGGATCCTGAATTTTCAAAACACTGGCGGATACAGATCAGAATCTGTATCCATATCTGAATCCTTGTAACTTAGATCCTCTTGTTCCCATCTAGTTCTCCCACGTATCTCGGATTATTAGCCGCCAGGTCCGACAGAAATTTATTTTTCCGACAAAACAATCAATATGAATTTTAAATTTGCAGCTCCCAAGTGTTTGGTCTTGGATGCTTTATCTTATAAAACCCTAATGCAATTCACTTTATAAAGGAATCTAAATAGTTGTCCGTTTAATTTAATTTATATTTAATAAATAATTTTTATAATAGGTAGTTTATAATAATAATAATTTTTATAATAGTTAATATTATGTTTTACATTAATTATACACTATTTCATTTGTATGACTACTAACTATTTAATACATAAATAATATATTAATTCTAAGTTTATTAATGCAATACATTAATTGTTTTATATAAGTATTACATCTTACAAGTATATATGAGCTATATATTTTAAAATTTAAAATTTTTGTTTTTAAAATTATAAAAAATATATTTATATTATTTGTACTTGCCATTTCCTTCGCGTATCCAGATCCTGGCTTTTCAAAACACTGGCGGATCCGGATCCGAATGCGTATGCATATCTGAATCCTAGTAACTTAGGTCCTCTTGTTCTCATCTAGTTCTCCCTCTTATCTCTTTTTTTATTCATTTGCGGGGATGCCTACCTATAGGACCTTGCTATAACAAAAGGATAATGCTAAATGGATTACCATATGCCAGACATGAGATAACTACTTGCCTGTTTCACTGCTAATGGCATGTCCATATATACGTATGAACAAAATGACATCAATCATAGTATTATCTTGGATAATAAAGGGCTTTGCGGTTTTAACTTTTTCTTTATCAGTGCATCATACTTCTTCCAAATCAACCATACGGTTTGAACTTTCATCATAGCTCACTTCAAATTTAATTCTAAACAGAACAACTGCTTCCAAGGATTTTGCTTGGCTATTTATTCTTGCATCCATTGATCTGTCTTTCTGTAATTTTTCGCATGGTTACATGCCCAGAGGGAGAAATAAATAAATAAAAATCAAGTTATTATGTGAATGGTAGCTATGGGACAGTGAAAGAACATCCTATTACATTTTCATAGCCATTGAGGGGCCAAGATCTGTCACCGCATCAAAGAAATTGAAAGTAAGGGTTAATTCAGTAAATACAAATTCTTTGTTTTGAGCAGATAAAGAAAATTCTCATTAATTTAAAACAAGAATTATAATGCAGGTCATATTGTTTCTTGCTTCAAAGTTTATATATAGGAAGAATTCTAAACAAGGACTCTAGAAAGGGTACTGGTTCTGTTGTTAACAATTAGTTTCCTTAGTAGGTGTGCAGCACTGTTTGGTCACTTATGCTCTTTGATACTTTCTCCCTTCACTGACATTTGGGACTGTCTTTGTATTGGTACTTTATTTACAATCTGGAGGTTAACATGCAAATATATGCCTTTCAATGATACCAGTTCAATTCAGTCTTTTTTGCACTCTTGGCTGGAAGGGGTATCTGTGCAATTGTCTGTCAATGGCAATCTTTTGATTAAAGATGCCAAAGTATTGCAGCTCTTGTAACTTTAAGGAAGAAGATATGAGTCCACTGTGTCTACCCTTCTGCTTTCATTTTAGCTTTCTTCCATTCTCTTATTAATATAAGACATTTAAAATATTGATGTTTGTAGCTTGTGCAGGTACTTCTGCGCAGGCCTAAGTGTAGGCATGCAAAAGTCACCCAAAGTCTACTTGGACACTTGCTATAATTTGAGCAAGTTGCATTTGTAACTCAGCCTAAGTTTTAACTTAGGAAAAACACATAATTATTATGCTTGCTAATTGAGCTTAAGAAACATTACAAAAGGTAAAGTACTTATTCTAATAATTATGTTTTAATCTCAGTTTTTGATCTCAAGTGAGGCGATATCTAATCTTGACTGTCAACCACTCTGGAGATTATGGTTATGAATTTGGCTTAATGAAAAGTTATAAAAGCAAGGCTAAGGAGAGGGAGAAGACACACCATACAACAGCACAAGATTGAGAGAGGCATCTCAGTGAGGAGGGTAATGCTATAGTGTGTTAGGTTCGAAGACGGGGACAACAAGGAGATGTAGATCTGCCAAGGAGGGCTTGACCAGCTGGATCAGATCCAATAGTTGTACATGTATTTCCTTATTTGGGCCATTATCCCAGGATGGGAGTCCAAGTAGCTTCTAAATATTTTAATGATGATTTGGTTTGATTGGGTAGAATCTGTTGTGTCATTTTAAGCAAAACACACCAGTTGCTTGAATCACTTCCAAAACACTCCTAAATCCTTTGCTACTCACTCCCACACACTCACAACAAGAGAGACACATTACAATGAAGGGATAGCGACCCAAATCGAGCTTTTAAAGAGTCGTGGCACACTTT
This sequence comes from Pinus albicaulis, assembly GCA_034641835.2. Taxonomy (NCBI): domain Eukaryota; kingdom Viridiplantae; phylum Streptophyta; class Pinopsida; order Pinales; family Pinaceae; genus Pinus; species Pinus albicaulis. The sequence goes on along the minus strand of CM076576.1, from coordinate 317,423,545 downwards.
TTGGGGTGGACACATGTCCCAAAAACATGACACGCTTGCTGCTCGGTTGAATCAGATTAGCTAGGTCCATGAATCCCACGTGTTCGAACATGCTTGACCCACGAATTGGACACATGTCCCGCGAGAATTGTGTCCAACACTGGGATTTAGGACACGGGGGGGAGGACGAATCCGGTTTCTTAGCCTATGACAAATATTCTTCCATTAGCAATGAATTATCCAATATATTTTTAGTCACCCATTAACAGTAAGCAATTATAGATAAAACATAAAACCATATACCCAAGAGAAGACAACCAAGAACAATAGAGAGACAAAGATTTGGTCAAAGAGCAGGGAAAAACCCCACAAATGGGAAAACCCTTTCCAAATTATTTTTCTATTAGATTGTCATCAAATGTTCAATAGAGAGATACATAGTTGAAGTACATCAACCACGAGTCAAAGGGTCAAAGCCTTGACCAACCGAGTCAACTATCCAATATCCAATCCAATATGAGAAGTATAGTCAAATATGGTTGAAAGTCAAATCTGCAATTTCTGGTCAAAGTCAACAATTGTCAGTGAAGCCTTAACCAGTCCTTGGTCAATGGTCAATTCTGCTCCAAAAGATTTGGTCAAATAGTCAAAGGCTTCAACCTCTTTTGCTTTGTCAAACTTGGTGAAAACAACCCTTGAATTTTGCCCACATATTTGGTGAAAGTCAAAGTATGACTTACGGAAACCCTAGCCCAGAAATTATAGTCATCGTTGGTTAAAGTGCACAAAATATTAGTCAACTCGACCTCCCAAAACAAATCCAAGAATAGGTCAAATGAAGTAAAAACTCCTCAAATAAACACAAATCAAACTATCCCAAAACAGAAGTCAGCGCTAGTCAATAGAGAATACTTTCTCTCCTTCCCACATTTGAGCTCAAACCCTGCAATTTCAGACTTGTACGAGCTAATCAAGAGAAGAAATGAATGTGTGATGATGCCTCCAAGTGATGTGACCTTAAGTATAGTTATATGTGGTTGACGAGGACGAATTTCCTCGATTAGGTCGACTTGTACTTTTTTTTTATGTGACATGGTCCATCATTAAAATAATAAAATTCCCATTTTCAAATTAAATTATCCCAAGGGCTAGTAGGGTCTGTAGAAGGTGAGAAATGCTTTCCAAAGGAGGGAATTGCTCCCCGAGGTGCCAAATTTCAACACTTCCTCTTAGCTAGAAAGGAATTAGCGACTGCACCATAAGTCTCATCTCAAATGTCTTGTCATCATCATCGCTGTATTATCTCATCTCTACTAATTTTTTGAACACTCGATCTAACATTGATAAGGATCGCTGTATTATCTCATCTCTATTGATAAGGATCGAGAAAATAAGGACGTAGAAGGCCAAAGAAGGCAGTGCAGAGAAACAACGTAGAGAACCCACGCAGAGTGACGCAGTCTCACGCAGGCAATGCACAGAGAGACACACAGAGGGACATAGAAGGAATCTGTGAGTCTTCTGAGTGTCAGAAATTCACTAGAGGGTTCGTGTGAATTTATCTCAGGTGTTTTCTATTGAAGTCCGCCAGTCTTTTCCTTGTAAAGAATTTCATTGCTGAAGAATAATGTATAAACCCTCATCTGCTGCACCGGTTTTCCCGCATTGGGTTTTTCCAGGGACAATTGTCCAAAAATAAGTGTTTATATGTGATTGATTCTTATGCTTGTACTTCTTACTGTTTTATTCTCTACATATACTTGAGTGAATTCTGCAGTAGTATTTATTTCGAAATTTACTGGAAGAATTCTGTAAATAACTTATTGAAAATAATAAGTAGGAGAAATAAATCTATCACCGCAGAAGTATTTTCAGGATTGAAAATTTCACTTTTTTTCTCATTACATTTTTGGCTTCTAGCTTATTATTCTCCTCCTTAATGGTGTCTATAATTTTTCCTCGTGTTTTTATAGTGGTTGTGCTATAGCAGTAGACTTTGATTTGACTGCTTTGTGGGTGCTTCTACAGTAGATTTTCTTTTGACAGGTAACTTTCACTCAGTAGCATTGACAGGATGCTTATTTTGAAATCTTTTCCATTAGTTTGGAATCTAAGGTATAAAGGGTATTGATCCAACCATATTCTTAAGAGTCCTATTGTTTAATGGAAATGGTAAGGGCAAATCCTTTTGAGCACATCATTTAGATAGCAACCGTTTCATACCAGTTTTTAGAGAATTGACATCAAACATGAAACTGTTAAATTTGCATGTCAATTTTTAAATTGATAACATTCTAATTAACTTAGAATTATTTATCCTTAACATAATTCTGAAGTGTTTAGGGTTTAGGGTTTAGAAGTAAATTTAGTTAGACCTTGAGCAATGACACTTGCCCTGCCATGTGGTATGGCTTCCCTGAAACAACCATCAGATGATGTGGGCATCAAAGTTTTCTCTTATTACTCTACAAGGCAGTCGTGTTTCCAAGTTTTATATATATATATATATAGAGAGAGAGAGAGAGAGAGTTTCCCTGTTTCCAAAATTTTGGGCAGTTGCGTTTAAAAGCTAGATATATGTTCTTCTGTTTTCAGATTTTTTGGGGTTCATGTTTCCAGTGCGTTTCCATTTCGGAAACATGTACACATTTCCTTTTATCATGCAACTTAGGTTTGAGATGATTATAAGCATGTTCTAATAACTAACTAACAGTAATTCCCCTTAATTGTTTAGGAATCATGTTGCATTGCATCGCATGAGTTTCTTGTAAGAATTGCCTGCTGTTCCAAAATTGTTTTATGTATTAAGTAAATTAATTTCATTTTCTTCATATTTTTTGCTCTGTAACTTGTTCTGGCTGATCAAACTAAATTTGTTGGGCTCTATGATATTCACAGGAAGCTAATATGCCTTTGGATTTTTCTTGACCTCATGTTGTACTGACATTTGTTACTTAAATGTATGATTCAGTTGCAAGGAATTATTTCTTGTATGAATTGCTAATGTTCAGCAATGTGTGCAAACTTTGATAGGAAGAGAAGCTTCAAGAGGAAATAAGACAACTCAATGAAGAGGTTTCCCAGCAGGAGAAAAATATAGAGGCTCGCTCAGCAGAAGTTCAAGAGCAGGAATCACTTATTTCTAAGTGCCAGGGAGATTTTGGCAGTCTTAAAATAGAGAGGGATGAATTACAAGAGACTCGAAAGTGAGTTTCTGTGATTACAGTCTGTTTCTATCAGTGCAGTTGTTTACTGTGTTGATTTAGTTCAGTGACTTCTTGAAGGGATTTTTGTTGGAAGATTATACAACATGTTAAAAATAAAAACTAAGCATTAATTTTTTGGCAGGAAACTCTGGAAACAGGAGAATCAACTCGCATCTGAAATTGATAAACTAAAATCTGAAATTGTGAAGGCAGAAAAAAGTTTGGACCATGCTGCTCCTGGTGTAAGTATCTTGCTATATTGACATCCATGATCTATAAATTGAATTATTTTTCTTGTTACACACTTTATAATGAAAGAGAACTTTGGCTGTTCTTTTGAATAAATTGAACTGCATGCATCTTCAAAAGAACCAAAAATCAGTGTTGCCAAGGATTGGGTGGGGTGCCAATATAAGGATACCATTTTTGAATAAAATGAACTCCATGCATCTTCAAAAGAACCAAAAATCAGGGCTGCCCAGGTTTGGGTGGGGTACCAATATAAGGATACCATTTTCGAATAAATTGAACTGCATGCATTTTCAAAAGAACCAAAAATCAGGGTTGCCAAGGTTTGGGTGGGGTGCCAATATAAGGATACCATTTTTGAAAAACTAAGTAAATGAAGTCTTCTGCTTAGAAAATGAGTCAATTGGAGTCAACAGTTTTCTTAGGCAAAGGGATCAAGTGGAAAATAACTGACTTATATGAAAATCAATCTAATCTTGAAAGCCAAAATTGTTGTTGAACATAAGCAAAGAAACTAAAGGAAACTTTTACAAGTTTTGAAGGTTGAGATAAGTCAAACATTACTCAAGAAGGTTCAGGAAAGAGACCCAAAGCAACTTTTAAGGCTTGACGAGGTCTAAGAGGAGTGTCAAAAACTTGTTATATGAAAGACCTTCCAAGCTATGTGATTGGCTCAAAGATAAGTTCATGTAGTGTCAAAAATTTGAAAATTAAAACGAGGGGCCGTAATATATTTTGTTTAGAATTTAGAGGGCTGGAGATTAATTCAAATTCTCTTCTTGATAATTACTTGTGAGCTTACTTGGGTTACTTATGTCTTTTCTTCTTTAGCTTATTTAATCTTTCATCAAGTCAATTATCAAAATACACAAGACACACAAATTAGGCTCCTAGAGCCAGGGCAAAACCTCTCCCTCTTGGAGAGGAAAACCCACGAGAAATCCTTTTTATAGATCTTCAAATGACAAGTGCCATGACCCAGACTTAGACCCTTGACCTATGAATGCCTCCAAGACCTTGTCTTTAATTCTTTCCTTGCCTTCAACATTGTCCCTTCTCTTCTGCTCCAATCTGCACTAGTACTAGAGAGCTCAGTCTCTACTTCTTCACCTAGTCCTCCTTCAAACAGATCCACACTTTGTTCACTGTCTTTAACCTTTCATATAATACAAGTTCTTTTCATAACTTGGTGACATACAAATGATAAGCAATATAATATGACTGCAGCTTATCAATCATAGGCAATCCTTTTCTTAACTGTATTCTATCATAGGTAAGTCTGCACTTTATCATAGATAGGATGTGCACTTTATCACAGAGAAAAACCCGCACTCCTGTTGCAGAGATAATCTGTACTGCACTTCCGCACTACACCTGCACTTCCGCACTGCACTTGAACCCTTCCTCACTGCACCTGAACCCTTCCGCATTGCACCTGTACTACCGCAGATATACCATCATGTTAACCCTGTACTAAACCACTGAAATCCGCACTTAAACTCTTCCTGGAATCTGCACCTAAACCCTTCCTGAAATCCACACTATTTCAGTGTGATCTGCATTCCTGTCCACTTCAAATGATTCACAGATTCTGGGTTTATATAGTGGTGTCATCTCTGCCTTTAGACTGACCATTCAGCTAATGGTTAGGCCGAATTTAGTTACTGATATATAAGCCGACATGAAGTGTATTTACTCCAGCATTTAATGAGGCATTTCTTCACTGTATTTGAAGCTTTTATTCCAGCATTGATGAAGGCTGTCCATAGCCATTTCTTCAAGGATATACAAGGTTCATGACAAGGTCTGGAGCATATATTGATGACTAGACTCTTCATTTACTAGACACTTAATTACAAATGTAACTAGAAGACAACTCTAATAAACATCAAGAAGATGTCTATAATAAAATCTTACTCATGAAACCCATGAAGCAAGTACAACCAAAAATACATTTTATTATCTTTGTCTTCTTCTTTACATAAATACATAATTACATTGTTAATATGAAGACCGACCTAGTTACACTTTCCAAAATATTTTTGCCTCTTCAAATGCTAAAGCAAAATTGGTATGGAGAGGTTGTCGCTTGCTCAAAGGAATCATAATTAATGCTTGATCACACAAATGAAGTGTGAAAATTTCAATCTTGAAATTCTATTGCAGTGATAGATTTATTTCGCTTACTTATTCTTCCAATAAGTTATTTACAAAATTCTTCTAGTAAATTTTGAAATAAACACTACTGCAGTAATCACTCAAGTATATGTAGAGAACAAATCAGTAAAAATACAAGCATAAGAATCAATCACATAGGTATAATTATTTTTGGACAATTGTCCTCGGAAAAACCAATATTCGACCAAGTACCTTAGAGGTGGAAGTGGCCTATGCAAAAGCTCCTTACCAATATTTAGGAAACGTGGGGGGGACGTCGGGGTCATAAAAATTATAAAATATAAAAGTATATGATATATCATTGAAAATTTAATATTTATAATGCAACTATATTTATCTTTATCATTATATAACATTTATATCATGAAGGATAAATGATAAAATTATAAATCGATGAATCATATAATTGAAACAAATTTAAAAGTTAAAAGTTAAAACATACATCATACAATCATACATTTAAGTTTGTAACTTTGTAACTGTATAATGTAACTACTAACAATGTACAATGAAAATAAAGTTTAAGATATCATATTATTATCAAGATTCGAATTAAAGTTTAAACTGAAGTCTACAACTCAAGTATGAAACATAAAACTTAAAAGCAAATAAGTTAATAACATAACACATGAATATCAAATGATATCATCATAATGATAAATGAGCATAATTGCTCAAGGTAATGCCCCACTAGTCTCTGCATCCAGTTGCTGCACGAATATATCAGGATCAACCATGCCACCATTTGAATCAGAATCACTTGGATTCTCAAACATGCTAAGTGGCACACCAACCAATCCCATCTGTGTCTCGTCAAGTCTCTCCTCCATATCAATCTGTGCATCATCCTCTGGATCAACATCCCATCATGTTGCTAGTCCCTTCAAATACTCAATTGTCTTCCTATGCTTAAGACATAGGGCACTGTGCACAACAACTAACTGCTCAACTCTTTTAGAGGTAAGCTTGTTCCTCTTGATAGAATGGATGGAGCTATATGTGGACCAATTCGTCTCTGCTGCAGAGGAACTAGCAATCTGAATGCATAGCTAGATGTTTGAGCTCTAGAGCACCATTCCCATTCATCCTCCACCAACCAACCAGGTCATCTTGGGCTAGATCTATGCGATCTGCCTGAGCACCATGTGTGTTGAAGGGGCCACTAAGAGATGCAAATTGAAGAAACTGTTTTCGCAACTTTTCCCCCTCCTTCTCACTGTACATCTTTGCAATTACAGCTAGGAAGCCATTCTTTACCTTTGGATCATCAATAGGAGGCACTCTCCCAGGCCTTCCAACATACCATTCTGGGTTTAATGCATATGCTGCCATGAGCAAAGGTGTGTTCATGTGATCCCACCTACGCTGAATGATGGGTCAAATCTGAGATGTATAGAACTCTAATGAGGGCTCCCTCTGCTGAATTGCTGCCTTCACATGACCCAACATGCTATCAAAGGTCTCATAGATTTCTGTGAGACTAGGAGATTCGAATCAGTGTAACGAATGACCTCCACGTTAGGGCCCAAGAATGAAACCAAATAAGCACAATCCGCCCACTAATCATTGTCCAACGCTTGAAGCCTGACCTTCTTCCCTGAGTCTGTGTTTGATTCTGACCACCTTCCCCATTCTGAACTCACAATCAAGGATTATAGTGGTGCTTGTACCTCTAACATCCTCTCCAATAAGAGAAAATAGTTAGCATATTTAGTATCGATGGGCTTGAGCAATTCCTTCCTCGTGTGAGCCCTGTACATGGCCAAGGAGGTGTGGTGGTTGTAGGTAAACATCTGCACATCTCTAGCAGCTGTCACCAAATCTGATATCCACTGAATTTTGCCAATGCCCTTCAATGCATTATTGAGTGCATGCACAAAACAAGGAGTCCAAAAAATATGTTGATACCTGCTTTGAATCAATAACCCAATTGATCTACAAACTGCTATTGCTGCATCTCTCACAACCTGCACCACACTGTCAACATCAACATCCTCTATAGCTTCTCGAAGAAGCTGAAATTGGAAAGATGCATCCTTGCATTTTCCAGAACAGTGAACATCTTTAAGAAAGAATGGACCTTCTCCAGATGTCACTATGATGTTGATTAGTGGGCGTTTTTGGATGTCAGTCCATCCATACATAACAATAGAGCAACAAAACCTCAACCATGCTTATCTCATTCTCTCCCTTTGCACATTAATTTTAGACACTTGTCTATCTAAAATTGATGTTCTTAGCTTATGTTCTTCCAGGTGGTACATATGAAGGCCCTATTTTTGCAATTGCGTGGACCATTTCCTTGTAATAAGGTGAACGAGCAACGTGGAAGGGAATTCCATTGGCCAAATTTTTTTTGCCAATTGCATCATTTGTGTCATCTCGATGTAGAACATTGTACATCCTAGACACTGTAGCACCCATTCCAGAAGAACGAGATGCACCTATAGAACTTGTAGCACCCTTTGCCTTTTTTGATGAAGCACTAGATGGATCAACATTTCTGCTAGAAGACAATCCTTTTGAAGTGGCTGTCCTTTCTAGCCTCCAAAATTGCTCTCTTAGAGTTGGAGTCATGTCCTTTGAGAGACACATATTGACTCCTTTACCTGTGATTGCTAAAATATGTTGCTTCACCCTAGTATAGCTGGCAACAAAGTGATGCCCAAAAATATTGCAGACCCAATCACATGAGCCACCACCAACTTTTGGATATTTTTTAGGAAGTTTGGTTGCATAGATTAGAAGTGGCTTTTGATGATTGCATGTCCCCTTTGTAAATTTTTCCAGATCTCTTGGTGGGCCTATTTCCTGTCCTCTTGTGACTGCTTTCAATTTCTTCTTGTGCATCTTCTGACTCATTAGCACTTTAGGTGCTGTCACTGTTACCACTGTTATTGGACTCACTTTGGCTCATAGTTCCAGCTCGGAAAAAATATTAACTTGTAACTTTAAACTTGTAGGCTGCAATTGCAAATAATTTAATAAATTAAAATTTTCAATTTCGAAATAAAAAAAATTTAATTATTGAAAAAAAAATTAATTAGTAGTTACTGTGTTACAAACGCTGCAATTTTCTTTTTCAATTTTTGCAGCATTTGTAACGCAGTAACTGTGTTCACTGTTATCATTTTTAAATTATGCTTGTCATTTTGATTTTTTAAACTAAAAAAAAAAACAAAATTTAACCTTTAAAAAAATACTGCACAATATTGCAAATAAAACAATTTAAAATTTAAAATTTAAAAAAAAATTGCAAACAAAACAATTTAAAATTAAAAAAAAAAAAAATTAAATTTAAAATTTAAAATTATTAATTAATAAATTTAAATTATTATTTAAAAATTAATTATTAGTATTGTTGTTCAGTGTTAAACAACAAATCAATTAATTGTAAACATGGTCTGAGCCTTATCGGCATCGTGGGCACTAAAAGGGCAACATACTCCGGTGGTGAGAGACTGAGCGAGCAACGGCGTGGGATGGTGGCAACAACAACATCGTGGACGGTGGCAGCATCAGTGTGCAGCGTGGACAATGGCAACAACAATGAGCAGCGTGGACGGTGGCAGCTGGATGCACCAACTCAACGGAGGCAGAGGCAACTGAGAGCTCGACGGAGGCAGCAGTGCGATGAGAGCTGGAGCGACGACGGAGGCAGGATGCAACAAAACAAGAAAAGAAAACTTAAAACCAAACCTAAATAAACCTAAAAAAATCTCTTTTTTTTCATTAAAGAATATTCATTTTTTTGGACCTTGCATGCCCCCAAACGCCCCCCTACGGACCCATACGACCCCTATATGCTCCCTCACACACCCGTATGACCCCTCGACCCCGAATTTGGAGGTAACGCCCCCCTATATGTTTCCCTTCGTTTCCTGTTTTTTGGGAGCGTGGGGAAACGCCTCCCAGACGTCCCCACGACCCCAGAGCGCTAAGGGGTGAGGAAATGCGACCCCTAGGTGGGGGGACGCAACCCCGTGTTACATTGGGAAAATCCCAATGTGGGAAAATCAGTGCAACAGATGAGGGTTTATATATTAATCTTCAGCAGTGAAATCTTTACAAGGAAAGTCTGGCAGAAATAACTGAGAAATTTTCTTGAGATACACCTAAGATAATTCTTCTTCAGTCCTCCGAAGAATTTATGACACTTGAGGGGTTCATTGGCCCTCACTATATCACTTTACGTGCCTCCTGCGTACCTCTCTGCACATAACCAGCGTAACCCTGCGTCACTATTGCGTGAGGCCTCTGCGCTGCTCTTGAGTTCTGCCTTTCTGCTTCTGAGCTTCCTCCTTCCCTCATGCTCTGACACTGCTGATGCCCTTTGCTTCCTCCACTCTTGCAAATCTTCCTCTGAAATCGAATTCTATTCCTTCAGAATCGACTTCCCTCGGGTTACTGAATGCTTGCTTGACTTGCTTTCCAAATGACCCTCAACCCTTCTTTTATAATCTTCTCATTGAACAATCAACGGCTCGGAGTAGAAGTTTAATCAATGGCTAAGATTAAAACTTGACTTGATCTTCGTTCTCTAGAAGATTCATTCTGTTTTATTAATACCCATTAATTATTTAATTTCCCTAAGTTTAGACTTAGGTTCTCCATTAAAATAATTAATTATTTTAATAAAACATGAACCGAGTGAAATTTCCACAAACTGTTTCTGGGTTTTTTGGAATATTGGTGTGTAAGCGTCCTCACCAAATTTGAGACTTAGATCACTTTTCGATGCTACAAAAATCAACACTCCTACTTAGCGAGGAAAGTGTTCTAGTAATTTTCCCGCTGCCTACTTCTCTGACCTTGAAGCATCCTTTGCGCTGTTGATGCTTGGCTGTTGTTGCCCCTCATCTGCTGCGCTGCTGCCTTTTGTACTGCTGCGTTGCTGCTTTCTGTACTGCTACCCATAACACGGTCACTGTCACTGCCTCATCTATACTACAACTCCCTCTCATTTCTGCATCAGTCCATTCCTACTATTGAAATGGATTCTTGATCATCCCCATCTTCTCTTTGAAGTAGGCAAATTTTGTCTTTCCCAAAGCCTTAGTGAGGATGTCTGCCACCTGTTCTCTTATTGAAGTGTACAATAGTCTCTGATGAAATGACACTTGATGTCAATGTGCTTCGACCGATCATGAAACACATGATTTTTAGAGAACTTGATGCAACTCTGATTATCACACAGAATGCTGGTCGCTTCCATCTTTTCCTCGAGTCGATTCACAGGCAGCTTCCTAAGCCATATGGCCTCGCACGAAGTAGTGCTTGCAGCCATATATTCCGCCTCAGCTGAGCTCAAAGCCACTGACTTCTGTTTCCTGCTGCACCAGGAAGTCATTCCTGATCCAACATTGAAACAATACCCACTGGTACTTTTCTGATCTACTGGGCTCCCAGCCCAATCTGCGTCAGTGAACCTACCCAATCTGATGTCATTGCCTTGGGTGTATCTCAATCCAAGCTCGATTGTTCCTTGCAAATATCTGAGAACATGCTCGATTGCTGCCTAATGTGCCCTCCTTGGTTCCACCATGAACTGACTGAGGGTGTTGACAACATAATAGATGTCTGGCATAGTGTTGACCAAATACATCAGGGACCCTATGAGATGCCTATACAAGGTAAGATCAACCACATCATCTTCAGAAGTATCAATCTTCTTCCAGTTGGTGATCACTGGTGTAGCCATGGGTCTACAGTCCTCCATCTTGAACCTCTTCAAGATTTTGTTAGCATATCTCCCTTGACCAAGGAAGATCTCACCCTCCTGCTGCCAAACATCCAACCTAGAAAATAATGCATCAGCCCCAGATCCTTCATGTCGAATTCTGCAGTTAAGTTCTCCTTACAGTTCTTGATGATCCTAGATGATCCTATTAGGAATAGATCATCTACGTACAACACTAGTATCAAAGACTCATCCCCTACTCTAAGATAGTAGAGATTGGGATCTGCGTCTCTCTTGACGAATACCATCTTCTGCAAGTAGCTATCAATTCAACCATACCAAGCTCTACGGGCTTGCTTAAGTCCATACAAGGCTTTCTTAAGCCCTACACACATGAGTCTTTTGCTCATTCGCCTCAAAGCCCCCTTGTTGTTCGCTATATACTTCTTCTATCACCCCATTAAAGAACGCAGTCTTAACATCCATCTGGTGAATCTCCCATCCCATCTGCGCAACAAGGGATATCACGGATCTAATAGAAGTATATCTGGTGACTGGGGTGAAGGTCTCTTCATAAGTCTATCCCTTCCTTCTGAGCATACCCCTTTGCCACAAACCTCGCTTTGAATTTTTCTACGCAGCCATCTGCAGCATATTTGATCTTGTAGATCCATCACAAACCCACAACTAATTTGTTCTGAGGCCTAAGAACCACCTTCGAGACATCATTTGTCATGATGGAACTATACTCTTCCACCATTGCATTGACCCATACCTGATTCGAAGCTACCTCCTGAAAACTAGAGGGTTCCCCAACGTGGGCTACCAATACTTGGTACTTGTCCGGTTGCTTACGCTGCCTCTTCTCATTTTTGGGGGCCCCGACAAACTCCTCTGCATCCTTCAGAATTTGTCGTAATTCCTTGCGCGTCCTACCACTGGTAGTGGGTGGCTCTACCTGCTCCCCCTCCTGCAAATCTTCTGGAGATGAATCCCTTGGGTCTTTCTGCCTTGGAGAAGCACTCGAGCTAACGTTAGCTGGTCGTAGAGGTTGGACCAGTGGGTCGTCTTCAGACTGCGTTGCTGAAGGCATCTCTCGGGGTTTTCTGAAAGCTCTTTCCTCCATGAAATCTACATCCCGTCGCACTACAACATTCCTACTGCCAGGAATGTAGATTTTGTAAGCCTTAGCATTTTCACTGTATTCAACAGATACCCCTTCTCAACAGTCCTATCCAATTTCTTCCTCTTTTCTTTGGGTACATGGCAATACGCCTCTCTACCAAAGAGATCCTGAAGTGGCTTACCTCTAGCTTCCAGCCAGTAAAGACACTTTCTGGAGCGATCTTACCCAATGCATTATGAGGAACCCTGTTCTGAACATATACAACTGTGTTACCAGCTTCAACCCATAGGAATTTAGGCATGTCTTGATCATACAACATTGCCCTTGTAGCCTCAATAATAGTTCTATTCTTCTTTTCTGCGATTCCATTCTGCTCCAGATTATATGGCGCACTCCACTCTCTTCTGATGCCTTCCCTTGCGCAGAACTCTGTGAAGTCTTTATATATGTATTCTCCACCATTGTCTGATTGCAATGTCTTGATCCACTTTCCTGTCAGATTCACAACCAGAGCCTTAAACTCCTTGATGTAGAAATTTGATAACCAACCACGGTTTTCAGTTTCTCTTTATTTCTCCCATAAAGTTAAATGCCCATTCCCATAGCCATACATTCAACAAGCTGGAAAAATAAATATTTTCTGAAAACACTAATTTTGGAAATTTCACAATGCTGAAATGTAGAAATAAAACTCAGAAAAAAAATTAGCCACACAGATTTTTGACATGCTGATTTTTGGTCAACTTGACCCTGGAAAAACCCCCTACAACTCTTGGGGAAAACCAGTTCGAAAGCTCTCTTTTATTTCTGATAAATATCTTATATAGAGAAATAGAAAACACAAAAAAATTCCAGCAACCAGTATTTTTACTTATCTCGAAAACCATTCACAACTTCTGCCTCGATTTTCGTGCCAAACAGAAACATAATATTACAACAGAAAGTACAGCCTTAAATGTTGTATGGACATCACCGAAAACAGTGTCGCTTGCTGCCTCGAAAAACTTGCTGTACAACTTCTGTACGGACCTCGATTTGCATGCTGAAAACTGATGTACGGATTTTATAAACAGATCTACTTTTGTTGTTGTACAGTCCTCGATTTCCGTGCCTCCTTAATTGCTATACAAACCTCGAAATTCATGCTGCATTAAATGCTATTTTCCCTCCTCGAAATTCATGCCACTTGCCTTGAACTTCGTGCTGCTGCTTGGTGTATGGATTTGTTGAAATCTTGCTGCCTCAGTATGCGTGCCAAGGTGCTGTTCTTCCTCCTCCTCTGCTCAGAAATATCCTTTGCTTTCTTCCTCTCCTTCTCTCAATCTGCTCATGAAAGAATAAATGACCTTTTCCCTCCTTTTCCTCCTTTAACCTAACCTTAAGTGACTTTTGGGGAATCCCTAATTCCAATGGCTGAGATAGCTTTAGATCTAGGGTTGAGATTAAATGCTCATTTAAATCTCACTTTCTATTTTTTAATTCACCCCACTTTAATAAAGACCCACTTAGTCATTTATTTTAAAAGTCACTTTTCACTTTCTAATTTCACATTGACTTTATTAAAGTCACTTTAAAATTAGACTTTAGTAACTTTATCACTTAAAGTCACTTTTAAATTAGATTTGACTTTATAATTTTATAAAGTCACTTTAGGAGAAAAATTAAATTGTTTGGGACACTTTTCCCTAGGTCAAAGATCAAAGCCTTAGGGAACCACTTGTCCTCGGGTAACCAAATTTCAACACTCCCTCTTACCGAGAAAGGTGTTCCTCACCACACCAATCTTGTCTCTGAAGTAGACATGTTTGCCCCGTGGTAAGGCTTTGGTAAGAATATATGCAACCTGCTCATTAGTGGGAATATACTCAAGCTTCACAGCTCCCTTCTGAACATAGTCTCTCATGAAGTGATATCTGATGCCGATATGCTTTGACTTGTCATAAAATACTGGATTCTCTGTGAGTTTAATGCAACTCTGATTATCATAGTATATCACTGAAGGTGTCAACGGTTGACCAAATAAACCAAACAACATCTTGCGAAGCCAGATGGCCTCACAACTAGCTAGACTGGCTGCCATGTACTCTGCTTCCGCTGAACTCAATCCTACTGACTGCTGCTTTCGGCTGAACCACGACACCATTGCCGAACCCAACCCAAAACAACACACTGAAGTGCTATTCCTATCAGAAGCACAACCTGCCCAATCAGAATCAGTGTAACCTGTGAATCTCACTCCATCCCCCTACCTATAATCCACTATCCCCTGCAAGTATCGCAAAATGTGTTTTGCAACAACCCAGTGCACCCTCCTGGGCTCACACATGCACTGGCTCATCGTGTTGACTGCAAAACATATATCTTGTCTGGTGTTGACCAATACATCAAGGAACCAATCAGCTGTCTATACAATGTGGGATCCACTAACTCGGAATCTGAAGCATGAAGCTTCTTCTAGTTGGTGATCATCGGTGTCGACATGGGTATACAATCCTCCATGTGGAATTTGCCAAGGATGTCCACAATATACTTCCCATGCCCCAGGAAGAAATGCCCCTCCTCCTACCACACCTCCAAACCCAAAAAGTAATGCATCAAGCCAATGTCCTTCATCGCAAACTTCGACGCAAGATCTCTCTTGTAGTGCTCTATGAGTCTCTCTGCACTCGTAATGACCAAGTCATCCACATACAGCACCAGAATGAGAGGCTCCTCACCTAACACAATAAAGTAAAGGTTCAGATCTGCCTCACTCTTTGTGAAACTCATCTCCCGCAAGTATGTATCTATCCTGGAGTACGAAGCTCTGGGAGCTTGCTTCAGGCCATAAAGGGCCTTCTTCAGTCTGCACACATGGGACTCCTTCCCATGCACCTCAAAGTCCTGTGGCTGCTCAATGTACACCTCCTCTTGTATGAAGCCATTGAGAAATGCGGTCTTGACATCCATCTGGTGGATCTTCCAACCCATCTCTGCTGCTATCGATATGATGGAGCAAATCGAAGGATATCGAGCCATGGGAGCGAAGGTCTCCTCATAATCAACTCCCTCTACCTGGGAGAACCCTCTAGCCACAAACCTTGCCTTGAATTTCTCAATACTGCCATTTGCAGCATGATTTACCTTGTAAAACCATCTGGAAGTAACCATGGATTTGCCCTCAAGCCTCGGCACCACCTCCCAAACATCATTCTTCATGACAGAAGAATACTCCTCCTGCATGGCCTCTCTCCAGACCTACTGGCTAGCTGCCTCCTCATAGCTAGAAGGCTCAGAGTCAACGATGTTGGCAACCATTGCCATATAGCTACAGAACCTATCAGGTGGTCTGCTCTCTCTGATCGGCCTCTTAGGCCCAAAGAAGGATAAAAAGGATGTGGCCTCTCTCAAGGTATCCTCAAGCCACTTAAGCCTCTTCCAGCACACTCCTCCCACTCAGAGAACAGAAACTCCTCCTCTCATCATCAGGAGCCCGAACTCCGACCGTTTTGTCCGCCGGCCCCTCCCGCCCGAACCCCGGGCCCATAGGACGTCGAAGTACCGTGTAACCGTCCATCGGGGACTCCCTAGTGAACCGCCGTGCCGACCTCTGCATGCCGCCCCGAGGCACCACCCTATGACCGTGAGCCACTACTCACCGACGGACCCGACACCGTGTACCCGATGTACTCTTGGATCCTCCTCAACTTCGCCCACCGCATCCCCGGTACCGACCTGTACCGCTCCCCGAGGGTCCGTCGATCCATACTCCCCCAATCCCCGTGACCTCCTAAAAGCCCTGTCCACCTCGAGCTTCACATCCCGCTTGACAACAACTCTCCTCTGTGCTTGAATATAAATCCGAAAGGCCTTCGAGGTCTCACTGTAGCCCACAAAGATACCCTTCTCTGCGGTGCGCTCTAGTTTGGTCTTTTTCTCCTTGGGTACGTAGGAATATGCAATACACCCAAAGATACGAAGATGACCAATATCAGTTTTCTTCCCAAAAAAAGCCTCCTCCGGAGTCACATGCCCCAAGGCACGATGTAGACTCCTGTTCTCCAAATATACAGCAGTGTTGCAGGCCTCTGCCCACAAAAACAATAGCAACCCCTGATCATGTAGCATGGCTTTGGCAGCCCCTCCGATGAATCTGTTCTTCCTCTGTGCAACCCTGTTCTGTTGGGGGTTGTAAGGAACTGTGAACTCCCTCCTAATGCCTGCCTCTGCATAATAATCAACAAAATCTCCAAGGGTGTACTCACCTCCATTGTCCGACCTCATGGACTTGATCTTTCGACAAGAGCTCTGAACTTCTGAAACCGCTTGAAGACCTCACTCTTGGTCTTCAAGAAATAAATCCAGGTCCTCCTGGAGTGATCATCAATGAATAAAACATAATAGTCATATCCACTCAAGGAAACATGAGACATCCGACCGCTCACATCGGAATGAATCAAATCAAGTATCCCAGTCGCTCTGCTGTCACTGCTGGGAAAAGGGGATTTGGAAAACTTGCTCATCGCACATCCTCTGCATGTATCAGTGTGATCAGTGCTGAAATCTGGCACACCTGTAGTGATCTCCTGCAAGGTCCTCAAGGCCCCATGATACATGTGCCCCAACCTGCGATGCCAAATCTCACACAGCTTTGAACTGCTAGCTCTGCTACCGGTACTACTTCTCAATGCCAAAAGGGGCTGAAATGCAAACTTGTACACCTTTGCATGTCGTACACCTATCACTCTAGCTGAATCAGCTGGAGCGCCCTTGGGATATATGAGCACCCGTCCTCTCTTAAACATTATCTCATATCCTCTGTCCTCCAATGCTGAGACGGATATGAGGTTCTTCCTCATCCCTGGCACATATAGAACATCTGAAACCTTCAAGGGAGGTTTGGGTTCCGTTAAAATTGGACAACTAGGTCCAAACTCCATGTTGTGATGCTGAGATGAAGATACCAATATTTTTATTGGGTTCCTCTTTCGAAGAGGTGCAAGATCGATCTAAAGGTCATCTTGATTCGATGAGCAGAACATTTATTTTGAATTTATTTTTAATACTTTCAAAATATGTGCAGGTCGGCCTTAAGGTTTTACACCCCCAGCAAATGTGTCACACACCTCAGTGATTGATATAAATAGAGTCCACGTTGGAGGACATATCTCATCCTCAGACATCATCTCTCCTCTTATGAATTGTTCGAGTTCCTTAGAGGCAGTTTCAGTTCACACGTGGGAAAGAAGGACGAAGAGGATGTTGCTGCTGGCGTTGGTGTTGGTGTTGCTGTTGTTGCTGCCGTTGTTGCTGGTGTTGCTGCCGTTGGGGCAACGTTGACTTTTCTGGGGTTGAATTTGAGTTCACTGTGTGGCTGTTTTGAGGGCTATTGTGACACATGCTGGGTTGGCTGACCAATGAGACTTTGTTGGTTGAAACATCCTATTGACCGCCGTAATGCACCACCACATTTTTCTGTTTCTGGTTTGTCTTCTATAGATCCACTGGTATGTTCTATCGGCATTTTACTTGATTGTTTATGTGATTGTTGTAGTGAAAAGTAAAGTTGCATCAAGCATAGAACATCTACATAAATTTACAGGTTTCCTATTAAATGTCAATGTCCCCACACTGACTGCTCTAACAACGTTGTCATCTCCGAGTCTACCTCTATGACAGTGCCACTCTCTAAAAGGTCTGAGAAGTACTCACAGACTCCTGTCATATGATGTGAAGCCCCACTCTCAACATACCAGATACCTGAAGATGCTCCGCTAGTGGAGGGAAATGCACACTCCCTCTCAACCTCCATGGCAGGTGATCCTGCACTAATGGACTCACAAGCAATGAACCCAAACTCCTGGTCAAAGCTATCCGTAAAGTCCTTTATCTTCGCTAATGCTGCCATGTTCTGGTTCTTCCCCTTCTTCTTCTTCTCCTTCTCCGGACACACAACTGCATAGTGTCCCATCCTCTGACAATTCCAACACTTCACTTTGGAATAGTCCTTCTGCGTGTTCCCTTGTTTACCTTTACCTTTGCCTTTTCCCCCACCATCACTTGTGGAAGCTTGCTTCTTTCCCTTGCCTTTCTTGCGTCCTGCTAATAGTGCTACATTCGCATCCTGCTCAACTGGTTTCGCTGCCCCAAGCTGGTTCTTTTTGATTTCTATCTGTATGTGTTAAATTTGGACAACTAGGTCCAAACTCCATATTAAGATGCTCAGATTAAGAGGCTAATATTTTTGTTGGATTCCTCTTTCTGAGAGGTGTAAAATCCATATAAAATATGTCTTAATCCGATGAGCAGAACTTATATTTTGAATTTATTATTTTTAATAAATTATATGTGCAAGGTCGGCCAGTTTTGTAATGTAGGCTCGCATGCCCAACATATGTGTCACACACCCTCATGATGGATATATATACAGGAAAAGTTGGAGAGATTATCATCATCATCACAACTCACATATTCCTCTCTCATCTTAGAGTACGAGCTACCAAGAAGGACGAGTTTCAGCCACACGTGTGAAGGACGAAGAGGACAAACTGTACGGCTAAGCTGAAGTACGGATTTGCTGCTGCTAGGGTTTCGCAGAAACTTTGACCAGCGTTGACTTTGGTCAACGCTTGGTCCAAACAAGCTGAAATTTGGTGGAAGGTTTGATTTATGAAGGCCGTACTACCTGGCACAAAAATCGAGGTCAAAGGGTTGACCGTTTTGCTGCTGCGTTGACTTTTAGCTTGCTGCCCCTGCGTTGACTTTTCAGGACATCGTTGACTTTTGCAGAGTTGACTTGGGTTGACTCATCTACTGATTGGAGGGTTGTTGTGACACATGCTGGGCTGGCTGACCAAAGGAGACTTTGTTGGTTGAAGCATCCTGTTGACCGCCGAAACGAATACACACATTTTTCCTGTTTCTGATTTGTCTTCTGTAAGATCTACTTATATGTTCTATCTGCATTTTGCTTACCTACTTGTATGATTGCTAAAATAAAAGTGAAATTGCTTCTAGCATAGAACATCTACAAAACTTAACATGGTATCGGAGCTGAGGTGAAGACAAACTCAATCTATAGCAATCATCATCGAAGGAAATGGGTTCCACTAGTCTTGAATTCAAGGAGAATGACAAGCTGACTGGAAGTGATGACTTCCATCCCTGGAAGATGATATTATATCTCAAATTAGAAGATCATGATCTCCTGGATCATGTGACAGGGAGGATTCAAGAACCTCCATCCAATGCCTCTGCTGCTGTTAGAAACAAGTATAAGAAGGGAGAAATCAAAGCAAAGCTGCTGATCAGGGAATCCATAAATAAGAGTCCGGTTGCCTACATATCTGAACTAGGCACATCCAAGGAGATGTATGACAAATTGATACTTATGTTTCAAGTAAACAATGTGAACCAAGTGCTATTCCTCAAGAACAAGTTGAAGAATATGAAGAAGGGCCGAGATGAGTCTGTTCAAACTTTCTTTCTGAAGTTGACCGAAACCAGAAACAATCTGCTAGCTATTGGGGAAATAATAGCTTATCGTGAGATGGTTCTCACCGCACTTGGTGGACTTCCATATGAATGGCAAGTATTCACAACTACTATTCTCAACAATAATACCATTCCTAACTTTGATGAGCTTCTGTCAAGATGTATGCAAGAAGAAACAAGGATGAAGGAATTTGATAATGAAAGAAATGCTGCCTATGGTGCTCATTCCCGAAAGAAGAACTCTGGTGGTTCTAAGGACAAAAGAAGGACAAAGACTCAAGAGAAGAAGGGCAAATGTTTCACCTGCCATAGGCCTGGACACTATGCTAGAGAATGCCCCTTCAAGAAGGATTCTCCCGATAGTGACGATAACAACAACAACCGAAGAAATGGGAATCGAAGAAATGACAAATCCAAAGGAAAGAGGAAGGCACACTTTGGAGGAAACGATCAACCTTCTAAGAGGTCCAGAAATACCAGGTATGAGGAGTCTAATGTTGTTGATAAAAGAAATGAGTATATTCTGGTATCTGCTCTCTCAGCTGCATCTCTGCCCGACACTATGGATGTCTGGCTAATCGATAGTGGTGCCTCAAGACACATCACCGGATTCAAGGAAGCACTTTCTGACATGGTTGAAAGGGATACTAATCTAGAAATTATCCCTGGGGATAATGCCACTTATCCTGTGAAAGGGACAGGGACTGTGACCCTCCACTTGTCCCAAGGACAAGTCCTCCGTTTGCAAGATGTACTCTATGTACCCAAATTGAAGAAGAACCTTGTGTCTGTATCTGCTATGGAAGACAAAGGATTCAATGTAACTTTCTCTGATGGAAAGGTGCTCATGTGGAAGAAGAGCTTCAAGGAAGCTATCTCTATTGGTTTTAGAGTTGGTACACTCTACCAGGTTGGAGGGAGTCCGTTGGGAGCTATGACTTGTGATACTATCCGACAAACCGAACTATGGCACCGAAGACTTGGACACCTTCATTACAAAGCCCTTCCCGAAGCAAGGAAGGTGGTGACAGGGATGCCTGATTTTGGAAATAATCATGAAGGTGTATGTAAGGGCTGTGCGGAAGGAAAACATACAAGGGGACCTTTCCCCTCAAGTGTCACAAAGACATCTGAGATATTGCAACTGGTTCATTCTGATCTTTCTGGTATGTTGCCTGTAACATCCCTAGGGGGATGTTCTTACTATATGACATTTACTGATGACTTCTCTCGCAAAACCTGGATATACTTCTTGAAGAAGAAGGATGAGGCTTTCATGTGGTTCCGTACATTCAAAGCCTTTGTGGAAAATATGACCGGAAAGAAGATCAAGATTTTGAGGACTGACAATGGCACTGAATATGAGTCAAATGAGTTCAAAGACTTTTGCAGAGAAGCTGGCATTAAGAGGGAGACTACCACTGCATATACTCCTGAGCAGAATGGTGTTGCCGAACGCAAGAATAGAACTATTGTGGAAGCTGCCCGTGCCATGCTATGTGACCAGGGTCTACCAAAGTTTCTGTGGGGAGAAGCTGCAAATACTGCTGTGTACATGCAAAACCGATGCCCTCATTCCGCTTTGGACTCCAAAACTCCCGAAGAGGTTTTCTCTGGTAAGAAACCTGATGTCTCACATTTTAGAATTTTTGGATGTCCCGTCTATTTTCATGTGCCGAAAGAAAAAGAGAAGTAAGCTGGATGCTACTGGGAAGAAAGGAATGTTTGTGGGCTACAGTGAGACTTCTAAGGCATATAGAGTCTATGTACCTGGTCAAAGGGAAGTAGAGATAAGCCATGATGTCACTTTTGACGAAGATGCTTCCCTGAAGAAAGTTGTAGATCTTCCCAGATCTGAAGAAAATCATGAAGAAAGACCTGGAAATCTGGAAGAACCCCAGGATGAGACTATGCCTGATATTGAAGGGCCAATGGACCCTATTGATCCAACCCCTTCACTAGGAAAGAGACCATCATGGCTCAGGGACACCCTCGAAGATGCTGAGGGTCATGCCGCCCCAAGGGGGACATTCCGAGAAAGCAAGAAGCCGTGTAGATACCAAGGGTATCTAGCTGTCATGAGTACTATTGTACAATCTGAACCTGGATCTTTTGAGGAAGCCGTAAAGCATCAAGTCTGGAAGGATGCTATGCACGAAGAATATGAGTCCATAATGAAGAATGATGTCTGGGATGTGGTCCCGAGACTGAAGGACAAATCTGTTGTCACCGCGAAATGGCTCTACAAGATCAAACATGGATCTGATGGGAGTGCTGAAAAGTTCAAGGCAAGGTTTGTTGCTCGTGGCTTCTCTCAAAAGGAAGGAATTGACTATGATGACATATTTGCACCTGTGTTACGATATACCACCATCCGATCAATCATAGCCCTTGCTGCTACACAAGGATGGAGTCTTCATCAGATGGATGTCAAGACCGCTTTTTTGCATGGTGCAATAAAGGAAGAGGTGTATGTGGAACAACCTCTGGGATTTGAAGTTCAGGATCGAGACACTCATGTCTGCAGGTTGAAGAAAGCCCTCTATGGGTTAAAGCAAGCACCCAGAGTTTGGTACGAGAGGATGGATAGTTACTTGATGAAGCTGGGCTTCACTCGAAGTAATGCTGATCCGAACCTTTACTTCAAGGTTGTGCAGGAGAAGCCTCTCATTCTAGTGCTATATGTGGATGACCTCTTCCTGACAGGTGCTGACCCTCTCATTCATCAATGTAAGAGGGAGTTCGCTGCTGAGTTCGAGATGAAGGACCTAGGACTGATGCACTATTTCCTAGGCCTGGAGGTCTGGCAGAGACCTCGAGAGATTTTCCTTTCTCAAGGAAAATACATTGTGAAGCTTCTGGAAAGATTTGGGATGGTGGACTGTAAGTCCGTGTCGACACCGATGGAACTCAACTTTAAAAAGTTGAGTGGCAGCGCTGCTGGGCCTATCTTGGCCAATCCTACTGAGTATCGTCAACTCATAGGAGCTTTGATGTTCTTAGTGAACACACGTCCGGACATATGTTTTGCAGTGAACACTTTGAGTCAACAGATGGTTGAGCCTCATCATTTTCACTGGGTTGGTGCCAAGAATCTTTGAGATATCTTCGGGGCACGATAAACCATGGGCTGAGATACACTGCCGGGAGTGTGATACTCCGTGGATATACTGATGCCGATTGGGCTGGCAGTGTGGTGGATCGTAAGAGCACATCTGGATGCTGCTTCAATCTTGGTTCTGCTTTGATCTCATGGATGAGCAGGAAGCAGAAGTCGGTGGCTTTGAGCACCGCGGAGGCCGAATACATTGCCGCTAGTATGGCCTGTTGTGAAGCAGTTTGGTTGCAGAAGCTCTTTAGTGAGCTGTTTGGACATGTGCTAGATACCACTGTGATACTCTGTGATAATCAGAGTGGGATTCGTCTGACTGAGAATCCTGTGTTCCACGACCGATCCAAGCATATTGATATCAGGTACCACTTTATCCGGGATATGGTACAGTGAGGCGCCGTAAGGCTCGATCATATAGGAACTGATGAGCAGGTCGCGGATATTCTCATTAAGCCCCTGGGGAAGGTCAAGTTCCTAACCTTCCGTGAGAGTCTTGGTGTCGTGGAAAGACCCTATGATGTGGGTCCTGTTGGACGATGAGCTCTGGGAGCTCTGGGGGCTTTGGGGAGAGCTTCTTGGAGCTATGGGCAACCACAAGGCTAGGCTTGCCAACCTTGGTGGTGTGCTTGGACCCCACCGTTGTGATTTTGAGTTGGTTCACCTCTCATTTTCTGTGCCCCGTATGCATCCTACCCATTGAGTTCAGGGCTCGTGGGAAGTACCTCTCATTTGGCCAATGAGGTGTGGAAAAGTTAGAGACTATTAGCAAAGACTGATGGACGCATCAGAGATTGCCGTACTCTCTATCTAGGATGGCACGGTCCAACCACTTGATCTGGGATCAAGATTTGTGAGGTCCGGGACCTCTGGACTGACTATGTCAGTCGGGGGATGATGTCTTTGTGACTGACCCACTTCTGTTCTGAAATAAAGAAGCCAGCAAAGCAAGTTTCGGCGGGATGACGGACGATGTTGATTGCACTAATAGATGGAGTTCTCCCTAGTTGAGAGGGAGTGTTAAATTTGGACAACTAGGTCCAAACTCCATATTAAGATGCTCAGATTAAGAGGCTAATATTTTTGTTGGATTCCTCTTTCCGAGAGGTGTAAAATCCATATAAAATATGTCTTAATCCGATGAGCAGAACTTATATTTTGAATTTATTATTTTTAATAAATTATATGTGCAAGGTCGGCCAGTTTTGTAATGTAGGCTCGCATGCCCAACAGATGTGTCACACACCCTCATGATTGATATAAATACAGGAAAAGTTGAAGAGCATTTCATCATCATCACAACTCATCATCTTCTCTTCTCATCAAATAGTACGAGCTACCTAAAGACAAGTTTCAGCCACACGTGTGAAGGACGAAGAGGACAAATTGTACGGCTGAGCTGAAGTACGGATTTTCTGCTGCTAGGGTTTCGCAGAAACTTTGACCACCGTTGACTTTGGTCAACGCTTGGTCCAAACAAGCTGAAAACTTGTGGAAGGTTCGATTTATGAAGGCCGTACTACCTGGCACAAAAATCGAGGTCAAAGGGTTGACCGTTTTGCTGCTGCGTTGACTTTTAGCTTGCTGCCCCTGCGTTGACTTTTCAGGACAGCGTTGACTTTTGCAGAGTTGACTTGAGTTTACTCATCTACAGATTGAAGGGTTGTTGTGACACATGCTGGGCTGGCTGACCAAAGGAGACTTTGCTGGTTGAAGCATCCTGTTGACCGCCGAAACGAACATACACATTTTTCCTGTTTCTGATTTGTCTTCTGTAAGATCTTCTTATATGTTCTATCTGCATTTTGCTTAACTACTTGTATGATTGCTGAAATAAAAGTGAAATTGCTACTAGCATAGAACATCTACAAAACTTTACAGTATGCAATCATCCCATAACTTTTCCCAAGAGGGAAGGGTCTCACGTGCACAAACACCATCAGTAAAGTTCAACCATGAACTGGGAAGGCCATTCACTGCAATCCGCACCAACTCAGTGGGTGGAATGACCTCTCCAACTGTTGCCAACTCATCTCTCACATTGGTAATCTTCGTGAGATATCCAACTGCACTATCAGTTTTACCCATCTTAATGGTCTTAAGCTTCTCTCTAAGGACCATTTTCTTGTTCTCATTGGTACTTTGGTAGAGATTGGTCAATGCTGTCCACATCTCATGAGCATATCTCTTTCCTCTCACATGAGGAATGCAATGGTCTTTGATTCCATCTAGAATCAGTCTATTACTCTTGTTATTCTTCTTATTAAATGTTGTCAACTGAACAGCATCAGTAGGCACATTAACAGGGTTCTGTGCGGTATGCACCATGATATCCCAGACTTCTGCCTCTTCAAAGATGCTCTGCATTCTTTCCTTCCATACACTGTAGTTACTATGCCCATCCAACTTATCCTTCACCGTCAAGCCCAAAGACATGCTTGCTGTCCTAGTAAACTGAAACTAACACTGCTGTAGTAAAGGTAATGATTTCTGTGTGAAAAATCAGCTTGCCATAATTTTTCTTCTAGCTGTTCCAAACTGCCTTTTTCAACAAAATAGCTTTGATACCATGTAGAAATTTGATAACCAACCCCGGTTTTCAATTTCTCCTTATTTCTCCCATAAAGTTAAATGTCCATTCCCATAGCCATACATTCAACAAGCTAGAAAAATAAATATTTTCTGAAAACACTAATTCTGGAAATTTCACAATGCTGAAATGCAGAAATAAAACTCAGAAAAATAAATCAGTGACACAGATTTTTGACACGCTGATTTTTGGTCAACTTGACCCTGGAAAAACCCCCTACAACTCTTGGGGAAAACCAGTTCGAAAGCTGTCTTTTATTTATGATAAATATATTATACAGAGAAATAGAAAACACAGAAAAATTCCAGCAACCAGTATTTTTACTTATCTCAAAAATCGTGCCAATGTCTGCCTTGATTTTCGTGCCAAACAGAAACAAAAAATTATGGCAGAAAGTATAGCTTTAAATACTGTATGGACAACACCGAAAACAGTGCCAGAACAACTGTACGAACTCCTCGAAAAATGTGCCACTTGCTGTCTCGAAAAATGTGTTGTATGGACCTCGATTTGCGTGCTGAAAATTGCTGTATGAATTTAAGAAAACATATATGCTTTTGGTGTTGTACGGACCTCGGGTTCCGTGCCTCCTTAACTGTTGTATGGACCTCGAAATTTGTGCTGCATTAAATGCTGTTTTCCCTCGAAATTCATGCCACTTGCCTTGAACTTTGCGCTGCCGCTTATTGTATGGATTTGCTGAAATCTTGCTGCCTCGGTATGCGTGCCAAGGTGCTGTTCTTCCTCCTCCTTCTCTAATCAGAAATATCCTTTGCACTCTTCCTCTTCTTCTCTCAGTCTGCTCATGAAAGAATGAATGACCTTTTCCCTCATTTTCCTCCTTTAACTTAACCCTAAGTGACTTTTGGGGAATCCCTAAATCCAATGGCTGAGATAGCTTTAGATTTAGGGCTGAGATTAAATGCTCATTTAAATCTCACTTTCTGTTCTTTAATTCACCCCACTTTAATAAAGACCCACTTAGTCATTTATTTCCAAAGTCACTTTTCACTTTCTAATTTCACATTGACTTTATTAAAATCACTTTAAAATTAGACTTTAGTAAATTTATCACTTAAAGTCACTTTTAAATTAGATTTGACTTTATAACTTTATCAAGTCACTTTAGGAGAAAAATTAAATTCTTTTGGACATTTTTCCCTAGGCCAAAGGTCAAAGCCTTAGGGAACCATCTGTCCTCCGGTAACGAAATTTCAACACTTGAATCAATCAAAGACTTCGTCCTTGGTCGTTAGAAAGTAGATCCAAGTCTTCCTGGAGTGGTCATCAATAAAGGTGACGAAATATTCGGCACCACTGAGAGCTTTAGTGGACATTGGTTCGTAGATGTCCGAGTGTATTAATCCCAACACACTCTTAGCCCTACTGCTGCTTCTGGGTTACGTTCACAGGGGCTTCACTCGATGGACCTCTAACATATCACGTGTAATCATAACATATTAAACAATGCCCTTAATTTGAATACATATTGGAAAATTCCTCTAAAAATCACATTATTTAACCCCCAACCAATATAAACCTAATACATCTTCCCAATTTAAAAAGCCCCTACTTTCACTATATATTGTAGGTATCCATTTTTTTATTAACATTTTTTATACCCCTTCATATTTTTTCATTAACTTTTAGCTTCATTTTTTATACCTTCCAATATAAAAACCCTTTACCCCCTATATATCCCCCAATATGTTATGTCATTTTTCCTCATTATATATCCCCCAATATGAACCCACGTGCTATAGTATTGCTCCTGTAGTGAAGCCCCTGTGGCTATGCTGCCTTGGCATATTTCCCCAATACGCACCCTCCGCAGACGTCATCTCGCTTGGTGCTTCGTTCATGAACTCCTGTGACAGTCTTTTAGAGAATTCATAAAGCCCCATGGTGTAAGTGCCCCATTCTCCTATGCCATAGTTCATTCAAATCCTTCTCATCGTTGCTGCCTATCAGCGCCATTGGGGATTCGAGCTGCAACTTATAGAGTTTATTGCTCCTGACTCTGATTTGTGCCTTCTTCTTCCAACTCGGGTGTTTGACGTATACTCTTTTGCCAATGAAGTAAACGTCATAGCCTTCGTTTTGGAGTTGAGACACGAAGAGTAAGTTCATCCCCAAACCAGGCACATGCAACATATTAGTGGCTTAAGGCTTATTACCAGCCTTGGTTTGAAACACTATGGTTTCGCTTCCCACAGGGGTGCATTTTGCCTTATTTCCCATGGTGATTTGGAAGTTAATCTACTCTTCATAGTTGCTGGAGAAGGATTCTCGTACTCCTGTAATGTGTGGAGAAGCTCCACTGTCAATATACCAGATCTCTGAAGAAGCAGAGCTTGACACAAGCAAATTCTTCTTCCAGTCTGGATGCCAGTACAAAGATGTCGTGATCCATCTGTCTTTCATGCTTTCCCTTTTCTCTGGAGAGCTATGTGAACCCTTCCGAGTTGCTGCTGCAACAACGTTTGGTCTTTGTTCCATTATAGGTTCACTCCTGTTACTCATCTCAAGCTCTAATACCATGTGAAAATTTCAATCTTGAAATACCACTGCAGTGATAGACTTATTTCTCCTACTTATTCTTCCAATAAGTTATTTACATAATTCTTCTAGTAAATTTTGAAATAAACACTACTGCAGTAATCACTCAATTATATGCAGAGATCAGAATATTAAAAATACAAGCATAAGAATAAATCACATTGATACAATTATTTTTGGACCAGTGGGAAAAACCAAAAAAACCCAATGTGGGAAAAACCAGTGCAACAGATGAGGGTTTATATGTTAATCTTCAACAGTGAAATCTTTACAAGTAAAGTCTGGCAGAAATAACTGAGAAATTTTCTCGAGATACACCTGAGATAATTCTTCTTTATTCCTCCGAGGAATTTTTGACACCTGAGGGGTTCACTGGCCTCCTTGCGTCACTCTGCGTGCTTCCTGCGTACCTCTCTACGTATAGCCAGCGTAAGCCTGCATCACTACTACGTGAGGCCTCAGCGCGACTCCTGAGTGTTGCCTTTCTTCTTCTTTGCTTCCTCCTTCCCTCGTGCCTCGACACTACTGATGCCCTCTGCTTTCCTTGCCCTTGCAAATCTCCTTTTGAAATCGAATTCTATTCCTTCAGAATTGACTTCCCTCGGGTTACTAAACACTTGCCCAACTTGCTTTCGAAATGACCCTCAAGCCTTCTTTTATAATCTTCTCATTGAAGAATCGACGACCCAGATTAGAAGTTTAATCAACGACTAAGATTAAAACTTGACTTGATCTTCGTTCTCTAGAAGATTCACACTCTGTTTTGTTAATACCCATTAATTATTTAGTTTCCCTAAGTTTAGAATTAGGGTCTCCATTAAAGTAATTAATTATTTTAATAAAACATGAATCGATTGAAATTTCCACAAACGGTTTCTAGGTTCTTTGGAATACTGGTGTCAAAGCCTCCTCACCAAATTTGAGATTTAGATCACTTTTCGATACTACAAAAATCAACATGAACGTAAGAAATGAAAAGAAGTTGCAACAAGAAAAGGTAGTGTAGTTTATCGGCAAGGAATATTGATAAAGAGACCATGATTGATCCATTTGAATTACAGTGGTCATTAGATATAAAAATGCAAACCATGGAGAAGGGGATTAATATCGATCTAATCAATATAAAATACCAAAAGGCTGCAAATCGAATTGAAGTGGTCGTAGTACAAATGATGGAAACTTCAAGTATTTGTACCAATAAACATTCAGTGATCGATAAAATGACCCACGTGTGCAAATAAGACATGCTACCAAAAGTGAATAAAGAGAAGTCTAAAATTGTGATAAAAAGCTAATGATATAAGGGTGCCCAATTGCCATCCTCGTTAGATTATGGGAAAAAAAGATAATGATAAAAGGATTCCCAATTGCCATTCTCATTAGATGATGATAAGAAAAGATAATGATACAAGGCTGCCCAATTGCAAAAATGGTAGTGATCATATGATTCAAAGAAATAACCAAAGATGAAATCAATGTAACATACTAAGCTATTATCCTAATATTTTGAAGGGAAGCTTAGATGTGAAATTTTATTTTTCCCTAAATCTAAGAAGTCATTACGTCAAAATTCTGCAAAAAATTGACTTGGGGCTGTCTAACCCTTTCGCAATTTGACAATTTTGCTCAATGCTTTGAGGATCATAACATCTCGTGTTTTAAACCTAAAATATGAAGCCTTATGACAAGGCATTGTAAACCATAACAAAAGCATAACCTTTTCCATAAAATGCTCGAGGACAAATCATCTTTATAGAAATAAGCAATAGCAACAACAATAAACCTAAGTGATATGACCATTGAACATCATGACTAGGAAATTTTAATAAGTATATTGGCATAGGGAGTTGTATCAATCATCATATCTATCATAATCTCATATCCTTTTACTCAAAATGCATTATTATAATCCTATATGTGATTTAGTCGATTGTCCTTTGTAAATTTATGTAGATGTTCTATGCTTGATGCAACTTTACTTTTCACTACAACAATCACATAAACAATCAAGTAAAATGCTGATAGAACATACCAGTGGATCTACAGAAGACAAGTCAGAACAGATAAAAGTGTTGGTGTGTTACGGCGGTCAACAGGATGCTTCAACTAGAAAAGACTCCTTGGTCAGCCAACCCAACATGTGTCAGAACAACCCTCAAAACAGCCACACGGTCAACTCAAAGTCAACCTAGAAAAATCAACATTGTCCAGAAAAGTCAACGCAGGACAACAACAAGAAAGTCAACACAGCTCGGTCTTCGGTCAACCTTTTGACCTCGATTTTTGTGCTAATGTGTATCGCCTTCCAAGATCGAAGACTCCACGAAAATTCAGCCGTTTTGGACCATCCGTTGACGAAAGTCAACGCTGGTCAAATTTGTGTGGAAACCCTAGTTGCAGTGAATTTCGTCCAAACCCTAGTTGCAGTAAATTCGTCCTTGTTCCCACGTGTGAACCGAAACTGCTTCGAAGGAGCTCGTACTAAATCAGAAGAGGAGATGATGTGTGAGGATGAGATGAGTGAGAAAGTCGTCCAACGTTGACTCTATTTATATCAATCATTGAGGTGTGTGACACATCTGCTGGGGGTGTAAAACCTTAAGGCCGACCTGCACATATTTGAAATTATTAAAAATAAATTCAAAATAAATGTTCTGCTCATCAGATTAAGATCAATTTTATATCGATTTTACACCTCTCCGAAAGAGGAACCCGATAAGAATATTGGTATCTTCATCTGAGCATCAGAACCTGGAGTTTGGACCTAGTTGTCCAATTTTAACACTCCCTCTCAACTAGGGATAACTCCATCCACCTGTGTAATCAAACATCGTGCGTCATCCCGCCGTAACTTGCTTTGCTGGCGTCTTTATTTCAGAGCAGAAGTGGGTCAGTGACAAAGACATCATTCCCCAGCTGACAGATTCAGCCCAGAGGGCCGAAACCTCTATTGGACTCACAAAGAGTCTCATACCAACCCGAAGTTGGTTTACCTGACCCGAAGTCAGTTGGAGGTCCGAAAACTCACTATACTTGATCCCAGATCAAGTGGTTGGATCGTGCCATCCTAGATAGAGAGTATGTCAATCTTTGATACGTCCATCAGTCTTTGCTACTAGTCTCTAGCTTTTCCCATTTCATTGGCCAAATGAGAGGTACTTCCCATGAGCCCTGAACTCAATGGGTAGGATGCATACGGGGCACAGATAATGAGAGGTGAACCAACTCAAACATCATAACGGTGGGGCAGAAGCACCACAAGGTTTGGCAAGCCTAGCCCCGTGAGTGCTTATAGCTCCGAGAAGCTCTCCCCAAAGCCTCCCAGAGCTCATAGTCCAACAGGACCCACATCATAGGGTCATTCCACGATACCAAGACTCTCACGGAAGGTTAGGAACTTGACCTTCCCCAGGGGCTTAGTGAGAATATCCGCGACCTGCTCATCAGTTCCTATATGATCGAGCCTTACGGCGCCTCGCTGTACCATATCCCGGATAAAGTGGTACCCGATATCAATATGCTTGGATCGGTCGTGGAACACAGGATTCTCAGTCATACGAATCCCACTCTGATTATCACAGAGTATCACAGTGGTATCTAGCACATGTTCAAACAGCTCACTAAAGAGCTTCCGCAACCAAACTGCTTCACAACAGGCCATACTAGCAGCAATGTATTCGGCCTCCGCGGTGCTCAAAGCCACCGACTTCTGCTTCCTGCTCATCCATGAGATCGAAGCAGAACCAAGATTGAAGCAACATCCCGATGTGCTCTTACGATCCACCACACTGCCAGCCCAATCGACATTAGTATATCCAAGGAGTGTCACGCTCCCGGCAGTGTATCTCAGCCCATGGTTTATTGTGCCCCGAAGATATCTTAGAAGATTCCTGGCACCAACTCAGTGAAAGTAATGAGGCTCAACCAATCTTTTGACTCAAAGTGTTCACTACAAAACATATATTTGGATGGGTGTTCACTAAGAACATCAGGGCCCCTACGAGTTGATGATACACAGTAGGATTGGACAATACGGGCCCAGCAGTGCTGCCGCCTGCGACTCAACTTCTTGAAGTTGAGCTCCATTGGTGTCGACACGGACTTGCAGTCCACCATACCAAATCTTTCCAGAAGCTTCACAATGTATTTTCCTTGAGAAAGGAAAATCTCGCCAGGTCTCTGCCAGACCTCCAGGCCTAGGAAATAGTGCATCAGTCCTAGGTCCTTCATCTCGAACTCAGCAGCGAGCTCCTTCATATTCAGTGCCATTGTCAGTTCTCAAAATCTTGATCTTCTTCCCTGTCATATTTTCCACCAAGGCTTTGAAGGTATGGAACCACATGAAAGTCTCATCCTTCTTCTTTAAGAAGTATATCCAGGTTTTGCGAGAGAAGTCATCTATGAACGTCATATAATATGAACATCCTCCCAAGGATGTCACGGACAACATACTAGATAGATCATAATGGATCAATTGCAAGACATCAGATGTCTTTGTGACACTTGAGGGGAAAGGTCCCCTTGTGTTGTTTCCTTCGGCACAACCCTTACATACACCTTCATGATTATTTGGAAACTCGGGCATCCTTGTTTGTTATGAATATAATTCATAACAAATAGTATAAATAGAATAAATAGAAATAAATATAATTACTAAATAGTCAAATAAGGATTATGTTAAGTAGTCATTAGTCAACTGAAAAGGCATGTCTAAAAGACATGCCCAATCATGAAAAGTCACCTGCCTAGGTATAAAAGCAGGGCCTCATTGTAACATTTATCATCTTATCACATATACATTTTATATAATAAATTATTACTACAAGTTCCTGTTGTGTATTTTTACAATTTAAAACTCAACAAGCATAGTAGTTTTGTTGCTTCGGTGGTATCGGAGCCATGTCGCACAATATAGTCTTACGAGCCTATGAACGTAGTTTACGAGCCTATGAACATAGTTTACCGTACAATGTGCCATTAAGTGTAGATCTTGAAGAAATTGAGCAGAGTAGAACAATTCAAGAAAAGCTTGAGCAATCAGAAAAGTCATGTGTAGAAGCTACAACCCATTTTAAGAAAGGTTAAAAAGAAATCCATAATAAGGAAGAAGATGTTGATGAGAATGATGAATATGAAAAGGATATCGATCCTGATGGGGATTCAGATGAATATAATTTGGAAGAAGAAAGAGAAGAAGATGAACAATACCATAACAATGAAGATGTTGAAGAAGACATTGATGACTCTGGAGATGGAAAACCCTTAAGTCATGAGGTGTCTATATTGCCAGAAGGAGGTATAGAAAACAAATGGGCCAAAGATTCAAAGAAAAGTTTCAATTTTCTTGCTACTAGCAAATTTATTCAGCCTAATGAATCTATGCAAACAAAATTTGTGAAGTATGAGAATGATTTAGATGATGTTGTTCCCTTGTGTAGGAGGGTTCAGGTAAAACAGTCGACAAAACCACTCAATCAAGGTTATCCTATGCGTGGTGTTGATTCGAAGGATAAAAAACTTTTAGCGTTAGGACACAAACCAAAATCTCCCGGTGAAAGTTCCCCCATGGATAGTGATGTAAATAATGTATGCCAGAAAATAAAAATTCTGTCGTTGGATCCAGGTAATGGAAATCTTACAATTGCTACTAAAGATGATAGTCATCAAGCAAATGTATCTTCTCTTGGAGAAAATTTCCAAAAGTTCCATGTATACCAGTTGTCAAACAATTGGAGGTATTTTGCTTTTGCATCAAAAGATTGTTCAACAATAATTTGGGAGATAACCGAAGTGAATTCCTTATCCATGAAACATAGATTAAGTGCACACCCGAAACATAGATTTGTTGCTTGGAGCCCTTATGATAAACTGCTGCTTACATACGGTATTGCGGAGGTTGTTAAGCTTTGGAATGCTGAGATCGGCAAGGTGGAGCCTGTTGGTGGGCAAGTTGACGCTGCCCAGTCTAAACCTGGGCAATGTTTTAATTGTAGTAAGCACATTGGATTAACATGTTTTAAGTGTCGTTGCAGAAACACATATTGCGGTGCCCTCTGCCAGTGTGTCCAATCCCAACGTCATAAACAATCTCTGGTTTTTGAAGCATTGTGTGATCTGATAATTAGCATCATGGACACAGATCAAAACATTGTTGATACTCGTCATCAGTCAATATCCCCCAACGATTTCCAAGACGCCCACGATGATGAGATCGTCGCAGAGTTGCAGATAAGACAACATCTCTCAAAATAAGATGCTAGTTTTGATTCACAGGCATTGATTGGTGGCGAAATTCCAAATCCGTCAGCTTCAGAAGTTTCTGATATTGTTTGCATAGAAGATATAGTGTTCGCGGTGTGGAACAATCATACAACAGTAACATCGTTTTCTTCCAGCGACCTCATTCTATTCCACAACCTAGACGTGGAAATATATCCTGGGCAGAACAACCAGTTCTCTGGGTTTACTGCGACATGGAAGGCTCATTGTTTCATCTTTCTGGTACCTGCAATCCCTGCCGAATCAAGAAATGTTGTAAATTTTATTAGCAATGACATTTATGAAGGCGTGTGGTCTCATTACGAATCGGTGTACTGGGCAAACGAACGATTGCACTCATTCTATCGATAAGTTGAAACTGTCTTGTGAAGAAGCAGAGGCTGTCGACGCTCCCTTCAGAGAATAATGAGCATGGGCGTGGCAGGGTCACGACCATTTGCACTAGAGCAAGAGAACCGAATTCTTGAATTTTTGGCTAGAAGGGTTCTCGGGTGTTCTATACCAGGAGGAGTGAAATAGCGGGGTGGTTTTTTTTTCTATTAGTAACGTCTCATCGTTTCCGTGGTCGGCGTGTTAAGTTCCATGGATATAAGTTATTCATAATCTATATACTATATATATATACAATATATATTTTATATAATTTTATAATTATATAATATATATATTTGAATTAAAAACAAAAAAAAAAACTTTATAAAGCTATTATAATTTAACTTTATTTAATTATAAAGTTATTTTATAATTAAAAAAAAATTATTATATAAAAAAACCCTAAATTCAAGACCAATATCGCCTGCAAAATTATACAAGATGAGGTACCAGTAACATCAAGTTATAGTCATATTTGACGAGGTGATAAGCACAAAATGAATATAGCTTTGAGGACAAAGCTTTTCAAAGGAGGCAATGTTATGAACATAATTCATAACAAATAGTATAAATAGAATAAATAGAAATAAATATGATTACTAAATAGTCAAATAAGGATTATGTTAAGTAGTCATTAGTTAACTGAAAAGGCATGTCTAAAAGACATGCCCAATCATGAAAGGTCACCTGCCTAGGTATAAAAGCATGGCTTCATTGTAACATTTATCATCTTATCACATATACATTTTATATGATAAATTATTACTACAAGTTACTCTTGTGTATTTTTACAATTTAAAAGTCAACAAGCATATCGGTTTTGTTGCTTCACTGTCACCACCTTCCTTGCTTCGAGAGGGCTTTGTAGTGAAGGTGTCCAAACCTTCGGTGCCATAGTTTAGTCTGTCGGATAGTATCACATGTCATAGCTCCTAGTGGACTTCCTCCAACTTGGTAGAGTGTATCAACTCTAAACCCAATCGAGATAGCTTCCTTAAAGCTCTTCTTCCACATGAGCACCTTTCCATCAGTGAATGCCACATTGAAACCTTTGTCTTCCATGGCTGATATAAACACAAGGTTCTTCTTCAGATTTGGTACATAGAGTACATCTTGCAAGTGGAGGACTTGACCTTGAGACAAGCGGAGGGTCACAGTCCCTGTCCCTTTCACGGGATATGTGGCATTATCTCCAAGGATAATTTCCAGATTAGTATCCTTCTCAACCATATCAGAGAGTGCTTCTTTTAACCCATTGATGTTCCTTGAGGCACCACTATCTATCAACCAGACATCCATAGTGTCGGGTGGAGATGCAACAGAGAGGGCAGATACCAAAATATATTCATTTCTTTTATCAACAACATGTGATTCCTCATACTTGGAGTTTCTTGACCTTTTGAAAGGTTGATC
Source organism: Pinus albicaulis (assembly GCA_034641835.2). NCBI lineage: Eukaryota > Viridiplantae > Streptophyta > Pinopsida > Pinales > Pinaceae > Pinus > Pinus albicaulis. The sequence goes on along the minus strand of CM076576.1, from coordinate 317,387,332 downwards.
ATTTCCACTGGAGGGAGGCTTCCTCTTTCCCTTGGACCTAGTGTTCCTTTGATTGCCATTTCTCCGGTTGTTGTTGTTGTCATCACCATTGGGAGAATCCTTCTTGAAAGGACATTCTCTAGCATAGTGACCAGGCCTATGACAAGTGAAGCACTTGCCCTTCTTCCCTTGGGCCCCTGTGTTTCCTTTGTTCTTTGGGCCACCAAAGTTCTTCTTTCTAGAATGAGCAACGTATGCAACATTTTCTTCATTTCCATACTCCTTCATTCTTGATTCTTCTTGAACGCATCTTGACAGTACTTCGTCGAAGTCAGGTATCACATTATTATTTAGAATGGTAGTGTTGAACACATGCCATTCAGATGAGAGCCCTCCAAGTGCAGCGAGCACCATCTCTCGATCAACTATTGTCTCCCCAATAGCCAACAGATTGTTCCTGATTTCGATCACCTTCAGAAAGTATGATTGGATAGACTCATCCATGCCTTTCTTCAGATTCTTCAATTGATTCTTGAAGAATAGTACTTGATTCGCATTGTTGGCCTTGAACATGAGAATCAATTTATCATACATTTCTTTGGATGTGCCCAATTCAAAGATGTAGGCCACCAGACTTTTATGAATGGATTCCCTGATCATCAGCTTTGCTTTGATCTCCCCCTTCTTGTACTTTGTTTTGGCAGCAGTAGTAGCAGTGGATGGAGGTTCTTGGATTTTACCCAATACATAGTCCATGACATCTTGGTCCTCCAATTTGGATCCAATATCATCTTCCAAGCATGGAAGTCATCCTTCCCAGTCAATTTGTCATCCCCCTTAAAGCCATAGTTTGTGGAACCCATTATCCTCTTCAGTGATTGCTACAAATAGGGCTTGTCTTCACCTCAGCTCCGATACCATGTAAATTTATGTAGATGTTCTATACTTGATGCAACTTTACTTTTCACTACAGCAATCACATAAACAATCAAGTAAAATGCTGATAGAACATACCAGCGGATCTACAGAAGACAAGTCAGAAACAGATAAAAGTGTTGGTGCGTTATGGCGATCAACAACGAGGTCCTTCATCTCGTTTGTCTCATATTTAGTGCCATTGTGAGTTCTCAAAATCTTGATCTTCTTCCCTGTCATGTTTTCCACCAAGGCTTTGAAGGTACAGAACCACATGAAAGCCTCATCCTTCTTCTTTAAGAAGTATATCCAGGTTTTGGGGGAGAAGTCATCTATGAACGTCATATAATATGAACATCCTCCCAAGGATGTCACGGGCAACATACCAGATAGATCAGAATGGATCAATTGCAAGACATCAGATGTCTTTGTGACACTTGAGGGGAAAGGTCCCCTTGTATGCTTTCCTTCGGCACAACCCTTACATACACCTTCATGATTATTTGGAAACTCGGGCATCCCTGTCACCACCTTCCTTGCTTCAGGAAGGGCTTTGTAGTGAAGGTGTCCAAACCTTCGGTGCCATAGTTCAGTCCATCGGATAGTATCACATGTCATAGCTCCCAGTGGACTTCCTCCAACCTAGTAGAGTGTATCAACTCCAAACCCAAATCGAGATAGCTTCCTTGAAGCTCTTCTTCCACATGAGCAACTTTCCATCAGTGAATGCCACATTGAAACCTTTGTCTTCCATGGCCGATATAGACACAAGGTTCTTCTTCAAATTTGGTACATAGAGTACATCTTGCAAGTGGAGGACTTGACCTTGAGACAAGCGGAGGGTCACAACCCCTGTCCCTTTCACGGGATATGTGGCATTATCTCCAAGGATAATTTCTAGATTAGTATCCTTCTCAACCATGTCAGAGAGTGCTTCTTTGAACCCAGTGATGTGCCTTGAGGCACCACTATCTATCAACCAGACATCCATAGTGTCGGGTGGAGATGCAACAGAGAGGGCAGATACCAAAATATATTCATTTCTCTTATCAACAACATGTGATTCCTCATACCTGGAGTTTCTTGATCTTTTGAAAGGTTGATCATTTCCACTGGAGGGAGGCTTCCTCTTTCCCTTGGACCTGGTGTTCCTTTGATTGCCATTCCTCCGGTTGTTGTTGTTGTCATCACCACTGGGAGAATCTTTCCTGAAAGGACATTCTCTAGCATAGGGACTAGGCCTATGACAAGTGAAGCACTTGCCCTTCTTCCCTTGGGCCCCTGCTTTTCCTTTGTTCTTTGGGCCACCAAAGTTCTTCTTTCTAGAATGAGCAACGTATGCAGCATTTCCTTCATTTCCATACTCCTTCATTCTTGATTCTTCTTGAATGCATCTTGACAGTACTTCGTCAAAGTCAGGTATCACATTATTATTTAGAATGGTAGTGTTGAACACATGCCATTCGGATGAGAGCCCTTGAAGTGCAGCGAGCGCCATCTCTCGATTAGCTGTTGTCTCCCCAATAGCCAACAGATTGTCCCTGATTTCGATTAGCTTGAGAAAGTATGATTGGACAGACTCATCCCTCCCTTTCTTCAGATTCTTCAATTGATTCTTGAAGAATAGTACTTGATTCACATTGTTGGCCTTGAACATGAGAATCAATTTATCATACATTTCTTTGGATGTGCCCAATTCAAATATGTAGGCCACCAAACTCTTGTGAATGGATTCCTTGATCATCAGCTTTGCTTTGATCTCTCCCTTCTTGTACTTTGTTTTGGCAGCAACAATAGCAGTGGATGGAGGTTCTTGGATTTTACCCAATACATAGCCCATGACATCTTAGTCCTCCAATTTGAGATCCAATATCATCTTCCAAGCATGGAAGTCATCCTTCCCAGTCAATTTGTCATCCCCCTTGAAGCCATAGTTTGTGGAACCCATTATCCTCTTTGGTGATTGCTACAAATAGGGCTTGTCTTCACCTCAGCTCCGATACCATGTAAATTTATGTAGATGTTCTATGCTTGGTGCAACTTTACTTTTCACTACAACAATCACATAAACAATCAAGTAAAATGCTGATAGAACATACCAGTGGATCTATAGAAGACAAGTAAAAACAGATAAAAGTGTTGGTGCGTTACGGCAGTCAACAGGGTGCTTCAGCCAGCAAAGACTCCTTGGTCAGCCAACGCAGCATGTGTCACAACTTCCCTCAAGAGTCAAAACAACCACACAATCAACTCAAAGTCAACCCAGAAAAGTCAATGTTGTCCAGAAAAGTCAATGTAGGACAACAACAAGAAAGTTAATGTAGTTCGGTCTTTGGTCAACCTTTTGACTTCGATTTTTGTGCCAATGTGTATGGCCTTCCAAGATCGAAGTCCCCACCAAAATTCAGCGCTTTTGGACCATGCGTTGACCAAAGTCAACACTGGTCAAACTTGCGTGGAAACCCTGGCTGCAGTAAATTCGTCCTTCTTCCCACGTGTGAACTGAAACTACTTCCAAGGAGGTCGTACTAAATCAGAGGAGGAGATGATATGTGAGGATGAGATGAGTGAGAAAGTCCTCTAACGTTGACTCTATTTATATCAATCACTGAGGTGTGTGTCACATCTGCTGGGGGTGTAAAACCTTAAGGCCGACCTGCACATATTTGAAATTATTAAAAATAAATTCAAAATAAATGTTCTGCTCATCAGAGTAAGATCAATTTTATATTGATCTTACACCTCTTCGAAAGAGGAGCCCAATAAGAATATTGGTATCTTCATCTGAGCATCAAAACCTGGAGTTTGGACCTAGTTGTCCAATTTTAACATCCTTGTTATGCTAAATATTCGATTATTGACTTATTGTTCATTATAGAGGCCCTTAAAATTTATTTATCCATTCTCTTGTAACAACTTTTTAATAAAGATATCAATGAACAAAACAGATGGGTGTATGTAGTGAAGGGAAAGAAATCTCTTGCCACCATGGAGATGGTTGTGCTAATTAAATATTAGAAAGAGAAGGTTGTAAAAGCCAAAGAGCTTAATATTTGGCCGTGGACTCCTTGGTCGCTTTGATTCCTTATATAATGGATGGATTTTTATTTGTGATATGTTGGAATTTAAATATAATTCATAGGATCATTCTTAGATCACCCTAAACGCCTCTCTGATTGTTCGTTTTAGGGCCTCTAGTGACCATCTCTCGGTCTAGGCCAAGCAAAAGCTTTTGTCCCTCTTGACTAAAGTCTTTCTTGATGATGACATTAGATTAGTAATAGTAAAACTAATTACAACTTGACATTATTACATAACTAGGCCTCATAATCTAACACCTTGTTGTGAGACTTACACCATTGATAAAAAAAAAAAACTCACCATTGACATTATTACATAAGTAGGTCTTATAATCTAATACGTTGTTGTGAGATTTGCAGCACTAAAAAAATAAAACTCACCATTGAAAACAATGCTTGGTGTAATAAGACACATTCAAGTTGCTCTTCGTTTTGTTATCTCTAAATTGGTTCCAGATGGGTTGCTCCATCAGTCAAAAAATTTATTTATCCATTCTCTTGTAACAATTTTTTAATAAAGATATCAATGAACAAAACACATGGGTGTATGTAGTGAAGGGAAAGAAATCTCTTGCCACCATGGAGATGGTTGTGCTAACGGAATATTAGAAAGAGAAGGTTGTAAAAGCCAAAGAGCGTAATATTTGGCCGTGGACTCCTTGGTCGCTTTGATTGCTTATATAATGGATGGATTTTTGTTTGTGATATGTTGGAATTTAAATATAATTCATAGGATCATTCTTAGATCACCCTAAACACGTCTCTGATTGTTCGTTTTAGGGCATCTAGTGACCATCTCTCGGTCTAGGCCAAGCAAAAGCTTTTGTCCCTCTTGACTAAAGTCTTTCTTGATGACGGCATTAGATTAGTAATAGTAAAACTAATTACAACTTGACATTATTACATAAGTAGGCCTCATAATCTAACACCTTCTTTTGAGACTTACATCATTGAAAAAAAAAAACTCACCATTGACATTATTACATAAGTAGGTCTTATAATCTAATACCCTTTTGTGAGATTTGCAGCATTGAAAAAATAAAACTCACCATTGAAAACAATGCTTGGTGCAATAAGACACATTCAAGTTGCTCTCCGTTTTGTTATCTCTAAATTGGTTCCAGATGGGCTGCTCCACCAATGAACCTAGAGTAACTCTTTCAAACCTCTTTTAGTTGGAACTTAGCCTTTCCAACCTGAGAGGGATCTCTCAAGCAAATGTAAGCATTGAGCAACTTAGCACTGAGCAGCGTTAGCACTGCGTCCTTCGCTGCCTCTGCGTCTGTCGCCCACCGTCCAACAGTGTCCAGCAGCCGTCGTCCTCAGCGCTGTGCAAGATAGGTAATTTTTTTTTTTTAAATTTTTTTTTTTTAAGTCGGCCCTCTGTACATCAGCATGCAATCCTACTGAGATAGAGATAGATTGAAAAAAATTTAGCCTAGATGGGCTAAATTTAAGTAGAGTTCCAAGTAGTGATGGAAAAACCAATGGATCTAATCCATTTATCAACTTGTGGGTTACTGTTAAAAACAGAATTCAAAAATAGGTTGAAAAAGGCACGACTGGAGGAAGATGCCAATCTACGTTGAGGCACCAGCGGCAAACCAGAAAAAAATAAAAATTATCTCAATGTCTCTTTCACAACTGCCCAAAGTGGCTATGATTTTTACTAGGAGTCTGATGCTTCATTTCAGTAGAAGCTTCTGCAACATAATAAAAAACTCGAAATTGAATAAATTGTCCAATCAAACTGGCAAGGGCTACAAATCAGTGTAATAAAGTAGAGTTCCAATACATGACAAGGAAATAATACCACATTAGTTTTATGAGGCAAGTCAATAAGAACTAGAAAATGGCACAAGACCTGAGGAACATAATAGTGATTTCAGCTTGCAGAAATAAAGTACTTTGTCAACCTATGATTTTTAAATTTTAATTTTCAGTGTTCACAATTTTTAATTTAAATTTTCTATTTTCTTTGCTTTCAGGTTTGGCCATTTGGCTTATTAAATTATTTCCAAAATCAACAATGTCTTCATCAAATCCACAATATCCATTGTGGAAATATGTGGATAGGCAGAAACCTCCAAAGGGTTCTAGGGGGACAGCTACAATAAAATGCAATTTATGTAAGCTTGAATGGAAAGGGAGTTATACCCGAGTTAAAGCTCATTTCATGAAGATACCAAGGAAGGGTGTTGATCCTTGCATTGGAGACCCAGATGATGCAAATAGACTCCCTAGTGCACACAGAGAGCAACAAAAGGCTGATGGTAAGGCAATCTCTCAGTCATGTCATAATGTTGATCATGATGTCAATGAAGATGATGAGTCTAATGAGAAAGAATTACCATCTGATGATGATGTTCAATTTGGTGATGAGCATATTCCATCTAGAGCATCAAAAAGCACTACCAGTCATGCACACAAAAAGCCTAAAGTTGGCAGCCTTTATGACATGTTTGATGTGAAAGGTAGAGAAGGTGTTGATCTTGCAATAGCAAGATTTTTTCTTGCATGTGGCATTCCCTTCAATGCAGCTCGTTCACCTTATTTTGAGCAAATGGTTCGTGCTATTAATGATGGACCTCCAGGATATAAAGCACCTGGTTATGAGAAGCTTCGAACTGTCTTGGTGGACAAGGAGAAAGCTCGTCTTGAGAAGACAATGGCACCCTTGAAGGCATCTTGGAGTGTAGATGGATGCTCCATTGTCATGGATGGATGGACTGATTGTAGGAATCGTCCATTGATAAATATCATTGTCTCTTCCTTGTTTGGTCCTTATTTTCTCAGGGCCATTGATTGTTCTGGTCAAGAAAAGAACACTATGTTCTTGAAAGACCAATTATGTGATGCCATTGCAGAGGTGGGGCCATCCAATATTGTTCAAGTTATTACTGATGCAGCTCCAGTGTGCAAAGCAACAGGGGCAATGGTTCAAAAGGAGTATAGGTTAGTGACAACTACAAGTTTCAATTTTTAAATTACATGAATAATTGAATTTCAATTACATTTTGAATTTTTATTTATTTTTTTATTTTTGATTACAACTTACAAGTTTGATTTTTAAAAAATATTATTAATTAATTTTGTCTTTGATGTACGCAGGCATATTTTTTGGACACCATGTGCAGTGCATTCTTTGAATAATGCATTGAAGGACATTGGGAAACTTGAATGGATCCGAGCAATCATTGAAAATGGCCGCAAAATTCAAATCTTTATATGCAACCATCATCAATCACAAGCCATTTACCACAAGCATGCCAAAATGGAGCTTCTTAAACCTGCAGATACCAGATTTGCCACTTATTACATTTTACTTAGGAGGCTTGTGGAGATGAAGGAGGCTTTATCTGCCACAGTGATCAGTGATATGTGGGATCAATGGAAGTTATCTACTTCCGATGCAGCTTTGGAGGTGAGGAGGTTGATTTTGGATGATCAATTTTGGGCTGATGCCAAATTTGTTGTGGAATTTATAGAACCAATTTTTGATATGATCCGCTATGCGGATACAGATGGTCCATGTTTAGGTGAAATTTATGAGAACATGGACTCCATGTGTGAGAGGATCCAAGCCATCACAAATAGGAAGGATCCTACTTTGTGGCCACAACTGAAAGAGTTTATACATGGGCGATGGAATAAATTGAACACCCCTCTTCATATGGCAGCTTATGCAGTTAATCCAAAATGGTATGATCCCACCACAGGAAGGAGGCCTCCTTCCCAAGATAGAGAGGTGTTCAAAGGATTCTTCACCGCTATAAAGAAAATTTATGGTGATACAGAAGAAGCCTCTGACATACGAACTCAGTTTGCCCAATTTTCACGTCTTCGAGGTGTCTTTGGTTCACATGCAGCTTTGGCCGATAGACGCAAGAAGAAGGATCCAATTGATTGGTGGTGGATTCATGGTGTTGATGCTCCTGAGTTGCAGCAGTTTTCCATATGGTTACTTGGATAGGTAACTAGTTTGGAGTTCCTCATCTTATTTCTCATTTAAATTTTTGTATTGGATTTTCAATTTTCATTTTAGCTTTTCTTTTTAAATTTTTAATTAATTTAATGGGCTTCCCCTAATTTTCTAGGTAGCTATTTCTTCATCTTGCGAGAAGAATTGGAGTACTTATGCCTTTATCCATTCAGTAAAAAGAAATAGGTTGGGCTCAAAGAAGGCAGAGAACTTAGTGTACATTCATATCACACTTCGTCTCATATCTCGAAAAGACCCTGGGTACATGGAGGGTCCTTTCAAGAGATGGGACCAATACACAGATGATGCTATGTGTGTGGATGAGGAAATACAACCAGATGGCCTTATTGAGCTACCTTCAACTGTTATGGATGAGCAGGAGGCTCAAGATGAGAGTGATTCCTACCTTGAGAGCATGTTGACTGAAGATCTAAGTGATGCTGATGACATGGCTTGAGGAAGCCATTGTTCACTATTTTAAATTTTTATTTGAGTATTTTGAAATTTTCTAGTTCATGTTTGGAGATGTCTTGACTCTTTGCCCTTAAGGGAAATTTTGAATGTAGTATGACAATGGACATATATCGTGACTTTTATAACTTATTAAGTTATTTAATATTATCATGATTCATATTATATATATCATTATGTGAATGTTATGAATGTTGAATGTTCAATGATGTGCATGTTTAAATCTTTGAAGTTTAAACTTTAATTTTTAAATCAAAAATATTTTATTTTTCATGTTTTATACAAATTCACATATATAAATTATAATTTATATATAATATTATATAATATAATATATATATAGTATACACCCCCGACGCACCCACACACCCTGTTTCAAAAAGTGCCGTCCCCGTCCCTGTCCCCGTCCTCGTCCCCGTCCCCGCACCCACGTTTCCTGGCAACATAGGTTTTCACAAGTTTTGGCCACTTGGGCATCTTTAATTTGACCAAGATCTAACATTTTAGCTTGCTGGAATTTACTGCATAACTGTGAAATTCAAGTTTGAAATATTTCTGAAGCATATTCTTAATTAGGACTAGAATTTTGAATTTTTACTTCCCCAGCAAAACCTTACTATTTATAGGCATTTGGGTCAGCATATTCAATATTTTTAACTTACTGATTTGTAACTAATTGTTGTAACAAGTTTATAAGTTCTGAATTTTCTGAATCATATTCTCTAAAATTCAAAATAAATAAATAAATAAATTTTGGTTTAAAGTTTCTAGAAGTATTGGGAAACTATTTTTTTACTGGATAAATTTGTTGATCTAATCTTAGTGATTATATCACAGTTGTTTATTTGTCAACGAGAAAATATTAAAGGCTTGGGGTCAGTTGGAGACACACACACACACATTGGATTAGCACTTGAGCTAAGTCGGAATTATGGGGCGTGGTTTGCTGAGAATGTTCGAGTGAGCTTGCAGCGCTGGTGAGGGGCAGATCGGCAAGGGATGTTTTGATCTGAGGCCAAGAATACATAAAACAGAAAGGCATATCCGTACCAGGCAGCGCAGAGGTCAGCAGGAGGGACGCAGCCCAGCCAGGCTGACGCAGAGGCAATGCAGCTGCTGATGCAGAGCCTTCAGGGTGATGCAGAGGCAGAGCAAAGCCCAGAAGGGTGTTGCAGGGGCAACCTGTGTTGCACAGAGGCAGCGTTGGGCAGGAAAGGCTGACGCATAGGCTAGAGGGGCAAGATTAGGGTTCCAGTGGGCTAGAAAGGGCTCGTATTCAGTAATTCCCTTGAGGGTTTGAGTCAGCCAAATTTTCTGTTTCAAGTGATAAGGTACAATTGCCGTGAAATTCTTTGTCGGGAAAACCACTACTAGTGCCCTTGATGTATTCACATTCTGCTTAATAATAAAACCTTCAAAGAGTTGTTGCATTGGTTTTCCCGCATTGGGTTTTTCTGGGGACATTTGTCTGAAAAATCATGTGTGTCCTTTGTCATATGTGCGTTATGTTTCAGTGAATGATTTGTATGTGTAGGTTGTAGATTGTGTTTGCTTTGATATCTTTCTGAATATTCAGTTAAATAACGTGTTAATTAATCAAACAAGTAGAAGAACTAAATCAATATTCTTAAGTAGGGTTTCTGTGTTCAGAAATTTTCACATGGTATTAGAGCGATTGCAAATCAAGCTAAGAGGCTGAAGAATTTTTTTTGCGGGAGGGCAGTTGAAGCTCACAGATCCAGGAAGAGGTAGCGCAGCACAAGAGGGACAGCGCAGACCCAGCAGAAGGGTGATGCAAAGCTAGTTTGCTCACGCAGAGTTGAGGTGAGGCTGACACAGGCCCTACTAGGTGTCACAGAGCCTTTCAGGCTCACGCTGAGCTGACGCAGAGGCAGACGCAAGCCCTAGAAGGTGACGCAGTCCAAGTTGGAGTGACGTTGTGCCGGTTGCCAGGGGTGGAAGTGCAGTTTATGATCTTCAAAGTTACTGGTGGGGCATCGGTTCTGTCGATGCAGAACAGTGCTTAGCAAACTTGACAAAGAAAGGGGAAACAACCCCTCAACAGATTTTATTGCCAAGAAATCTGAAATTCGATCAGGGGGAGTGATCGTAGAGGGTTGATTCATAGTATTAAAAACCAGAACCGGTGACCGGACCGGTGGACCTAATGAACCGGTAACCGGATCGGAACCGATCTAACCAGTACTGGTCAGGTCTAAACGAATCGGTTTTAAAAAAAATACATTAAATACTTATTTTTTAATAAAAAAAACTATTTTTAAGATTTGCAACCATGATTCCAAGCCAATAGAGACAAAATATGCAAAGTTTGCTCATTTATATACCATGTAAAGGTGAATATATCAAAATGGCATTATGGCACCGAGTGTAATACATATCATTGAAAAAATACATAAGCAATGAGGCTCCAAATGACCCATAAAGTCCAAAAACAATGCTATAAGCTATGAGCATTGAGGCCATTGGCCTACATAGTACAGTGACAATCTACTACAAATCTACATATATGATATTACTAAATTCTAATTAATGATCAACATTATCACTTGAAAGTTGAAACTTCTAATCATGATCAAAGTTCAAACTCAGTTGGTTGAATTTGAATCTCCCGACTCTCGACTGCCAAACTTTGCAACTGCTCCAGTCACAAACTTCTATATTGGTTCAGTGACTTGAGTTTCAAACTTTTGAAGGTATTCTGCCCTAATATGCCCTATTACTTCATTTGGTGCTCCACATGGCTTTACATGGCCTCCTATCCCAACCAAGTGTTGTTGGAACCTGTAAATACCCCATCCTGCAATAGATTTTTGGCAATATTTGCAAATCATCTTGCCTTCAATCATATCACAATGAGCCCATGCAGTATTCTTGCCTTTTGGAGGCATGATGGCTACTACTTAGCTCAAACTCTATGTTGTTCCACTACTCCAGCAAAAACTCAACTCTCAAAGCTCTCAATCAAACTCACAAAAGCTCAAAATGAGATGTGTGAGGCAAATGAGAGGGTACCCCTGCCTTTAAAGGACTGGGGAGGGTGTTTTTGGAGGGAAAAAAACCCCCTTTTCCCTCCAAAACCATCCATTACTGGCCAAATCAACTTCTGTGGGGCCTTTTTGTGGTCGTGGCAGCTAACCGGCCGGTTAGATCGATTTGACTGAAAAAAAAAGTGAAATGGGGTGCCTGACTAGGTTTTTTGACCAGTTTTGACTGGCTGGGCTCCTGACCGATCGATTTTTAATACTATGGGTTGATTCGGCAAAATCGGTGAAGGATTTCGAGGAGGGAAGTCATTTGTCATAAGGACATAATATCGCCAAGAAACCTAAATAGTATTTTGTTGATTGTAGCAACAACAGAATGGAGAAGAGCAGTTGCTTTGACACTTAGAGCAAAGATGGTCCCATATAGATTGAGAGATCAAGATAGGTTAGACGCTATGTCTAACTTTACTATTTGGAAAGCCAGAATACTGACAGTCTTGGAGGAGTACGGCATCAGAGACCACACTGAGAACGTCTTGGAGGTGTTGACCGATGTTGATGCTCTGAAGAAGTCCAATGAAAATCAAGCGCGGGCTAAGCACTGGATCATTGATGGAGTGAAAGATCACGTGGTTCCACATATTGCTGACAAGAAGAGGACAAATGAGGTGTGGACAACACTAACCACGTTGTATCAAGGTAGCTTCGTCCATAGGAAGATGATTCTAGAGAATCAGATGTGGATGTTCCAGATGCACAAAGGATAGGAGATCAATCTCTTCCTCTTCAAGTTGTAGACTATTCGAGACCAGCTGATTGCCATGGGGGCAACTCCGAATGATGGACCCATGGTAAGTATCTTGGGCAGAGCACAACTCCCAAATTAGGGAGACATGTGGGAAATCCTTTGTCAGGAGGGAAATCCGGAGAATAACCAAGAGGGAATTCAGCAGCGGAGGAGTCAAGGTAAAGAAAGAGGAGGAGGAAGATGCAACCCTAGCATTTAAGGGACAACAACAACAAGGGAAGAAGAAGAAGGACCTATCCAAGGTCTGGTGCTTCAGATGTGGCGAATTGGGAAGATTCGGATTCCAAGGCAGCAGCAGTGAAAGGGGATGAGTCAGTGGGTGCAGAAGGTCATGGAAAAGCAGAGGCAGTGTTGGGACACTGGGGAGTGGAGCAGCATAGTGCAGTAGCGGCAGCAGTGTGGAAGCAGCAGCACAGAGGGGCAGTTCTTACGTAGTGCAGAGCAGCAACAACACAAAGGCTATAGAGGGACAGCGCAGAGCAGCAGCAGATGATGCTTTAGTGATGAGATGCAGCCAAACTGACTTCTCTATCAGTGATTGGGTGTTTGTCTTTCAGTTGCTTACTTCTCAGCAACTGAGTTGCAGTGCAACAGTTAGCAGTGGCAGTGCTATAGGTAGCATGATGCAGCAATATGAGAGGGAGTTGCAGTACACATGTGGCAATCACTGTGGCAGAGTCATGGGCAACAGTACAAAAAGAAGCAGCGCAGTGGATGGAGGGAAACAGGCCAAGTATTAGCAACGTGAGGACCGATGCCAGAGATGAGGGTGATGCTTCAATGGTGAAGTGTTGCTAGAGCACATTCCTCACTAAGAGGGAGTGTTGAGATTTTGGGTAGCATAGAATGTGCTCTAGCTCTGAAACTTTGTGGAGGGACTAGAACATATGAGATCTCCAAGACCCAGAAATCATTTGGAGAAATTCCACCTGGTGTAAAAATTATTCAACTAATTAAATTTTTTAATGGGAATTAATTTACAAGCGTGGTGAGAATGTTCTAAGTGACATGGATCAAGCTTTCTCTAATCTTAGCCGTTGATTAGTGATTAGATCACGATCGTTGATTTGTCAATGAGAAAAGTATTAAAGGAAGGCTTGTGGTCAGTTGGAGACACACACACACATTGCAGTAGCACTTGAGCTAAGTCGAAATTTAGGGGCGTGGTTTGCGGAGAATATACTGGCAAGCTTGCAGTGCTGCTGAGGGGCAAATCGGCAAGGGATGTTCTGATCTGAGGTTGAGAATACATAAATCAGAGAGGTGGATCTGTACCAGGAAGTGCAGAGGCCAGCAGCAAGGACACAACCCAGCCAGGATGACGTAGAGGCAGCGCAGGGGTTGACGCAAAGCTTTCAGTGTGACGTAGAGGCAGTGCAGAGCCGAGAAGGGTGACGCAGGGACAGCCTGTGTTACGCAGAGGCTCCCTTGGGCATGAAAGGTTGACATAGAGGTCGGAGGGACAACACTGGGGTTCCAGTGGGCCAGATAGGGCTCGTATTCAGTAATTTCCTTGAGGGTTTGAACCAGCCATATTTTTTGTCTTCGAGTGATAAGGTACAACTGCAAAGAAATTATGTCAGGAAAACCACTACGAGTGCCCTTGATGTATTCAGATTCTGCTTAATAATAAAACCCTCAAAGAGTTGTTGCACCGGTTTTCACGCATTGGGTTTCTCCATGGACATTTGTCCAAAAAATCATGTGTATCCTTTGTCCTATGTGTGTTATGTTTCAGTAAATGATCTGTATATATATATATATATATATATGTAGGTTTCAGATTGTGTTTGCTTTGAAATTTTCTGAATTTTCAGTTAAATAAATTGTTAATTAAATCAAACAAGTAGGAGAAGTAAATTAATATTTTGTAGTAGGGTTACTGTGTTCAGAATTTTTCACAACTACCCCCCATAGGCTGTTGGGAGACAACTAGAACAGAGTGGGCGAGGATCAGAGTGACAGCTCATGTCCTGAGCGTTATCGTGGTGCCTATACAATTTGGGAGACAATAGGACCCAAAGTAGGAAAAATGATGAAATAGGGCTTGTAATCTGCGGAGGGGAGTGAAAAATACGAAACAAGAAAATGGGACCACGCTACCAAAATCTGGGTTTCCTAAATCAATAGGCCAATAAGGGAGATCCCATGGGACTAGGATTGAAGATTAACCCCCATTTAAAGTGAGGGAACAAAACCTCAGTCAAAGCCCTTCCTTCTTCCAAGTCACCCAATAATACATGCTCAAAATGCCCAAATGAAAAACAAGCATAAGCACTTGATTACACAATGATAAACACACATTTTCGATCAAATTGCCAACCTTCTAACATATGCTCTTAACCGACAGGTGAGAAAACATATAACTAATGCAAGGATCAGAGATAAGGTAGCACATCACATCGGCTACACGGTGGCACTCGGGGGTTGGTCGATGTCGGCTAGATGAAGTTTAGGACAATTGCTTTCACAGGACTAGGATTGAAGATTATCTCCAGTTAAGGTGAGCGAACAAAACCACGATCGAAGTCCTTTCTTCTTCCAAGTCACCCAACAATCCATGCCCAAAATGCCCAAATGAAAAACAAGCATAAGCACTTGATTGCACAATGAAAAACATACATTTTCAAACGGATTGACCACATTCTAACATATGCTCTTGATAAACAGGTGAAAAACATATAACTGATGCAAGGAGCGGAGATAAAGTGGCACATCACATCGGCTACAAGGGGGCACTCTAGAGTTGTTAGCTGCTAGCAGGAAGAAGATGAGTAGGAGAAAATTTCTCCTAGGGGTCCCCACTTTTGTTGTGTAACATCTGGATCCAACTAGGACATGAGTTCACTGTAAAGCGCATGATCCATGTTCTCGAATGGGGAAGTCGTGAGAACTCCAACAATCCACTCGGGCGTAGACCTATATCATGCATTTCACAAAACAACTATTGGAAGCATGTGCATTAGGTGTACTTTATCGCCCGTGTTTTTCATCAAAATAACAAATCTCTATAGAAGGTAAATCTATTCGAAGATGCAATACCAATCTACAATGCAATCTAATCTAACATGAGAACATTATATGATGATGTTAGTTATACAAACATGATATGCAATGCATCTACACTATCATACAATGCTAGCATACTATGCATAAGCTAAGAATAGTCATATAACTAATGTAACCAACATATTATTAGATCCATATTATTCCTCTTATCCTTATGATCAAACATGAGACAAATCCAAGAGCAAATATAACTATAATCGTATGCAAGACCACAAGGCTAAGGAACAATTTAACAAAGTCAAACATTATGTGCGTGGATTATAGGTTAATTCCAATGGAGTAAAATACAAATTTTAATACGAGGAAAGATTTAACCTCATAGCACCAATGAGTAAATGGTTAGAGAATATGTCTGGGGTGAATAGGGACATAGATCCAATAGTGTTCATAAGAAATTAACCTAGGAGACTTAAAGGGCATCTGAGATGATTCTCCCAAGATGGAGCATAAACTCAGCAAGAGTGATTTGTGATTGAGAGGGAGAATTGTATCATCTAGACAATAGTGTCAGATGACCAGAAGCCCTACTTCAGTGTTAGAGGGTCTTGACCTCTAAGTTCGAGATGAAGGATCTAGGTTTGATGCATTACTTCTTGGGATTAGAGATGTGGCAGAAATCGGACGAGATCTTCCTTGGTCAAGGGAAGTATATGAGTACAATCCTTTAGAGATTTGGGATGATGGACTGGAAGTCCATGGCCACTCCCATTGTGATCAATCTAAGGAAGCAGAGAAGCTCTGACTCAGATTTGGTGGATCCCTCTATGTATCGACAATTGATCAGATCCATGATGTATCTAGTTAATACCATAACTAATATTTGCTTTATAGTTAACACTTTAAGCTAGTACAAGGTGGATCCTAGGCATGTACATTGGACTACGACAAACCATTTGTTCAGAAATCTACATGGTACAGTCAGTTATGGATTGAGATATGTCTCAAATGGTAAAGTACAACTACAGGGATACACGGATTCTAATTGGGAAGGAAGTGTCGAAAATAGGAAAATCACATCCAAATGTTACTTCAGTTTGGGTTCTGCTATGATATCCTGGATGAGCAGGAAGCAGACATTTGTTGCACTCAACATTGCAAAGGCTAAGTATATTGCAACTAGTTTGGTGAGTTGTGATGTAGTGTGGCTTCGAAAGCTACTCACTCGATTGTTCGATCAGGCGTTGGAGACGGTCGTGATGATAGGTCGAAGCACATTGAGATCAAGTACCACTACATCCAAGCCATGGTATAAAAGGGAGTAGTGAGGCTCCAATACATTTCTACAAACGAGCAAGTTGCTAACATTCTCACAAAGCCTCTGTCCCAGATGAAGTTTGTATACTTAAAGGACAAGCTTGGAATGGTTGAGAATGCCTCCTTCATTGAGAGGGAGTGTTGAAGTTGTAGCATCAAGGCAGACCTTCTCCCTAGGTCGAGGGTATTGACCAAGTGTCATGTAAGGTGGCTAGGGAGAATGGCCCAAATTGCATAAGGGCTCGGAGAGTTCCCACCATCAAAAGTTTCTGACCATATTGCCAAAGGTTACTTGGCTACTAGGTAGAGTGAGTGCCTCAAAGCATTGGACCATTCAAGTGCTACGTAAGGACATGGGGGGATGGCAAATGGGCCCACAGTTTCACCATTGGGCCCATTCACAAGTTGGTTAGTTGGTGACCTGGGACTAGTTTTGTTCTTTTACCCTGTTTAAGGGGTACCTAATCATATCGACAAAGGGTATTTATCTAATGGGTGACTAGAACCTTTACATGATGTTGATGCAAGTTGCTTTCTAGGTGGTTCTAGAATGGAACATGAAGGGGATGGATACATTAACATAGCGAGCTAATTCAATCTTTTCTTGGGATTGAGAAATTATTCAGCTAAGTGGACATCTTGAGGAAGTCAAGGTGAATTACCTCCCTAGCTAAGAGGGTGTGTTGATTTTTGGGTAGTTGTGGGAGGTATTCCCTAGCTACGCAAGTTAAAAGAAAGAAAGAAAAAAAATTAATTGAAAGAAAGAAAATTTAAACAAATTTTAAATTTAATCTGCAAAGGGGCATACATCTTGGGAACCCTAAAATTACTATAAAAAGATACTTCTCATTTTCATACACACTCAACACTCACATCTCTCTCTCTCTCTCTCTCTCTCACACACACACACACACACACACACACACACACACATGGGAAGTAATCTAACGAAGAGCCTGAAGTCTCTAAGGAGTTGAATTTCTCAGGGAATCAATTTTCTGAGTGTAGTAACTTTAATGATGTTCTGAAGTGTGTTACAATAATATTATATATCATTGGAAGTAATTATAAGTGATAGAAAACTGAGCTTGTTTAATTAACACTAGAAAATCAACAGTTGGGACGTGGGACTTTTTCTCTAGGGAGAATCTAAGGGGTAACAATCTTCTTAGAGGGAAGCTTAAAGAATCACCAAATATAGCCATTTAATGATCCATCATACGGCATATACAAATAGCGATGAAGACATTGCTAAAGAATTCATGTTTTAAAAAGGCCAACACTTTGAAGACAGGGAGATGTCGCAGAAGACAAATCATTGTTCAATAGTCGAAGATGCTTGTGAATCAGAGAAATTATACCTCATTGAGGTTTTGAGACATACACATGGGAATTGTTATCCGACAATCCAGGCAAAAGAAGAGATCGAAAAGCTTGGTATCATATCTTTACGAGAGTTACAAGACATTTCAAGCGGTAATCGTGTCCAATGATGTTTGGAAACATGGTATCATAGCTAGAAGACCATACTTTCTAGTGGAATGTGATATCACACATAAAATTTCAATTTTTGATTGATAGGGTCATTAGCATGGTGTCATTTGTCTCCTAAAATTGGTTCATGAAATTAATGAAAACTCATGAATTGATCACTATCCTAAGTTTAGAAAGTCCATTTGTCATGCCCATTACAGTTAAATCTATAAAAATCCACCTTAGGTGCACATGCATTGGTTTAAAATTCGTTTTTAGCCACCTGTCAGATTTTTCTCGATTCTGTAGCGAATATAAGTACAAACAGGCAGATTTCACTACGGAAACACCAGACCATTTCGTAGCGAATTTGCCAGGTTTATAATTGAAAATGTTGCGGAATAGTGTTTTTCTGCACCAATAAAGGGGGTGATGAGCAATCAAGATTTTAGTGGTTTAGGGTGAATGTGAAGTCTTGTGATTGGTTATTACAGTCATCCAAGCATACATAATCATAAGTTTCATTCATCATTACCTTTCACTCATCCCATTTGTTATTATTCCTCCTATATTCAAATTCCACTTTTTAAACTCACCTCCAAAGCTCCTCTCTGTCATCCTCCTTTCGATATTTGCATGCAGCAGTTGATTAGCATCCTTGAAGAGTCCAGCTCCATTGCAAGCAACTTGCTGTTCATTTGTTTCCTTGCAGGTGTCACATTTCCAAGAAAGCAGTGTAGGATAAAGGAAGATGGCCATGAAGAAGAAAACAAACAAAGGAGGCTCCTTTGTGAGATATGAACCCATGGACCTCAAGCTACTAAATGGAAGACCCTAGTGTTGCAGAGGACTTCATGAAAGCGGGTTACATGAGATTTTACCAGAAGATACAAAGGGAATTTTGTATTTTTTTTACTTTTTGAGCAGTCAACTTCAAGAGAATTTTCTGGGCAAACAGAGATGAATTCTAAAAAACTGAGAGAGGTTGTTGTCAATCACAGATCAAAAAACATTAACCTCTCTCACTTTTTCCACAGGAGCTACAAATTGGGAGATTTGAAGATGTCTTTGGGCTCTATTTTTAGAATGTGTTTTTTCCTGTTTGAGACGTGTTTTTCAAATGCAGTTTCCAGACACCTCGAGATGTTTTTCAGAAAAACAAGAGAGGTTTTTCTTCCGCACGAACTGATTTATAAAAACCTCCTCACGTTTTGCAACATCTATCAAGGATCCGGAGATATAAGATCATTTTTGAGCCCTAATTTTCAGGAAAAAAACAACATCATTTTTATTTGTAGATGAACTTGTTGAAGATGAAAATGTTGCTTCTTGAGGAGGGTAAGAAGTATTTTGAAACAAGTTTGCCTTACCATGCTTCATCTTATCATATTACACAGCCATAGGCAAATTCTGAAGAAGGAAAGCACAAGTTTCAAGTTTTCTGCCAATTAGGCCATTTCATAGCGAATCCCAAGCTTGAAGCCCAGATTTCACTAAGAAATCGTTGTAGGTGACTTTTTGCTTAAAATCACAGCTATGGTCAAAATCAAAGTGGGAAAAAAATTGTATTTAGCGCATTAGCCCCAAGGAAGACCCTCCAACAGTCAAAAAGGTCAAAGGTTATGCAAAAGGTGGATTTTGGAGTTCGTTGCGAAATGAGCGCTACAAAATTTTCTGTACATGACTGTTTTAGCAGTCAACTTCAAGTTTAATTTCTGACCAAATGAAAAAGGATTTTGGAAATCTGGAAGAGGTTTTTCTTCAATACAGACCCGTCTACAAAAACCTCTCTCATTTTCGGCAAAGCCATCAAGGTTTGGAAATTATGCACTCATCCTTGAAGCGTATTTTTCAAAATATTCACTAACCAAATTTATGAAAAAAAATGTAAAATTTGACTTGGAGGAGGTCCAACTTACCATCCACGTGGCATAATGACACATTAGCACTCCAGTACACTCTAGCAAATTAGTTGGTTGCAGTTGATAAGTGTTATTAAATGGATTTGTTGAATTATTTAATGAAAGAAGAGTCATTTTTGTATTCAAACTCTGCAAAACAGAAATATCCCTAGGAAGTTATCAAGTGATGTAATCCTATTTGAAACAGGTCTCTGAGGTGGGAATTTGAAATAGGTCTTGTCCTAGAAAAGCTAAAAACTGAAAACCCTTGCTCCAAAATTTTGTTATGCTTCAACTCTTTAATTTTTTGAAAATTTTTTCATTGGAAACCTACAAAAAATTCTAAAAGACTAGATCTTACCCTCAAGCGCCTAGATCTAGCTCTTCTTCCACTTAACTCCTTGATCCAACCTGCAAAAATGAAAATAGTAACACTCCAACCTCAAATATATACAAAATAGATCTAAAACCCCAACCCAAGTTAGAAAAAATAAATTACAATTTAAATTAACAAATTTTATTTACAAAATATACATTGGCTTTCAAATGGATTTTGAGAAGATAATTCTTATATATATATATATTTTCTTGAAATAATGGCTAAGAATACTTCAAAAGAGTTAATGATTCACTATAGCCCAAGCGAAGATGAAATCCACCATATAAAAACTAGAGATCCAAGTAACAATGATTCTTGCCCAAGTTTGTGAACTTGGAGGTCAAGGACTGCAGTACCTGCAAACACTATGTATTTATCTCAAATAATGATCTGTTAGATCACATGGGGAATCAAATCCTCCAAGTGGAAAAATAAAGGCTAGGTCCTTTGATCCCTGTCAGAATAATCTTGGCCATTGATAAATACTTTAAGATATTTAAATCTCGGGCCTCGATTATTTATTTTTGAGGAATTTTCGAATTTATCATTTAATTCTACCTTAATTAGCTCAAAGTTAATTATTTTGTGCTAATTTACTCAAAATTTTGACTTTGAATTAACAACCAAGGTCCGAGGGTCCAAATTTTCTTGAAAAATACAATATTCCCTTGGTGGAGGACCTTTAAAAAATGGTTCCTTTATAAGATCCACAAATATTTCCAGTGGGAGGATTTAAGTTCCCTAAGACAAACTAATTTGACTGTAATGAATTAATATTCTAGCTTAGGATTTTATTTTATTTTGCCAGAAAAATTAATTAATTTACACAAGATGGGATTTAATTATTTTTCCAACCCCCAGTTACATAAGATTTTATATTTTACACCCTTGAAGGGGAAAGACACATTTGTATAAGACTCTCAATAGACATAACACATCTGCGATACATTATGATTTAGTAGACCAAGTGATATGTAATAAAATAACTAAGCCAAATAACTTAAATTATTCCCAAACCACTTTTACTTCGGACTCAACTAAAACAGTAGTACCCATCTAGGATCTTGGTAATAAATTTCACTCTAATTTTGGGGGTTTAAGCTGGAGGGGAAAAACTCCTCTGATTAACTGTCTTTAGAAACACAGATAATCATCGAGGTTAAAAAGCCTCCTAGGATGAAATTCATTGCAAAAATCATAGACTTACCTAGGGGTTTACATGGACTCAACGTCTTACTAGGATCATTTACATCATGTAACTTGCAGAATGAGTGACTATGACACATAAATTGTTGATATGTGACCTGATCTATTGAACAAAGGCTAGCACTTCTGCTTCCTTAGAACTTTGACATTTGGAGTGCAACATTTGGCTCCATATGGGGACGCATTGCTTTCATGAAATAACTGTGAAAATTTCAATTTTGAATTTCTATAGTTACAGTGGTAGATTTATTTCTCCTACTTATTATTTCAATAAGTTATTTACAGAAATCTATCTGTAAACTTCGAAATAAATACTGCTGCAACATTCACAATTATATATGTAGAGAGGTAAACAGTGAAGAACATAAGCATAAGAACCAATGACATGTACAGAGTTATTTTTGGACAAATGTCCCTTGAAAAATCCAATGCGGGAAAATCGATGCAGCAGATGAGGGTTTTATTAATATTCTTCAACGAATGATTCTTTACAAGGAATACACTGGCAGATAAAATCTGAAAGCACATGAGACATAATTCTCATCTCCTCTCGACAATTTCAGGACACCCTGATCAACCTCTGTTTCCCTCTGTGCCTGTTTGCGTGTTTCACTTTGTAGTCACTGCACTGGACTACGTAAGTCTGCATGGAATCACTGCGTTGCATCCCTGTGCTGCCTCTTGTGACCCACTACGTCCCGCTGTCCTTGAGTTTAGTCACTGTTGACTCCCTCCTCCTTCTGCTCCTACAACTCTCTGCCCTGCAACTCTCCCACTGAGGTCGAATTCTATTCCTGCAGAATTGATCTCCTTCGGGTACTGAGTGTATGCTCGGCTTGTTTTTCAAATGACTCTCAAGCCTTCTTTTATAATCTTCTCGTTGATGAATCAACGACCAATATTAGAAGATTAATTAATGGCTAAGATTAAAACTTGACTTGATCTTTGTTTTCTAGAAGATTCACACTTTGACTTATTAATACCCTTTAATTATTTAATTTCCCTAAGTTTAGACTTAGGGTCTCGATTAAAATAATTAATTATTATAATAAGTCATGAACCAAGTGGAATTTCCACAAACGATTTCCGAGTTCTTTGGAATATTGATGTCCAAGCCTCCTTACAAATTTGAGACTTAGAACACTTTCCGATGCTACAAAAATCAACACTCCCTCTTAGCGAGGAAAGTGTTCCACCAATATGTCTACTGGATGCTGCTCTGCTTTTGAAGCACCCTCTGCGTTGCTGATCTCTAGACGCTGCCCCTCATCTGCTGCGTTGCTGCCTTCTGTGTTGCTGCCCATGACACTGCCACTGTCACTGTCACTGCTGCATCTGTAATGCAACTCCCTGTGAATCCTGATCCTATCCATTCCTGATACTGGAATGGATTCTTGATCATTCCCATCGTTTCTCTAAAGTAGACAAACTTGGTCTTCCCCATAGCCTTTGTGGAGAATGTCTGCCACTTGTTCTCCCATTGGAGTGTACTGCAACTGCACAACTCCACGTTGTACTTAGTCCCTGATGAAGTGACTCCTGATGTCAATGTGCTTCGACCGATCATGAAACATAGGATTTTCAGAGAGCTTGATGCAACTCTGATTACCACATAAGATATTGGTCGCTTCCATTTTCTCCTTTAGTAGATTCAAAAGCAGTTTCCAAAGCCATATGGCCTCACACGACGCTGTGCTAGCTGCCATATATTCAGCCGCTGCTGAGCTTAGTGCCACAAATTTCTGTTTCCTGCTGCACCAGACAGTCATTCTTGATCCTAAACTGAAATAGTACCCACTAATACTCTTCCGATCTACTGGACTCCCAGCCCAATCTGTGTCGGTGAACCCATTCAATCTGACATCACTGCTACGGGTGTACTTCAATCCAAGCTCGACTATTCCTTGAAGGTACTTGAGAACATGCTTGGCTGCTGCCCAATGATCCCTCTTAGGTTCTACCATGAACTGACTAAGGGTATTTATAGCCTAACAAATGTCTGGCCTTGTGTTTACCAGATACATCAACGATCCTATGAGCTGCTTATACCGAGTAGGGTCCGCCTCATCATCTTCAGATGTGTCGATTTTCTTCCAGTTGGTGATCATTGGAGTCGTCATGGGTCTACAATCCTCCATCTAAAATCTCTTCAGAATCTCTATAGTGTATTTTCCTTCGCCAAGAACGATCTCCCCCTTCTGCTACCAAACTTCCAACCCCATAAAATAGTACATTAGCCCCAGATCCTTCATGTCAAATTCCGTAGCCAAATTCTTCTTTCAACCTGTGATGAGCCTCAATGGTCCTGTCAAAAATAGATCATCTACATATAAAACCAATATTAGGGGCTCACTTCCTACCCTTAGATAGTAGAGGTTGGGATCTGCGTCACTCTTGATGAATCCCATCTTCTGTAAGTAGCTGTCAATTCGACCATACCAGGCTCTAGGAGCTTGCTTTAGTCCATACAAGGCTTTCTTGAGCCTGCACACATGAGCCTTCTGATTATGCGTCTCGAAACCTTTTGGTTGTTCAATATACACCTCTTCCTCTATCACCCCATTCAGGAACACAGTCTTGACGTCCATCTGGTGAATCTCCCATCCCATCTGCGCAACAAGGGATATCATGGATCTAATAGAGGTATATCTAGCCACTGGGGCGAAGGTTTCTTCATAATTTATCTCTTCCTTTTGAGCATAACCCTTAGCCACAAACCTGGCTTTAAATTTCTCGATGTTGCGATCTGCAACATACTTCACCTTGTAGATCCACCTTGATCCTACAAATGATCTCCCCTGAGGTTTGGGGACCACTTCCTAGACATCATTCGTCATGATGGAACTATACTCTTCCATCGTTGCATCTACCCACACCTGGTGCTGAGATGCTTCCCGAAAACTGGAAGGTTCCCCACCCTGTGCAACCAAGGCTTGATAGCTCTAAGGCTGCTTATGCTGTCTCTTCTCATTACGGGGTACTCCAACAAAATCTTCTACATCCCTTAGAATCTGTCGTAGTTCATAGCTTGTTCTCCCACTGGTAGTGGGTGGATTTACCTGCTCTCCCTCCTGCAAGTCCTCGGGAGAAGTGTCCCTTGGATCCTCATGCCTTGGAGGGGTAGCCGAATTTTCTGCTACTGGTTGTTGAGGCTGAACCAACAGATCCTCCTCAGAGTACGTAGCAGAAGGCAACTCGCGGGATCTTCTGAAGGCCTTCTCCTCCAGGAATTTCACATCCCTCTGCACCACAACTTTCTTGCTCTCAGGAATATAGATGCAATATGCCTTTGCATTCTCATGGTATCCTACCAGATACCCCTTTTCTGCAGTCATATCCAACTTCTTCTTCTTCTCGCTAGGCACATGATAGTAAGCTGTACTGTCAAAGATCCTAAAGTGACTCACTTCAGGCTTGCTGCCAGTGAAGGCACTTTTCGGCGTAATCTTTCCCAATGCAGCGCGAGGAATCCTGTTCTGAACATAGACCACTGTGTTACAAGCTTCAACCCACAAAAATTTGGGCATGTCTTGATCATACAACATCACCCTTGCAGCTGCGACAATAGTTTTGTTTTTCCTTTCTGCCACACCATTCTGCTCCGGATTATATGGAGTGATCCACTCTCTTTTGATGCCTTCCCTTGCACAGAACCCAGTGAATTCCTTGTTTGTGTATTCACCACGATTGAATGAACGCAGTACCTTGATCCGCTTTCTTGTTAGATTTTCTACCAGAGCTTTGAACTCCTTAAACCGACTGAAGACCTCGTCCTTGGTCTTCAAAAAGTAGATCTAGGTCTTTCTGGAAAGGTCATCAATAAGGGTGACGAAATACTCGGCACCACTAAGAGCTCTAGTGGACATTGGTCCGCAAATATCCGAGTGCATCAGGCCCAATACACTCTCGACCCTATTGCTGCTTCTCTGATAAGCTGCCTTGGCATATTTATCCAGTACGCACCCTTTGCAGACATCGTCCCGCTTGGTGCTTAGTTCTGGAACTCTTGTGACAATTTTCTTGAGGATTTTTTAACGCCCCATGATGCAAATGTCCCATTCTTCTGTGCCATAGTTCATTCAAGTCCTTTTCATCATCGTTGCCAATCAGTGCCACCAGGGATTTGAGTTGTAACTTATAAAGTTTGTTGCTCCTTACTCTGATCTGTGCTTTCTTCATCCAACTGGGATGTTTGACGTAAACCCTGTTGCCAATAAAGTAAACGTCATAACCTTTGTTTTGAAGTTGAGACACTAAGAGCAAGTTCATCCCTAGTCCGAGTACATGCAACACATTCGTGGCCCGAATCTTATTTCCGGCCTCGGCCTGAAATACTACGGTACCTCTTCCAATCGGGGTACATTTTTCTTTATTACCTATGGTTATTTTAAAATTCATCTGCTCCTCTCGGTAGTCAAAAAAAGATTCTTGTACTCTTGTCGTATGAGCAGAAGCTCCACTGTCAATGTACCAAACTTCTGCAGAAGCCGTGCTTGATAAACAAGCAAGTTCTTCTTCAAGTCTGGACGCTATAACTCAAACATCATGATTCATCTGTTCTATCATGCTTCTTTCCTTCTCTGGAGAATTACGTGAACCCCTACGAGCTGCTGTCGCACTGTGAGATTTCTGTTCACTTGTCGTTTCCCCTTTTATGTTACTCATCTCTGGCTCTGATACCATGTGAAAATTTCAATTCTGAATTTCTACAGTTGCAGTGATAGATTTATTTCGCCTACTTATTATTTCAACAAGTTATTTACAGAAATCCATTAGTAAACATCGAAATAAATACTATTGGAACATTCACAAATATATATGCAGAGAAGTAAACAATGAAGAACATAAGCATAAGAACCAATCACATGTACACAATTATTTTTGGACAAATGTCTCCGGAAAAGCCCTATGCTGGAAAATCGGTGCAGTAGATGAGGGTTTTATTAATATTCTTTAGCAAATGATTCTTTACAAGGAATAGACTAGTAGATAAAATCTGCAAACACCTGAGACAAAATTCTTGGCTCCTCCTGACAATTTCGGGACACCCTGGTCAGCCTTTGTTTCCCTCTATTCCTGTTTGCGTGTTTCACTGCGCAGTCCTTGAGCCGGACTGCGTAAGTTTGTGTGGGCTCTGCGTGGAATCATTGCTCTGCATCCTTGTGCTGCCTCTTGTGACCCACTATGTCGCGCTGTCCTTGAGTTTAGTCACTGCTGACTCCCTCCTTTTCCTTTTGCTCCTGCAACTCTCTGCCTTGCAACTCTCCCACTGGGATCAAATTCTATTCCTTCAGAATTGATCTCCTTTGGGTATTGAGTGTATGCCTGACTTGTTTTCCAAATGACCCTCAAGCCTTCTTTTATAATCTTCTCGTTGATGAATCAATGACCCAGATTAGAAGATTAATCAATGGCTAAGATTAAAACTTGACTTGATCTTTGTTTTCTAGAAGATTCACACTCTGACTTATTAATACCCTTTAATTATTTAATTTCCGTAAGTTTAGACTTAGTTTTTCCATTAAAATAATCAAAATAATTATTTTAATAAGTCATGAACAGAGTGGAATTTCCACAAACGATTTCTGAGTTCTTTGGAATACTGATGTCCAAGCCTTGTCACAAAATTTGAGACTTAGAACACTTTCTGATGCTACAAAAATCAGCAGGAATGTGAGAATCCCAGAATCCTGTATCCATGAAAACATAAGTCCATCAAATAGATATCCATACAACATCGAAATCAACATGCATATATAGAAAATATCGTTGGAATAGAAAATCTACTTAATAAACTGAAACATAAATGACATAATATAAATGCTAAAAGCAAAATTATCTAATGACATGAAATAAAAGGAGTAGGGTCAGATATACTATACAAAACGATGCCCTATGGCATCAGATGTCTTTAACATAGTGCATATTGAGCATCTGCCGACTTTCCGGCAAGTCTGTGGGCTGCTTCTCGGATGTGCCATGCTGAATCCTGACAATATTAGGACTCTGTTTTATCTGAATATCGAGCTTCTCCGGAGCATTAGAAACATCAAACTCATTCCTTCTTCTCTCTCTTTTTATGCTTGTTCTTAGCGTGATCTGATGTTGATGTTGACGCAATCGACATTCAACTTTCTATCTGATTTGGATAACGCTCATCTGAAAATTTTGGAATGTCCACGATTTTTGTTACCTGCTCTTCCTTATTTTCGTGACCCTGCTCTGTTAAAGCCACTAGATCGGTGTTGCAATCATCGATCTGATTTCCTTCAGTTTCCTTCTGGTTTGAATTTTCTTTGTTTAATCATTTCTCATTGTAATCAATGACTTCTTCATAAGATGAAGGCGAGTTGGGCAGGCTGGCTGTTTAAGGAACCCATACATGTCCCAACCCTTGGTGGGTGATGAACTGCCCTACCTTAAGAGGGTAATAACTAGTTTACACCGTTCTCAACATGCTCTAATTTCATGGAGACTCGAGCAATAATAGAAAGGAAAAAAAACGAAAAAAGGCAAATAAAGAGGGTGGAAGAAAAAAAGTTGGGGTAACTCATGTATCCACGATTGCTCTCTCTTACATCTATATTCTTAATATGTGGACATCCCTTATCATTGTTATCCTTGTACCCATGGCATCTGGCATTGGGACCCTTGTTTCCCATCGATTTCATCATCATTCACATGCCACCTATTAATTGAAGGATGTACTAAGGACCTCCCTTCTCCCTTAGGGGTTGGGAACACGTAATAGGATCGTTTATTAACTTCTCCTATGTTGAGATTTTGGGTAGCATTGGATGTGCTCTAGCTCTGAAACTTTGTGGAGGGCTTAGAACACATGAGATCTCCAAGACCCAAAAATCGTTTGGAGAAATTCCACTCGGTGTAAAAGTTATTCAAATAATTAAATTTTTTAATGGGGACCCTAAGTCTAACTTAGGGAAATTTAAAAATTAAAGTGAATTAATTTACACATGTGGTGAGAATGTTCTAAGTGACGTGGATCAAGCTTTCTCTAATCTTAGTTGTTGATTAGTGATTAGTTCACGACCGTTGATTTCTCAACAAGAAAAGTATTAAAGGAAGGCTTGGGATCAGCTGCAGAACACACACAAAGTAGCAGGACTTGAGCTAAGTAGAAAATTTGGGGCGCGGTTTGCTGAGAATTTTCAAGTGAGGTTGTAGTGCTAGTGAGGGGTAGATCGGCAAGGGATGTTCTGATCTGAGGCTGAGAATACATACATCAGAGAGGCAGTTCCGTACAAGGCAGGGCAGAGGCCAGCAGGAGGGACGCAACTTAGCCAGGCTGACGCAGAGACCACACAAAGAGGGACACAGACCCTTCTAGGTGATGCAGAGGCAGCGTAGAGGCCTTCACGGTGACGCAGGGGCAGCCTGTGTTGCGCAGAGGCTGCGTTGGGCAGGAGAGGCAAACAAAAGGGCTGGAAGAGCTGCGTTGAGGGTTCCAGTGGGCCAAAAAAGGCTCGTATTCAGTAATTCCTGAAGAGTTTCAATCAACCATATTTTCTGTCTCCGAGGGATAAGGTACAATTGCCGTGAATTTCTCTGTAGGGAAAACCACCACTGGTTCCCATGATGTATTCAGATTCTGCTTAAGAATAAAACCCTCAAAGAGCTGTTGCATCGGTTTTCCTGCATTAGGTTTTTCCTTGGAAATTTGTACGAAATCTCATGTGTGTCCTTTGTCATATGTGTGATATGTTTTAGTAAATGATCTGCATATGTGTAGGCTAGAAGTTGTGTTTACTTCACTATTTCTTGAATAATTCTGAAGATAATTTGTATAATTAAAACACATTTAGGAGAAGTAAATCAAGATACTGCAGTAAGGTTTCTGTAATTTTGTATTCAGAAATTTTCACATCCTACTTAGGGAGGTAACACTTCTTCGAGATCAAAGCCACATATTTGGAAGAGAAGCCCTATATGGAGTTTCAGTGTGCCCTAGATTATGAAGCTTGGTTCCCTTAGATGGACTAATGATTAATTGTACCTGTTGGTGAAGTTGCGACATTAGACATCACGTGTGATTGGCAAGTGGTTTCATCATGGGATGGGCAAGTTAATTGGGGTCTACGTCCACTAGAGAAGCATATGATGGCTTACATGTGAAACGTTGAGAGCCATGGGACTCCTATCACATCCAGAGCATCATTTCACTCCATGGGCACCTTGAACAACCCCAACAGTCTGCACTTTGCCTCACTTTATTCATGAGATGATGCACTTTGACCAGTGTGCCCCCAATCGTCTTAGTAGTAATACAGGTTTTGGTAGTTCATCTGAGGCCCAAATGAGGTTTGTCTCACCATTGAGACATATGAGGGTTGCATCATCCTTGAGCCCTCAACATTGGAGCAGATATAGGTTATTCTATCACTAGGTGTCCCATGAGACCCATTTTGTGCCCCAAACACAAAACTGGGGTCCCAACAATGATTTGAATGG
Source organism: Pinus albicaulis (assembly GCA_034641835.2). NCBI lineage: Eukaryota > Viridiplantae > Streptophyta > Pinopsida > Pinales > Pinaceae > Pinus > Pinus albicaulis. Next base: position 317,357,341 of record CM076576.1, on the reverse strand, counting down.
ATGTGTAGGGGCCAACCCCAAGAGGATGATTTTGGGTGCCCTCTTCCTTTAGTTTGGCACGAAGAGAGCTCAACACATGCCTCCAAGAGGGCCACGCAGTGATGACGTTAACGTTTCAACCCTCTTGTGGGTTTAGCTTTATGATTTTACAATTGCTATGTGGTGGGCATGTAATCACACTTAGTTTTTGCCCATCATTTGACAACTAAGAGGGGCTTTAGGCTAATATTAGAGTTGATTGGACATGTATGTATAGATGAGACGTCATTTGAGTCTCTCATCATCATCACACCTGGAATTCAACCTCTTAGAGGATTTTCTCACTTGTTCCTTTTTGGCTATTGGAGATTTATTGGATGCATTTCGATATTTGGAAGCTATTTTTGATTTTCTTTGGAGCTACTTCTTTGGATAATGGATGAATATACTGCATGTTGTCTCGTAAGTGCTTATTGTTGAACTTTCCATCTTGAGATTGTCTAATGTATGGAATTGTTGCTTCTAGGTTATGTTATTTTGCGCCCTAATTTTGAAAATTAATTTTGAATTGATATTTAGTTGAGTATTGCATATGTTATTCATTATACAACATGTAATGAATGTTCCCAGTGGAGGAAATCTTTAATCTCTCCATCAAACTCCATTTTCTTTTGAAAAGGGTAAATGTTAAAGGTTGATACCTAGTGCATCAATTTTTAGCCTCCTTAGAAAGGATCTAGCTTATCTATTTCATCCTTGACTCGATATGCCTAAAGGACAAGGCATTAGTCCAAGTTGTTTGTGATCAATCCGAAATTTTCTCCATAATTTGATCCCCTAAAATCAATGCCTTTAAGGCTATGGTGAAAATCTAGGGCTTCTAGCGAAATTTTAGGGAGAAGGTTTTTGGTGATTTGAGAGCCTACACATCAGGGTTAGGGTCTAGGCTACCTATTCTTTAAGTTTGGTGGGCATCCACCCAAATTTCATCCATAAAATCTCTTGCCCTAGGTGTTGCTTCGAGGGGGAAACCCTAATTCTTTTCTCCTCAACTTGAGGACTTCCTTGAAGGTTGTATGAGCTTAATACTTGTTTAAGTAGATCATAAGAATCTTTTTCTCCCGGGCCTTTATTTTGTGAATACCTATCACCGTCGAAAATCTCAAAACCCTAGGTCTCGAGCTTCCTTTTCTAGGGCTTTTCTTTGAGAGCATTTTGTTTCTTTGAAGCTTTGAACCATTATTGAGTCTCTCTCTTGAATGAGCTCTAGCTTAATCACTTGTGCCTCACACCTATCATATCTATGTTAAGTGATCTCCTCACTGCTAAGACTCCTCCGATCGGGGAAAGTTCCCAAAGAGCAGGGAGCCTTGGCTGTGGTGAGAATGGGCCATTGCCCCATTGTTAGCACTTAGTCTAGCTTCTTGTGTTGTAGGGGTTGCCTCTCCAAGGCCTGCTAAATTTTGTGGTAACACCCACCATAATTTATGCAATTATTTGCATAAATTTATGTAGGAATAAATGTAAATATGCTGTACATAAAGGTTGTAACAATCGAAAAAATTAACGTTGTCCACCATAATTTATGCTCTGATACCATGCTGATTTTCTAGTGCGAATTAGACAAGCACAATTTTCTGCAACTGATAATTACTTCCAATGATATATGATATTACTTTAACACACCCCAAAACATCATTAAGTATATACCCTCATAAAATTCAATGGGTCAAACATTGACCATCTCAGAAATTTGACTCCTTAAAAACTACGACCTCTTCTTCAGATTACTTCTCAGGTATGAGAGAGAGAAAATGTGAGTGATGAGTGTGTATGAAAATGAGAAGTTCAAGTGTCTTATTTATAGTGATTTTATGGTGCCGAAGAGGCACGTCTCTTTGCAAATTAAATATAATTTTTTTTTCCTTCTTTTAACATGTGTAGCTGGGGAAGACCTCCCCCAGCTACCCAAAAATCAACACCAACCTCACTTGGGGGAGAATCTAAGGAAACTATCAGACAAGTTACTCACTGTCACCTTAACAACATTGCCCCACACTTTTAGATTTAGGTGCGTGATTTCCTGGTGTAAGGGGGGATTCCATATGTGTGATTCTAAACTTATCGTTTAGTATACATGGAAGTATTAGTTAGCTTAGATGTGAACCTTTTCTTAGATTTGAGGTATGATGATGACTTGTTTGAAGGTATTTAGTGTATTGTTGATTATTCGATTAATTATTAGTGAATTGCTCAAAGTGTATGAACCAAATACTTAATCGAATGCACATACAGTAAAATAAAGATGCATTCATAAATCTTTGATTCAATTCCACCAATGACAGTAATATTTGCATCAAATAATACAAGTTAACATTAAGGATTGCAGAGCATGAAATGGCTTGTAGAACCATTGTGCCTGGTGTTATATCCCTTAGATATATTGACGTGAGGCTAATATGAGAGAGTAGTCTTCTTGGTTAGATACCGAACATGCCTTTTGTCACCAAAACGACCCATTCTGTAAATACCCGTACAATGCAGATTGAGATAGTTAAAAGTCAATTTTTACAAAAAAATGATTTAATTTGTTGGGTGGCCCACCTCTAAAAGAATCCTAGGTACCCTTTAAAGAATCTCCCCCTGTGTTTCTTGAGGGGATTTGGAGAGATTTTGTAGGGTTATTTTCAAGGAGTTTTTTGTTAAATTTTCCACTGTTCTATGTTTAGTACAATCACTTACTTAAATTAGCAATCAAATTTAATCTTCCAATGATAAATAACAATTGTAGATAAAACAATAAATGAAATGTACAAAAGAAGACAATCAAGAGCAATAACAAGAGACACAAGATTTGGTCAAAGACCAGGGAAAAACCCCACAAGGTGGGAAAACCTTTCAAATTCTTCTTCTATTAGATTGTCATCAAATGTTCAGCAGAGAGATTACAATGTTCCAATTCATCAATCAAAAGTTAAAGTTAGAGCTTTGACTAACCAACAAAGCCAACCAATCAATATCTAACTGATGAGCTCAATAGTCAAGACTCAAATCTGGTCAACAAGTGAAATTTGTAATTCTGGTCAAAGTCAACAACAGTTGTAGCAGCCCCAAACGGTCAATGGTTAACAGACCTCGAAATGAGCTCAGTCAACTGTCAAAAACTGCAGCCTTGAATGCTGATCAAAGTGTAGTCAAAATAGTCCCAAAACAGTCCTCCAATCTTGGTCAAAGTCAAACACAGTCTGCTGAAACCCTAGTTGTAGAACTGCAAACAACCAAGGTCAACATGCCCAGAAAAATTTGTCCTCCTTGCCAAAGAATTTGGCCTCCAAAACAGATCCAAAAACTCAAGTCAAGCCAAGTCAAACCCACTACAAACTCTAAAAAATCAATGCTGGTCAAAGATACGGTCAAAGACAAAATTCGGCCCCAAATCATAGAGTCTCTCTCTCTTCCTTGCATATGTGGAAAAAGACTTGCAATTTTATAAGTAGCTGAACCTCCAAAGAGAAGAAGAAGATGTGTGAGACGATATCCAAAATTGGTTGCCTTTACTTGTATTTATATGAGATTTTGGATGAGGCTTTTTCCTTTTCCAGTCTGACTTGTACTTTTGTGTCCTTGTGGGTTGACCATCAAAAATTAAAATTTTCCTTGACCAAATTAAATTCTTCCTAGGGCTAGGAGGGGTCTTTCTTGATGAGGAAGGCTCTGTCCAGAGGAGGGAATTTATCCCTGAGCTGCCAAATTAACTTTCTTGGGCAGATTTGTAGAGTTGGTTGGAGAGCTGTTGGGTTGAGTTTTCAAGGGAGATATGGAGCTCTTTCAAAGGATTTATTTGCCAAGGATCTTGGGGTATTTCTTAATGAGGAAGGTTGTCCAAAGGAGGGAATTTATCCCTAAGGTGTCAAATTAACATTGCTGGGAAGATTTTTAGAGCTCGTTGGGGAGTTGTTGGGTTGAGGTTTCAAGGGAGATTTGGAGCTGCTTCAAGAGATTTATTTTCCAAGGATCTTGGTTTGCTACCATGTTGTTTTTGTGTTAAAATTTGGGTACCAGAGGACAAGTGGTTCCCTAAGGCTTTGATCTTTGGTCTAGGGAAAAGTGTCCAAATGTATTTAACTTTTTCTCCCAAAGTGATTTTATAAGTGGTAAAGTCAAATCTAATTTAAAAGTGATTTTATAAGTGATAAAGTTACTAAGTCTAATTTTAAAGTGACTTTATTAAAGCGAATTTGAAATTAGACAGTGAAAAGTGACTATGGAAATAAAAGGCTAACTGGGTCTTTATTAAAGTGGGGTGAATTGAAAAATCTAAAGTGAGAATTAAACACATATTTAATCTCAACCCTAGATCTAAAGCTATCTCAGCCATTAGATTTAAGGATTCCCCAAAAGTCACTTAGGGTTAGGTTAAATGAGGAAAAGAAGAGAAAAGGTCATTCATACTTTCATGAGCAGATTGAGAGAGAAGGAGAAGAGAGCAAGAAGAAATTTTTAAGCAAAGAAGAGAGAAGGAGCAAACAGTACCTTGGCACATTTCCCAAGGCAACTTCATTTCAGCAAGTCCGTAAAACAAAGCATGAACACAATTTTTGAGGCAAGTGGCACGAAAATCAAGGAAATGGAAGCAACATTTTTTGCAGCAGTCTGGCATAGATTTCGAAGTCTGTACAATAGTTAAGGAGGCATAGAATTCGAGGTCTATACAATAGCAAAAACAACACTGTTTTCGAGGTCCATACAACAGCTCAACAGCACAGAAATCGAGGTCTGTACAACATTTATTTGGCACTGATTTCGAGGCAGCCTTTGGCACATTTTTCGAAGAAGGTTGTACAGTTGTTTCGACACTGTTTTCTATGTTGTCCGTACAACATTTAAGGCTGTACCTTTTGTCGTAATTTTATGTTTTTCATTTGGCACGAAAATCGAGGTGGAGTATATGCACGTTTTTCGAGACAAGTAAAAATTATGGTTGTTGGAATTTTTACTATTCATTTCATTTCTCTGTAAAAGCAATATTCAGAAATAAAGAAGTGTTTTCGAACTGGTTTTCCCCAAGAGGTGTAGGGGGTTTTTCCAGGTTCATATTGACCAAAAATTAGCGTGTCATTTTCGGTTTGTGTTTCTGAGTTTTATTTCTACATTTTCCAGCGCTGTGAAATTTACAGAATTTGTGTTTTCAGAAATATTTATTGTTTTCAACTTGTTGAATGTATGTTTATGGGAATGGGCATTTAACTATATGGGAGTAATAAGGAGAAACTGATAACCGGGGTTGGGCTCAAAATTTCTACATTTTGGAGGTGATTGAAGAGGCCATTTTCAGATTTTTGGGGGCTGCTAAAGAGCTGCTTTTTTGCCTATATGGGGTTGCATTTCTTCTCGACATTCAGAAAGCTTCTCAATGTATTTCACTACTTCTATTCTTCTTTTACTTCTCTAAAAAAGTGTTTTTTTTCGCTAGAAATTAAAATATCTTATGGTTTTGTAAGCGAACTTTATTTGTTGTTGTAAAAGTTGCCATGGCCCCTAACAACAAGAATGATTTCATCTATTCATTGCCATTAAGATGAGCATGGGGTAAAAATATGAAACTATCATGGGAAGGAAGTTGAAGGTGTGGGGATCCATAGGATTAAAGAATACTTGGCACATTGGTGAGGCCAAGTAAAACTATGTAATTTTTTTTTTTGTTGAGCTTAAAACAAAGATGCTAGGTCTACTCGAAGGCTACTTAATAGAGAAGGGGAAAACAAGTGATTTTAAAATAGAGATAGGGAATATTCAAAAAGATGATGCTCCTTTCAGTTGTTGATATTTTGAGTGTTGAGGTAGCATCAGGTGTGCTTTAGCCCTGAAATTTTGTGGAGGGGCTAAGACACACAAGACCTCCAAAACCTAGAAAGCGTTTGGAGAAATTTCATCTAATGTGTAAGATATTAAAATATTTTTTTTTTTTAATGACGACCCTAAGTTTAACTTAGGGAATTAGAAAATTAAAGTGAATTAATTAAACACATGTGATGAAATGTTCTAAGTGATGCGGATCAAACAGTCTTTTAATCTTAGCAGTCGATAAGAGATTAAATCACGACCGTTGATGTGTCAAGGAAAAAGTATAAGAGAAAGGCTTGAGGGTCAGTTAGAGACACACACACACACACGGAGGCAGAGCTGAGAGACTAAGCTGGAATTCTAGGGCGGGTTTGCTAAGAATTTCTCGAAGAGTTTCTGTTGCAGCGAGGGGTAGTATTGGCTAAGGAGATGATCTGATCCCAGAGCCAAGAGTCAGCAAGAGGCAAAGAAGCAGCAACTAGGAGCAGCGCAAAGGAAGCTGAGGCTATGCAGTAGCTGCGCAACACAGAGGGTTTCAGTTGCTATGCACGTGCTACACAGGCCTAGGAGGGGCAGTGCTGGAGCTTCAGGAAGCCACCAGGGTTACGGAGAGGCCATCCAGAGTAGTGTAAGGACTGCGTCACCTAGTTTGGGGTTATGCAGTCCCCTTTTGAGCTAAGCAGGGGCATGCAGAGGCTAGCAGGGTTGATGTAGGCAGTGTTAGAGCAGCGTTGGGGTTTCTAAAGGCAGAACAGGGCTAGGTTCTGTAAATCACGTTTGAGGGTGTGAATCAGTCCAGTATTCAGTCTCTAGAACAACATGTATTGCTGCAGATCTATTTTTTTTCTCTGTCGGGTTAACTATAAAGGTGCCTAGATTTGCTGTACTCAGATTCTACCTATAATAATAAACCCTCATATCTGCTGCACCGGTTTTCCTGCATTGGGTTTTTCCGAGGACATTTGTCCGAAAAATCTGTGTCACATTGTTGAATGAGCGTAATATTCAGTAAATGATATGTATGTGTGTAGCTAGTTGTGTTTACTTCGGTATTTTCTAAAAATAACTTGTATATTTAAATCACAAGTAGGGGAAGTAAATCAAGATACTACAGTAGGATATCTATATTATTGTATTCAGAAATTTTCACATTAGTGACACTGATTTTGAAGGATGTATGGCTAGCTTTGAAGAATACTTTAGTTTTCTTATTAGAATTGGAGATAAACATGCTCTTGGGCTTAGGTCATCTAGTTTTAAGAGGAAGATGAACATGCTTTTGGCCTTAGTTCATCTTATTTGAAGAAGACATGTAAAGGGATTGGCTTTTTTTTTTGTACCTTGCACTAGACTTGGTGCTAGACTTGAAGATAGAGAAGGAGTTTGCTTGGGAATGCTTTGTTAGATGGCGGTATGATGTGGAAATACCTTTAAATATCACTAATTATGATATTATCATCTTAAGGGGCCACATTGCCAAAATGAAGTCCAAAGAATAGATGAAGACCTCGCAGAGTTCAAGCAATCATGGACCAAAACAGGGTGCATTATTATGTCTAATGGATGGATCGGTGAAAAATGCCACACCATTCTAAATTTCTTATTTTCTTTCCTAAAAGGTATGATGTTTCTCAATTATGTCGATGTATCTGATTAGGTGAAGGATGCACATTTATTATTTCATCGTTGAAAGAGGTGGTTGTGGAGGTCGGGGTAGAGAATGCTGTACAAGTGATCACAAATACTACCTCCAACTATGTTGTAGTTGGAAGGATGTTAGATGAAAAACACTCCTCCATTTAGTGGACTCAATGGGTAACCCATTGTTTGAACCTCATGCTTGAGGATATTGGCAAATTTGAGCGCGTGAAGAAGTGTATAAAAGAAACAAAATCCATAACTAGGTACATCTATAACCACTCATGGGTTTTGAACCTTATGAAAAAGCACATTGGAGGTAAAGAGCTTGTTTTGTTCGTGATTGCGTGATCTGCAACAAATTTTCTTTCATTGCAATCCCTTTTTCAACAAAATCCCAACCCGAGGAAGAAATTTCCTTGTGATGAATCGAATGCATTTTGGTGGAGCATAAAGACTGAAGGGAAATAGATGGTTGACCTTGTGTCTGATATTTTTTTTTTGTATGAAAGCATAAGAGATCATGCTATTTAGTGGCCCTTTCGTGAGAGTGTTGTGGATGGTGGACGGTGGACGGTGAAAACCTTGCCATGGGTTTTATTTTGAGGCCATGGATCATGCCAAAGAGAAAATAAAGTCAACATATCAGGATAAAAGGCTGAAGTACTTTCCTTTATGGAGAACCTTGATGAAAGATGGAACAAGCAACTCCATAGAGCTTTACATGCAAATTGATCCTTCTTAAATTGAAGGTATATAATTTCCATTTTCAAAGTTTATAAGTTCTGGTATACTTAGAAAAGCTTTACCAAACATTCAAATTCAAGTGCACACTTGGAGTTCCTTATAACTTTTAAAGAGAAAATTTTTGCATGTGATAAAGGAGCAAGATTTCAACATAGATTTAGCATTTAGACATGACACAAAATAGAATAACCTACTACAAAAATGCAATATGCAAAATATAGAAATAAGACTTGAAACTTACAAAACTCTCCAAAGAAACACTTCATTCCACCCCAGGAAAACATCTCCACACAAAATTCCATCTCTAGGAGAGTTCTCGCCATAGAAAGAGCACATATTATCCATGTAGCAAAGATTGACTTATTTGTACTCTTGGACAAGCAAAAAGTGATAAATGTGTGATGATGAAGTGAAATAAGGGGAGCCTCTATTTATATGAGGCTTACAACCCTTAGTTTACAAATTTACTAGCAAAAGCCCTTATAGAAGTTTGTTGAAGTGTTCAACAAGTGAGAGGTTACAAACCAACCTCATAATAGCTCAACAGCATAACAAATAACAACAAAATAGGCCATATGTGTGGGAAAGAGGCTTCTCCATCATGACGTTATGCTTCAGGAGATCTCAAAATAGCAAGAGCAAGTGATAAATAGGTCATGAGTGCTTCTTTAAGAAATATCCCAAATTCCATGTGTAAGTACTCCAAGAGTGCCTCCAAAACCATGCCATCATCACCATGATGCTCTACATCATCCTTCTTAGGGAAAAAGGAGTGAGGTGGCACCCCTATGCTCAAATTGTTGGGGTCCAACCTGTGATGAACAAGCCCTACCTTGTCATCTCAAGGGCAATCATCATTTTACTTCAAAACAAGCAACGCCCATCAAATAATGTTAAGGCCAGACTGAAGGCTTCGTGGGTTCATATGGGCTCATCATCAATAAATTCAACACCAGGCCTTAGTGACCCAATGCTTCAGCGGGCAACACTACATTATCAATGTCATATCTACTCTCTCGAATGGGTACACAACCTCTGGAATGTCGCTAAAAGGGATGAGAATCACCTCTCAAGAGGCCTTTATTGCTATGATAACATCACTTGACAAAACTCTCTCAAGATCAAGTGAAATCAACAATAATTAGGGAAAATAATCATAAATGCATCATAGTGGAGCATACCTAATGTTATAGGCACAAGAATATGTCACACAAATCTAACCTTCAAATGTTTGTTTAAATCAAGTCTTATAGGCAAGTTACCTCTTTATATTAGGGATGCTTAGGTGAATAACCCTAATAGGTGTTTCCATCCCCTAAGGGGAAGTGGCATGTCCCAAGTGAGCCCATCAATCCATAGGTGTGTGTGAAATGGATGGTTGTGGAGTGGAAATGATTTAGAGCAAGGTGCCACAGCCATGTGTCCAACTAATCGTGATCCAACATACTGAATGTATAGATGTAAGGAGGTAGCAATCGTGGAGGCATTAGTTACCCCTTTCCTTGGCCTACTTTTTCCACCCCTTTGGTGTGCCTTTTACTGCTTTATGATTTGCCTTTTCTTGGGTGCATAGCTCAGGTGCCCAAGCTTGCTTCTAAAATTTTTTATTACTCTTTAAGGATGAGTTAGTTTATTGCTCATCAGGGTTGGGACAATACAAGGGTTCCTTTTTATGGATGAAACATCACGTGCTTGAGGAACTGGATGATGGCTAATGAGGGGGGTAGAGCTTATGTTAGGTTTTTTCCCAAACGTTGAACAAATATCCTAGCCATCTTTTGTATTTTATCTTTTTCTTTGATTGTGGCTTTCTTATGTTTTTACCTTTCTTCTAGTTACATCAATCTCCAGGGCTATTTTTTCATCCCCAGACTCTAGGATGAAGATAAGGATGCCAATCCTAATGATAATTGAACACCTGTCTGAAGAATGGAGATGAATAAGGGGAGAGATTGAAAGTGGTAAGTATGAATCGCCTTGGACATAGTACTGGAATTCCTTCCTTCCTAGCTGCTATGAACATATAATAAATAATGATAAGCTAATTAGTTAATGAAAAGATGTGTCTTATCAAAAAGACATGTCCATTAGTGGGAAGGCATCTTGTCTAGGTATTTGTAATGAGGGCTCTCATTGTAATATTCATAATTTTATTAATTATTTATCTATCAATACATCTATACAATTACAAATATATTGTCTTCAAATACAAGCAATGTTTGTTACATTGGTATCAGAGCTAATTATAGGCACTATTGTTATGTTTTCGGATCCCACAATTAGGGAAGCTAAGACTATTTTTAATGAATTAAAGGAAATCAAGGAACCAAGAAAAGAATTGCTGCAAAAAATCAAAGAATTAATTACAAAATGGCTGAAGGATCTTAAAATGTCACAGTCAACACCTGAAATCGAAATTGCCATCAAAGAAAGGGGGTTTCAAGGAGTGTTCGAGGTAAAGATATTCCAAGTGGAGGTTCATATGTTATTAACAAGGGTGATGCAAACCACTTCACCCAAGATTGGGTTACAACAATGATTAGTGAAAATCAAATCAAAGCAACGTCAATGAACAATTTAATGATGGAGATAATTTGTTTGAGTCTATTCCTGTGATTACTAAAACTAGAGAAGTTAAGAAGGCCACAATTATTCCAATGTCTATTGAAGGCTGCTTGATGGAGTTCATGAGGCTAGAAACCCTTGCTGGAGAAATGGATGCAAATTTCCAAATTGTGCTTCTAAGCTTATTAATGGTTTTGAAAATTTGGGAAACAGAACAACAAAAGAAGAAAATTTTGTCTCAATGTTTTTCTTTTTTGACAAAGCAAACATAGGCGATAAACAAACGGGTGTTCTGCACAAACGCCTTTGTGTTTACTCTAAAAAAAAGGAGCATACGAGAATGCAAAGAGCTTTTGGGACACAATTACTTTTGTCCCTCATAAAACATCCCGCTTCCCATCAATTTACGGCCAAGAACACAGAAAGATCAGAAAGCATTAATGGATAAACTTGACAATGCCATCTAGAGCTTCGCTACTGAGATGCACCAAATCCTTCCCAGACTTTGTGCTCATGCAATTGTGACTTTCAGTGGTCACCTGTCATCCTTCCACATGGTCTTGAAACTAGACGAGATGACCACTCCTTACTTTCCCATTCCCTCCTGCATCCCATACTTGGTGCCTAAGAAGAACACCATTCCTGTTGCCTTGAATGTGAACAAATACTCGTCTAAGGATATCAACATACTTACTGTTCAGAGTCGGGCGTTGATGCAGAATTTGATTTATCCTCCAAAGTAGTTGAGATATGGAAAAGATGATTTGTGTTGAAGAAGTGAGAATTTGTGTTTGCTAATGAGGAAAAGACCATGTTAACTTCCATTATAAAAAATTACGATTTTTGATATTGAACATTGACCCACAATTATCAATGTTAGAAGTTAGAACAATATAATTAGGCTATAAGGGCTATATTAAGAGGAATTAGATATTAATTGAAGCATTATTGTTGGAGTTAGAACTTACTGTTGGAAAAGGTAAAATGAAGTTGAACTTATTGGTGATCTAAAGTTTTATATAGTCAATCAAGTTAATTTCATTTTCAAAGCAAGATATTAATACCTAATTCTAGAAAAGGGCTCATCATGGGAAATAAAAAAATTTCATCTATGATATCCCTCATTACACTTGCTTTGCGGACAAAGCGATTTTTATGGGGATGGCAATGTTATGAACATAATAATAATAAATAATGATAAGTGGATTAGTTAATGAAAAAATATGTCTTATTAGAAAGACATTCATTAGTGAAATGCCACTGGCCCTGAAAAATTCGTAAAGTTGAGATTTGTTCGATTTAATTTGCTATTACTTGTATGTGCATTGTATGCGATATGTCTTTGGGCTTCTGCATATGCTGCAGTTTTTGTTTTGCTTTTGTTTTTGTGTCTTTGCTAGACATTTTAAAGCTAAATCATGTGCAATAACATCTCTATCCTGATACATTTGTTATGAAGAATTTAGAAAACAATTTCTTCGAGGTTAACTCTATTGTTTGGATGGCATTATTCAGGATATACGAAGGGGCCTTAATTCGGTCAGAAGAATTTGCAGGGATCACAGCATCCCTGGTGTGTTTGGTCCAATCTGTGAATTGTTGGATTGCGATGATAAATTTTTTACTGCTGTGGAAGTTACGGCTGGGAATAGGTAAGAGATAATTTTCTGGTTCCTGAGTACTTTTACAAGATCGATGTACCTTTTGGATAAATCTTGTTATAGCTTTGATTAATACATCCCTTTACTTTTAATGTATTTTTCCTGCACTCAGATGTAGTTTTTATTTGAATGGTTTGAAACAAATATGCTTACTTAATCTTGACATGAATGTTTTTATGTTGTATAATTTTATTTCTAGTAGATTAACAAAGCTGACACTGTTCCACGCACAAAATCTAGTTGAAGATGAATTTTGAAGTTTCCAATTTTTTGATGTGTGTACGTACAGCTTGTTTCATGTTGTAGTGGAATCAGATGAGATCTCAACCAGAATTATTAGATACCTCACAGCTGAAAAAGGTGGGAGGGTGACTTTTATGCCTCTGAATCGGATCAGAGCTCCGCAAGTTAATTACCCACATAATCCAGATGTGGTTCCTCTGCTTAAAAAACTGAAATTCTCCTCACGGTTTGCCCCTGCTTTTGCTCAGGTCAGGTGATGTTTAATTAATGATCCTGTACAGAGTACTCGCTTTAATAAATTGTTACATTTGGTGAAGAAAGATGCTAGCTAGATCCACTATATCTATTGTATATAGTATATTCAGTCTTCATTTCCTCATATCACAGCCATTATTGGTATCTCATCTTTGTATTCTTGTTGATTGTATGCGGTGTTTATAATCTTTATGTTGGGCATGTGGGATATTGAAGGCAAGTTGTGTGAAAACTTTAATATTAATATGCACTATCGATTTTTAATAGTAGTTGATTGTTGTCTACCAGGTCTTTGGAAGAACAGTCATCTGCCGTGACTTAGATGTTGCTACCAAGGTTGCTCGAACTGATGGATTGGACTGTATTACAATGGAAGGTGAGGAGGGGCTGTTAAATGAAACATTATCGTTCCGTGGTTGCCTTTTTCATTTCTACTAGATTATAATATATTTTTAACCACTCTTTCCAGGCGATCAAGTGAGCAAAAAAGGTGGCATGACAGGAGGCTTTTATGACTATAGAAGGTCAAAACTAAAACTTATGAACATTATCCGACAAAATACGAAGGCTATAAATTCGAAGCAAGAGGAATTGGCAAAAGTCAGGACTTCTATTCAAGATATCCTAACCAATATGATTTTAGTAGCTGCAGTTTCTAAATTATCTGAATTGTGTATATATATATATGCATGTGCCTGGATGAATTTTGGTAATTCCTCAAAGCTATTTTTGTCATTGTTGGAGGCTATCAAGAAATGAAGCGATATCTCTTTTAGACTAGGTCTCATCACTGTGTCAAGATTGAAAGGCTTCCATTGGTAGAAAGAGTATTATGGAAGTTAAGTTTGAAAAACAATGACCTTATTTTACTTCAAGGCGTTATAGTAAATACAAATGCATCAGGTTACTATTAGTCCCTGGTGTTAATTTTGTTATTTGTAATAATGTATATTTCTAAAATGAATTGAAGGGATTTTTGATGAGTTATTCAGATTGAGATAGATTGACATTTTGGTATTGGATTGTGTAAAAGGGCACATGCTGAAGTCCTTTGGGGTAAAATAGGGCCTTGAATATCTTAACATTGGTAGAAGGGATGGAATTGGAATCAGTCCAAGGCCTTCAATTGGTATGTTGGAAATACTAAGAGGGGGGTTTGTCTTCAACTAGTTAATTTTAACTTCTCAGATCATTAATTATCATTAGCATCAGATAAACATAAATAGTCATCAACACCATTCAACAGTGCACAACAATAAAGAGAGTACACCGGAAACTTTTAGGTTGAACCCCTTCCGGAAGAAAAACCACTGAACGCTCCTTAATATTTGTCTTCAATAATTTACATCAATAGAAAGATCCAACTTCCAAGATTTTTAACATCAATTGAAGGAGGCTCCAACACCTTGGTTTACAGGGTCCAACCTGAAGAATGCTCCTACTGGAAGGACGCTCCAATGCCTTGGATTTACGAGCGCCTATAGGAAGGATGCTCCAACGCCCTGGCTTTACTAGCTTCTACTGGAAGGATGCTCCAACGTCCTGTGCAGGCTCCAATTTGCCCTAACACCACCTTGCCACCCTGAAGTGTTCTTAGGCTCCAACCTGAAGGAGACTCCTCTCTCCTGCCTCGCACCACACTACCGCTCTGCTCAACAAGTTGCCACTTGCTCTGAAGGCTCCAACAATCAACTCACCATGGTTGAACACGTTTCAAAATTTTTAGACTAGATCCACCCGTGCTTAATATTAAAATAATATTAAAATATTTTGTCGATTTGGAACATTGGCACAAGGTCATTAACAAAAACAACAACTTCCTCTGCTTCTACCCAACAATCCATAACGAATGTGAACTCTGCAATACAATACTTCTTGCTTTGAAACGCCTCCATTGATCAACAATTCCAAACAATGCCAAATTTGCAAGACAAGGTCAACCATGGCCCTCCAAGAGGAGGACTTCCTTAATTATGTTGAAGGAGTTGAAGAAGATCATTTCCATCCAGAAGAAAACATTACCCATGATTATAAAGTAGACCATATTAAATAAAATCCTGGTCATTCTATTGATGAAAGAAATCAGGTTTGTAATGAAAAAGATTACCATGAGCAAAAGGCAGAGTCCTTTTTGCACTATCAAGATGAAAACATTGAAAGTGGCCTAGAAGATGATCGAGCATGGTGAGGATCATTATGAAGATGACACTTTGGCAAGTGAAGTTGAGGTGAGCTCTAGCCTCTTCATGGATGTTAAGTTTGATGATGCACTTTCTGAAGACCTTGAAAAGGGTAATCCTATTAATTCCCTTGAAGGTAACATTCACGATTTTAAGCAGATAGAAGAAGGGAAGTGGGACATGAGCAACCATAATTTTGACAAGGATCTGATTATGATATTGATGATGATGTTAACGATGACTTGTCTTGCATTATACCCCTTATAATCAGGAAGATATGATTGTTGATGTATATGAGCCATCCTTAGATTTTTGTTTTATCCTCCTTCTGTCATATTTAGATTCCAAATCTTGTGAACATGATGAGCCAACTTCAGTATCCCCTTTTGAATATGATTCTTATGACACATAGTCTATTTATCGTGACTCTGCTCTCAAGTGATCCCCTTCCTCATATAACTCACAACATGTCTTGGGTGACATCAATGAGAGTTGTACATCGGAGATAGCTCTTGAGCAAGAATTCATGAAATTGATTATTGATTACTCCATATTCAAGTTGTGAGAGAGGACCCAAAGGTGTAAGTAGAATTCTTCATTCCTTTCTCATCCTCGACCCCTCTCCATGATCCATGGTCATTTTATTTTCCCACCTCCCACCTTTATGATCTGGCATGTCAGTATTATGTGATTGTGATGCTTCTTTGTTTTATCCCATGGTTAGCCATAGGGGCAACAAGTGTGATATTGATCTAATGATATGATGGATGCATTGGTTATATGATTACACTTAGGTCATGCATTGTATTCTAGCATAGGTTAAGGTAGTTGCATTGGATATTGTGTGAACATTCTAAAATCTTGCATTCTCATATCATATTTCATTGTAGATTAGATTGCACTTAGCTTAGATTTTACTTCTTGTACAAATTTATATTTTCATATAAAACATGGGTGATATCCTACAACTAGTGTACATGCTCCCAAACAAGTTGATTGGAATGTGTAGGTTACAAGTTTACGAGCCCAAGGCTTGGTGGAGTTCTCATGAACTTCTCATTTGAGTTATTGGATCATGCACTCTACGGTGAGCTCATGTCCTTGAGTTGGCGCTAGATGTTACACACCAAAACGAATAAGCCCATAGGAGAAAACCTTTCTCCTACGTTTGATAACAAACTGACCAACCTAACAACCAGAAGCCCCTACCAACCGCCATTAGCTAATTATATGCTATATATCTCTGCCACTTGCATCAGCCATTTGCTTCTTACCCATCTGACATGAGCATATGGATGAAGGTGGGTTGCCTCTGAAAAGGTACTTTGATCATTTAGTATGGATTATGGGTTGATCTGGAAGATTGACAGACTTTGACTACAACTTTTTTCACTGACCTTACTTGGGGTGTTAGTCTTTGATCCTAGTCCAGTAGGACCTTCCTTAAGGCCCTTTGGGTATAGGAGGGGCACTACTTGGGAAGCCCTAATTAAGATATCATAGTTCCATTTTCCCATATGTCATAATTAACACCTTCCATATTACATTACAAACCCATATCTCGCCTCCATTCTTTGGGTTCAATTTGTCATGAGTTCTTTGGGATTTGGCACTGATATGTCCACGTACTTAGGTAGTGCCTGAAAACTTTTCCCTTGGAGGTTGATGCAACCAAAAGAAACAGATAGAGAATATCGTGGCCACAACAAAATAAAAGAAAGAAAAGTTAAAATGCAAAAGATGGCCAGGGACATAAAGATTAGCAGATGGGCAAAAGCATAACATGAGCTCTACCTCACTTGTGTGGCCATCACCCGGTTCCAGAGCACTTGTTGCTCCATTACATCAAATGGAGGAACCTTGCATGCCCCAACTGTAATGAGTGATAAATTGAAATTTCTCCAAACACTTTCTGGGTTTTGGAATTCAAGTGTGTCTTAGCCCCTCCACAAAATTTCAGGGCTAGAGCACATCCGATGCTACCCCAACTACACAAAATCTCGACATCAACACGTTTCTAGTGGTTAACACAGTGACCTTGCAGTTGTCAGAGCAACAGTCTCTACAATGCTGGAGGCATTGGGTGGTTGGAACATAGGGGGAGGTATCGTTAATCAAGCCTCTGCTTGCTTCCGATTGGCTTCCATCCCACAACCTAGTCTAAAGACTGGTTCCAAAACATTTAAGGGGAAGGTCTTACTTAGAATAAGTATATAACTAAAAGTAACCAAGACTCTTGCATCACACCTAGGTCTTAGGATTTGCATAGCATATAGGTTAGTTGAGCATTCAAACAACGATTTTCCATCTGGTTACTTGGCATATAATTGATAATAAGCAAGAAGTTGACTCCATAAGGCACTTGTCTCATATTTGAATTTAATCTAATGATTAAATCTTGCTTAAATTAACTAACTAGCTAGGTGTTAAATTTGGACAACTAGGTCCAAACTCCATGTTATGATGCTCAGATTAAGAGGCTAATATTTTTGTTGGATTCCTCTTTCGGAGAGGTGTAAAATCCATATATAATATGTCTTAATCCGATGAGCAGAACATTTATTTTGAATTTATTATTCTTAATAAATTATATGTGCAAGTCGGCCTTAAGGTTTCACACCCCCAGCAGATGTGTCACACACCCCAATGATGGATATAAATACAGGCAAAGTTGGAGAGCATTTCACCACAACTCAACACTCATCTTCTTCTCTCATCTGATTGAGTACGAGCTCCTTGGAGGACATTTCCAGCCCACACGTGTGAAGAAGAAGGACGAATTTCTGTACGGTTGAGCTGAAGGACGAATTGCTGCGGCTAGGGTTTTGCTGGAAGTTTGACCAGTGTTGACTTTGGTCAACGCATGGTCCGAAAGGGCTGAAAATTGTTGGGAAGTTCGATTTTGGAAGGCCGTACTGTTTGGCACAGAAATCGAGGTCAAAGGGTTGACCAAACTGCTGCTGCGTTGACTTTTAGCTTGCTGCACTGCGTTGACTTTTTGGACAACGTTGACTTTTTTGGAGTTGACTTGGGTTGACTCGGTTGCTGATTGGAGGACTGTTGTGACACATTCTGGGTTGGCTGACCAAGGAGACTTTGCTGGTTGAAGCATCTTGTTGACCGTCGTAATGCACCATCACATTTTTTCTGTTTCTGGTTTGTCTTCTATAAGATCCACTTATATGTTCTATCAGCATTTTACTTAACTATTTGTGTGATTGCTGTAAGAAAAGTAAAGTTGCTTCAAGCATAGAACATCTACAAAAATTTACATGGAATCGGAGCTGAGGTGAAGACAAGCCCTATCTTTAGCAATCACCATCGGAAGAAATGGGTTCCACAAGTTTTGAATTCAAGGAGAATGACAAGCTGACTGGAAGGAATGACTTCCATGCCTGGAAGATGATATTAGATCTCAAATTGGAAGACCATGATCTCTTGGATCATGTGCTGGGTAAGATTCAAGAACCTCCATCCAATGCTACCGCTGCTGTTAGAAACAAGTATAAGAAGGGAGAAATCAAAGCAAAGCTGTTGATCAGGGAATCCATACATAAGAGTCTGGTTGCCTATATATCTGAACTAGGCACATCCAAGGAGATGTATGACAAATTGATCCTTATGTTCAAAGTAAACAATGTGAACCAAGTGCTATTCCTCAAGAATAAGTTGAAGAATATGAAGAAGGGCCGGGATGAGTCTGTTCAAACTTACTTTCTGAAATTGACCGAAACAAGGAACAATCTGCTAGCTATTGGGGAGACAATAGCTGATCGTGAGATGGTTCTCACCGCACTTGGAGGACTCCCATATGAATGGCAAGTATTCACAAATACCATTCTCAATAATAATACCATTCCTAACTTTGATGAGCTTCTGTCTAGATGTATGCAAGAAGAAACAAGGATGAAGGAATTCGATAATGACAGAAATGCTGCCTATGGTGCTCATTCTCGAAAGAAGAACTCTGGTGGTTCTAAGGACAAAGGAAGAACAAGGACTCATGAAAAGAAGGGTAAGTGTTTCACTTGCCATAGGCCTGGTCACTATGCTAGAGAATGCCCCTTCAAGAAGGATTCTCTCGATAGTGATGATAACAACAACAATCGAAGGAATGGGAATCGAAGAAACGACAAATCCAAAGGAAAGAGGAAGGCTCACTTTGGTGGAAACAATCAACCTTCTAAAAGGTCTAGGAACACCAGGTATGAGGAGTCTAATGCTGTTGATAAAAGAAATGAGTATATTCTTGTATCTGCTCTCTCTGCTACATCTCCGCCCGACACTATGGATGTCTGGCTAGTCGATAGTGGTGCCTCAAGACACATCACTGGATTTAAGGAAGCACTCTCTGACATGGTTGAAAGGGATACTAATCTAGAAATTATCCTTGGAGATAATGCCACATACCCCGTGAAAGGGACAGGGACTGTGACCCTCCACTTGTCTCAAGGACAAGTCCTACGTTTGCAAGATGTACTCTATGTACCTAAATTGAAGAAGAACCTTGTGTCTGTATCAACCATGGAAGACAAAGGGTTCAATGTAACATTCTCTGATGGAAAGGTGCTCATGTGGAAGAAGAGCTTCAAGAAAGCTATCTCGATTGGTTTTAGAGTTGGTACACTCTACCAGGTTGGAGGAAGTCCGCTGGGAGCAATGACTTGTGATACTATCCGACAAACCGAACTATGGCATCGAAGATTTGGACACCTTCATTACAAGGCCCTTCTCGAAGCGAGGAAGGTGGTGACAGGGATGCCTGACTTTGGAAATATTCATGAAGGTGTATGTAAGGGCTGTGCCGAAGGAAAACATACATGGGGACCTTTCCCCTCAAGTGTCACAAAGACATCTGATATTTTGCAATTGGTCCATTCTGATCTATCCGGTATGTTGCCCGTGACATCCCTGGGGGGATGTTCTTACTACATGACATTCACTGATGACTTCTCTCGCAAAACCTGGATATATTTCTTGAAGAAGAAGGATGAGGCTTTCATGTGGTTCCGTACCTTCAAAGCCTTGGTGGAAAATATGACCGGAAAGAAGATCAAGATTTTGAGGACTGACAATGGCATTGAATATGAGTCAAATGAGTTCAAAGACTTTTGCAGAGAAGCTGGCATTAAGAGGGAGACTACCACTGCATATACTCCTGAGCAGAATGGTGTTGTTGAACGCAAGAATAGGACTATTGTGGAAGCTGCCCGTGCCATGCTTTGTGACCAGGGTCTACCAAAGTTTCTGTGGGGAGAAGCTGCAAATACTGCTGTGTACATTCAAAACCGATGCCCTCATTCCGCTTTGGACTCCAAAACTCCCGAAGAGGTTTTCTCTGGTAAGAAACCTGATGTCTCACATTTTAAAATTTTTGGATGTCCTGTCTATTTTCATGTGCCGAAAGAAAAGAGAAGTAAGCTGGATGCTTCTGGGAAGAAAGGAATGTTTGTAGGCTACAGTGAGACTTCTAAGGCTTATAGAGTCTATGTACCTGGTCAAAGGGAAGTAGAGATAAGCCATGATGTCACTTTTGACGAAGATGCTTCCCTGAAGAAAGTAGTAGATCTTCCAAGATCTGAAGAAAATCATGAAGAAAGGCCTGGAAATCAAGAAGAACCGCAGGATGAGACAATGCTTGATATTGAAGGACCAATGGACCCTATTGATCCATCTCCTTCACTGGGAAAGAGACCATCATGGCTCAGGGACACCCTCGAAGATGCTGAGGGACATGCTGCCCTAAGGGGGACATTCCGAGAAAGCAAGAAGCCGTGTAGATACCAAGGGTATCTAGCTGCCATGAGTACTATTGTACAATCTGAACCTGGATCTTTTGAGGAAGCCGTAAAGCATCAAGTTTGGAAGGATGCTATGCACGAAGAATATGAGTCCATAATGAAGAATGATGTCTGGGATGTGGTCCCGAGACCGAAGGACAAATCTGTTGTCACCGTGAAATGGCTCTACAAGATCAAACATGGATCTGATGGGAGTGCTGAAAAGTTCAAGGCAAGATTTGTTGCCCGTGGCTTCTCTCAAAAGGAAGGAATAGACTATGATGACATATTTGCACCTGTGGCACGATATACCACCATTCGATCAATCATAGCCCTTGCTGCTACGCAATGATGGAGTCTTCATGAGATGGATGTCATGGGCGGCACTACGCATGGTGCAATAAAGGAAAGAGGGTGTACCTAGAACAACCTGCGGGATTTTTGCTTCGGGATCGAGACGCTTATGCAGAGGTTGAAGAAAGCCCTCTACAGGTTGAAGCAAGCCCCCAAGGCTTGGTATGAGAGGATCAATAGTTACTTGATGAAATTGGGCTTCACTCGAAGTGATGCTGATCCAAACAGCACTTCAGGTTGTGTGAGGAGGCCTCCATCCTGGTGCGTATGTGGATGACCTCTTCACGACAGGTCTTGCGGCCCTCTCATTTCATCAATGTAAGAGGGAGCTCGGCTAGCTGAGTTTGAGATAGAAGGACCTAGGAATGATGCCTACTTCCCTGGGCACGGAAGTGGAGACACGATGATTTTTCCTTTCTCAAGGAAAATACATTGTGAAACTTACCGGAAAGATTTGGAATGGTGGGTGTAAGTCGGGTGTCGCACCGATGGAACTCAACTTTAAGAAGTTGGTGGCGGTACTCTTGGGCCTATCTTGGCCAATCCTACGAAGTATCGTCAACTCATAGGAGCTTTGATGTTCTTAGTGAACACGAGCCGGATATATTTTTACGATGAACACTTTGAGTCAAGCGGATGGTTGAGCCTCATCATTTCTTGGGTTGGTGCCAAGAATCTTCTGAGATATCTTCGGGGCACGATAAACCATGGGCTGAGATACACTGCCGGGAGTGTGACACTCAGTGGATATACTGATGCCGATTGGGCTGGCAGTGTGGTGGATCGTAAGAGCACATCGGGATGCTGCTTCAATCTTGGTTCTGCTTCGATCTCATGGATGAGCGGGAAGCAGAAGTCGGTGGCTTTGAGCACCGCGGAGGCCGAATACATTGCTGCTAGTATGGCCTGTTGTGAAGCAGTTTGGTTGCGGAAGCTCTTTAGTGAGCTGTTTGGACATGTGCTAGATACCACTGTGATACTCTGTGATAATCAGAGTGGGATTCGTATGACTGAGAATCCTGTGTTCCACGACAGATCCAAGCATATTGATATCAGGTACCACTTTATCCGGGATATGGTACAGCGAGGCGCCGTAAGGCTCGATCATATAGGAACTGATGAGCAGGTCGCGGATATTCTCACTAAGCCCATGGGGAAGGTCAAGTTCCTAACCTTCCGTGAGAGTCTTGGTGTCGTGGAAAGACCCTATGATGTGGGTCCTGTTGGACGATGAGCTCTGGGAGCTCTGGGGGGCTTTGGGGATAGCTTCTCGGAGCTATAAGCACTCATAATGCTTCTGCCCTACCCTTGTGATTATTGAGCTGGTTCGCCTCTCATTTATCTGTGCCCCGTATGCATCCTACCCATTGAGTTCAGGGCTCATGGGAAGTACCTCTCATTTGGCCAATGAGGTGGGAAAAGCTAGAGACTATTAGCAAAGACTGATGGACGCATCAGAGATTGCCGTACTCTCTATCTAGGATGGCACGGTCCAACCACTTGATGTGGGATCAAGTTTAGTGAGGTCTGGGACCTCTGCCTGACTTCGGGTCAGATGAACCAACTTTGGGTTGGTTGGATACTCTTTATGAGTTTGATAGAGGTTTTGAACCTCTGGACTGATTATGTCAGTCGGGGGATGATGTCTTTGTGACTGACCCACTTCTGTTCTGAAATAAAGAGGCCAGCAAAGCAAGTTACAGCGGGATGACGCACGATGTTTGATTGCACTGATGGATGGAGTTCTCCCTAGTTGAGAGGGAGTGTTAAATTTGGACAACTAGGTCCCAACTCCATGTTATGATGCTCAGATTAAGAGGCTAATATTTTTGTTGGATTCCTCTTTCGGAGAGGTGTAAAATCCATATATAATATGTCTTAATCCGATGAGCATAACATTTATTTTGAATTTATTATTCATAATAAATTATATGTGCAGGTCGGCCTTAAGGTTTCACACCCCCAGCAGATGTGTCACACACCCCAATGATGGATATAAATACAGGCAAAGTTGGAGAGCATTTGAACACAACTCAACACACATCTTCTTCTCTCACCTGATTGAGTACGAGCTCCTTGGAGGACATTTCCAGCCCACACGTGTGAAGGAGAAGGACGAATTTCTGTACAGCTGAGCTGAAGGACGAATCGCTGCGGCTAGGGTTTTGCTGGAAGTTTGACCAGTGTTGACTTTGGTCAACGCATGGTCCGAATGGGCTGAAATTTGTTGGGAAGTTCGATTTTGGAAGGCCGTACTGTTTGGCATAGAAATCGAGGTCAAAGGGTTGACCAAATTGCTGCTGCGTTGACTTTTAGCTTGCTGCCCTGCGTTGACTTTTTTGGACAACGTTGACTTTTTTGGAGTTGACTTGGGTTGACTCGGTTGCTGATTGGAGGACTGTTGTGACACATTCTGGGTTGGCTGACCAAGGAGACTTTGCTGGTTGAAGCATCCTGTTGATCGCCGTAACGCACCATCACATTTTTTCTGTTTCTGGTTTGTCTTCTATAAGATCCACTTCTATGTTCTATCAACATTTTACTTAACTATTTGTGTGATTGTTGTAAGAAAAGTAAAGTTGCTTCAAGCATAGAACATCTACAAAAATTTACACTAGGCCATTCAATCGTGTCTCCCGGACTCGTTGGTTGCCAACTTGTCTTTCATCTTCTCATTTCATTAGGGACTACCCCCCATAGACTGTTGTTGGGACACAGTTAGAATGGAGAGGTCTGAGATCAGAGTGACAGCCCCCGAACTGAGTCGTTGTCGTAGTGTCTGTACAATCTAAGCGACAACGGGGCTGATAGTTGGTTGGCTGGCAAATGAGGAGAAACATTTTCTGCTAGCGGTTACCTACTTTGGGTGGGTAATAGTACTTAGGCCTAATGATGGATGGATAATGAAAGGGGAAAGATATATGAGCAACCCACTATGTTGATACACCGCCAAGCTGGAGGACATCACAACCAAGAAAAATGTTTTAACCCAACATGAAATGACCAAGAGAAGCTAATCATCGGAACATCATGAGCGCAACATAGAGAGATAGGATATTTCTCCACCAATAGTCAATCATGGAGTAGCGCCTGCAACAAGATGAATGCACATAATATGCTGTTGAAGCAACCTCCATCAATGATACAAAATATGACAGTTAAATTTGATAAGATGAAGTGAGCAAAGAGCTTGAAAATGATAGTGAGCAGAGAGCACGAAAATGATACTGCCAAATCATCCTGTAAGAATGCCACCTCCCCCCTTCAAGGGTAAGGTAAACAATGAGAGTACCACGAAAATAACATGTGCAATAACAAAGTGACCCCAGATCTGCAATTGCTATATAGAAAGCCCCTGGATGTCATTCGGCAGGTGTCATGAAATGATCCTTGCATACCCATATATGGCATAACAAATGGAGGTGAAATTGTTCTTTCTTGCATTATTGTTCTTGCTTTTGTGAGCATGACCCACATACCTTTTGATATATGGGTATTGTTTCTCATTTATGAGCACCGTTTTGCATTAGAGTGCTTGTGTTTCATGCAGACCGTTGTCCTGGCAGCTAAATGTAAAAAGCATACCTGAACTTTTGCGCATCCTGATATGATGATACAGGGGCTATTTGCTTGGCCATTCAAATATTTGGAACACTGTCAAATGGTTATCCCGGAAGTGGGTAGTATATGTTTGTTCTTTTACTTGTCTTACAGATAGACCAGAGGATCACAACTATTGTTAGTGAACAGCAGAAGACGGATGCAAAACGTGGTCATCATAAATCCGAGTTGGAGCAACTTAAGCATGATATTGCTAATGCCACAAAACAGCGCATGTCTATTTCTAAGGCTCTTGAAAAGAAGGTACCCACCTTTGCTTTTTGTTTTTTTGATTTGTATTATGATTCATTTATAATTCCTGGAGTAGTCACAATAAAGTCTTAGGTTGGAGTTTTTTCTCACATATGAGGGGAGTAACTTTGAACATTTGCCTTATTTTTTTATATATCAATTAATATCACCTAATTGTTGTGGTTTTACAGAAAAAGTTGCTTGCAAATGCTCATAATCAAATTGATCAGCTTAGAGCAGGAATGGCGATGAAACGAGCAGAAATGGGTACTGATCTCATTGATCAGTTGACACCTGAAGAGAAGGCTCTACTTTCACAATTAAACCCTGAGATTACACAGTTCAAAGAGAAACTTATTTTGTACAAGAGAAATCGAATTGAGGCATGTTCTTCAAGAAAAATGTTTTATGCTACTAAAACCAATAGAATTGAACTCAAATCAGTGATATGGCATGATGATATAAATTTTACATTTGCTTTCTCCAGACTGAAACAAGGAAGAGCGAACTTGAGACAAATCTTTCAACAAATCTTGTCAGACGACAACAAGAGTTAGAAGCCCAACTTGCGTCTGCTGATTCAGAATCTTTGTCAGCTGAGCTTGAACTTAAAATGCAGGAGCTAAGAGATGCAAAGGCATCTGTTAATGAAGCAACCCAGCAGCTAAAAGGCAAGCATATTCGGTTGAATTTTTCACAAGTTTTAAATAGCCTAGTTAGATTGCTATCAAATTGCTTATATATATTTTTTGTTTGTACAGCAATTACAGACCAAATAGAGAATTACACGAAACAGATGAGAGATATGAAGAATGCAAAAGATGAATTAAAGGTAAGTCTGGCCAAATTTTTTTGATTGCTTTTGCATGTTTAAGATCTTTTCTGGAGTATAATCCACTCTTCTTTCTTGGTCAGGCATTGGAAGACAACTATGAACGCACACTTCAAGATGAAGCAAAAGATCTTGAACAACTTCTAAATAAGCGGAACCTTCTTCAGGCAAAACGAGAAGATTACATGAAGAAGATTCGAGAATTGGGTTCATTGCCATCAGATGCATTTGACAAGTAATCCTTTTCTCTTGGTGTATCTAATAATCAATGGTTTGCATTCCAATTATATTCAATGCCCCATTCTAAATCTTGTAGATGCATCTGCTATTCAATTCATGCAAACTGAACAATGCATATTTTCCAGTGGCTCTCCTTTGTGTGATTCCAATTAGACAATTATTATTATTATTTTTTTCAAATGCATATAATTAACAGTACAGAAAATGAAAAGGCCTTGCCTTTAACAGGAGTGATTCATGTGTACATTCACCTCATTTTTATCATGGCGTCACAAGGATGGTGTATGAAACATGAATCCCTCTTTCAGATCCCAAAATAGAGGGGATTCGACTTTGACACAGCACTAAAGTCTGAAATGTTTTTGAATGGTTTCGGGAAATGTGAAACACCATTTCAGAAGAAAGAAGTGGGATTTAGGAATTTCTGGAAGATTTTAAAACATTTCAGGAAGTAGAGGAAACAGATCCCTACAAATCTGAAACATATCTGTAAAAACAAGTGTTTGAAGAGAGTTCTGAAACATTCCAGACCTCCTGCATGTGTTGTGCGCCCACAAAAGAAGTTATTTATTAATTTTAATTTGGACCTCCAAACCCTAAAATCAATCTAATGAAACCTAAAATGACCCCTAAAATTTTAAATAAACAGCCTTGGGCCTCCCAAGCACATCAAATACTTTATAAATTCTGTGTTGTTTAAATGATGGCAAAAGACGTTGACACTGATCTTGCTTGAGGGTTTGATTGGTTACAATCTTCATTGCTTGGGGGTTTTTCTTGCCTGGTGTGGAATAAAGTAAGACCTGCAAAATACAGGTGAAGCACTGGCTATATAATGTAAGGATGCGAGTTGAGAGGAAGAAAGGGAGGCAAGTAACGAGGAAGCAACAGTTATTAATGTTGCTGCTGAAGAATGAAATCGGTATATTTGGAAATTTGAAGATGAAGTTGCATAGATGGGACAGGTAACACCACATGGACAGACCTGTTACTCATCCACTCCTGGCTCTTGGCTGTGCTTTAGGCTTTGAAGATTTGATTCCTTCCAACCTTGAATTCCAGTTTCCTATTGCACCAACAGTAGTGAGGTGCTCTACAGCCCAATATTGGGGAGTTGTTGTCACAGTAGATAACATTGCATTAAATTTTTTAAAAAGAAATAAATCAACCTAATTAAATAAAAATGACCTAAATCCATTCTAAAGTTGGATCTACCAAACACTGAGAGTGAAGTCACATGACACGAGGACACGCGACACGGAGGGCACGTAAATACGAGTATTTGACACGAGACACAGCGACCCCAGAAACTGGACATGAGGGACACGTTATATATATATTACAAAAACACTGAAATCTACTGCCTGGTCCATATAGATATGAATCATGATGATATCTATTTAGTATTTGTTATACACTATTTACTATTTAGTTTATTAATTTACTACATCAATGATGTTCACAGATCAATGTTCATTGTTCATGTTATAACTCTGTTATTAACTTCAAACAGGTTTGATCATGTTCAAACTTCACATAAGGTAGTTTATAAATCATAAATTTATGTGTTCAAACTTCACTATTGACCAGAGCGTTTTTCGAGTTTTCCCTCCCTTTAGACCTCAAAGGTGTAATGAGTAGTGAACACATGACGGGGAGGTGGCCTTTTTATTTGAACACATGATCTATACGTGGTCACTGGTCATAAAATGTGGTCAGTGGTCACTGGTGTATAATAAAGCAAAGTTCCATAGGCTATAACACAACTTACAGGAAATTTAAGTGCTCCAGAGTCCAAACTCTCAGCAAGCGAACGCTTGTCTCCTGCATCTCCAGGTCCAGGTCGATGTGAAGTTGTGAACTGTGCTCTCAATGTGAAGTTGTGAGAATTTCGCTCGAATATGATGGAATTTATCACACTGCACAACAAATTTGATTTCTACGGTGAGCAAACTAGACCTCGACAACGAACAATGACAAAAAAACCCAAACATAAACTATGTTGCAGGTTTTAAATGTCACTTTTCATGGGCCACGTGTGCTAAGAGCCAGAAATGTTAGGGCACGTTTTTGGCACGTCCAAAGCATGTGTCTCGATTGGAGGACACAAATAAAAACGTTTTTGACACGTTTTAGGGCACGTTTCGTGTCCAACACGTAAAATACGGGACACGAGACCTTGAGGGACGTGTCCTGTGACTTAGGCTGAGAGTGATCACATTTCTTAATTTGTAATTTTTTAATTATTTAATACAAAGGAATTAATACGTGACATGGAATTATATGATTTAAAAAAAAATTACATATTAAAAAATTTGACGCTTTCATCATTTGATAGATCTGGGTTTAAGATAGAATCTAGATCTAGGCTGGTAATGCGTAATTGAATAAATGTTCTGGTTTGGATTTCATAAATTCTTTTAATGATAGAATTTCATTTGGATGTATGGTGTTGTAGATTATTGTTGTAGAAGTGCTGAAACATTCTTCTTATTGCTGTTGAATTATAGTAGTCTATGAGAGCACATACAATCCTATTCTTTTGGAAAATCATTCCCAAAAACTGAGATCAGAGACTTATTCTCCATGTTTATCAAATGATGAATCAAAATTGTTATAGGATTAGTATGAATACAAGCCTACCTTGGGACTAAAGCTATGTTACCGGATCCGTGGGTCGGGCTAGTTCGATCTGGGGATCAGATACTGATCTGGATCCGCCAGGATCCACTCAGTTCACGAATAGTTTGTAGTAAACAACGCCTGCAAAATCAAATGCGTTTTACTGCTGCTTGATCGAAGAGTCTGCAAAAGAAGGTGTGTCGGTTCGGACCCATCGAGTAACAACATGTGCAGACTCGTTTATAAATGTGTGTCGAAACATTTGACATTAAAAACCTGCTTTCGAAGAATGGCCCATTCCTAGTAGGAAGGGTCTGAAAACGAAAAGGAAATTGTGTCGGCCGCACAACAACATGTGCAGTCCTATTAAAAAATGTGTGTCAGAACATTTCAAATATTATTGAAAAGTCCATTGTTGAATCTCACAATTATTCAGTTGCTTATCTGGACATTTGAAATATTATTGAAAAATCCTTTGCTGAATCCCACCATTATTTATTGGCTGGCCAGGTCTGACATTACCTTATTATGCTGCGAATTATAAATTGCCAGCTCTCATGCGTTTAGTCTTGGATGGTTTTTATTAAATTCCTAAATCCAGTTCACTTTATTATCCAATCTAAATAGTTTGTCTCCCTTTATTTTAGTTTATGTTTACACATTTAGTCTTGGATGGTTTATATTAAATTCTTAAATCCAATTCACTTTAAAATCCAATCTAAATAGTTTGTCTCCCTTTATTTTAATTTATGTTCATTATTTTATAATAGTTGATATTATGTTGTACATTAATTGTAAACTATTTAATTTGTATGAACACTTAATATTCAATACTTATAAAAAATATATTAATTCTAAATTTATTAATGAAATATATTAATTGTTTTAAACAAGTGTTACATTATATATATATTATATTTTTTAAAATATAAAAAATATATTTATATTATTTGTACTTTCCGTTTCCTTAGCGTATCCAGATCCTGGCTGGCTTTTCAAAACATTAGCGAATCTGGATCTGTATTCGTATCCGAATCCGAATCCTGGAAACTTAAGACTAAAGGGATATTTCATATGACAATGAATATGTAGTACACCTATATAGTATAAGCATCTTGACCACCTATAATTAATCAATATATGTTGATGTTTACATTTCAAATTTTATATCAGGGTCATAAGGGTTTATGCTTTGTATTGGAGGTGTAAGGAGATTTTTTTCTTTTTTTGTACTAGGGATATCAACAATTTAATGATGCTTGAATTTGGCACACAAAATGGGAAGACTCACCCTGCATGGAAATAGAAATTGGATGAAATTCCTTGGTATCATGATCTTTTAGAGTTGGTCATTGGAGTAATTCAAAACGAGATCCCAGTGATTAATAAAAAAATGTTGTGGTACTTCTCATTGTTGGTTACAAAGATGATATTCTTCCTCATATTAGAGGTCTTAGCACAGTGATTTAAGAATTAAAAAAATTCTATGAAACCTCTAATGAACTTTGAATTTTATTTTTGCGGAACAAATTAATAAATTGGAAGATGATTGAATCTGATTGTATAACAGATCATTTCCAGGAATTGCAAAAATTGAATTTTGAGTTATCAACAATAAATATTGAAATTAGTGTTGGAAATACTGAGTGGGGGGTGAATCAATATTTCATTTTTTTCTCTGCAATCAATTAATTTTAATTGTACAGAGCATTAATTATCAGTATCATTAAATTAAAACACAAATAAACAACACCATTCAACAATGCACAACATCCAAGATAGTACACAAGAGATTTGTAGTTGGAAACCCTTCCGGGAGAAAAACGACTAAATGCTTGTTAATATAGGTCTTCAAAAGTTTACATCAATGGGAAGCTCTAACCTCCAAAATTTCCAGCTCCAACTGAAGGATACTCCAACCCCCCCCTGGTTTACAGGCTCCAACCTCCAAAAATTTCAGCTCCAACTGAAGGAGGTTCCAACCCCTTGGTTTAGAGGCTCCAACCTGAAGGATGCTCTAACGCCATGGTTTACAAGCTCCAACAGTAAGGACACTCCAATGCCTTGGTTTATCAGCTCCAACACCTTGTGCAGGTTTTGACCTATCCTAGCACCACCTTGCCACCTAGAAGTGTTCTCTCGCTCCGACTTGAAGGAGTTTCCACTCTCCTACCTTGCACCACCCTACCAACCTAAAAGTATATGATATAGATTGTTGGCTCTCATACCAGTGACAATGACCCACGTATAATGATATTCAATAAACTCCTCAACTGCTAATGTATGCTTCAGATGTTCAATCAATCTGCAGAGCACAAAATTGCTCCTTGTAAACTGTCAACTTCTACTTCAATTCTAATCATACCTTTAGTCTGCAGAGTTGCACTGTTGTACCTTAAGATGCCCTTGAACTGGTGTCAAATGCGCTACTGATGCCTGAAGTTTTCTTTGCTTATCAAGCATCTCAACAATGTATGCTTACTTGTCAATAATCAAACCCTAGCCACAATTTCAATAAACCAATGATACGGTATCATATGCAATGCAAGCCCTAGTAGCAACTTAGTCCTCATTCAAGCACAGATCAATGCATCAACTCCAACTCAGATCTGTTAATTTTACTGTCATCAACAAATCTCTGTCAGCAAGGATCAAGTTAGATATGCTGTGATCAAAGCAACCTGATCCCTGCTTGAGCCTTTAGTTACCAGTCATACAATTTTACTAAAAATCTGATTTCAATATGCTTTCTCTGACAGCCGTCAACCTTAACTTAGCCATATTTTCAAGTTTCAACTGTATATTACTTCAGCCCAATACGCTCCGACTTGAAGGAGACTCCACTCTTCTACCTTATACCACCCTACCACCCTAAAATTATATGATATAGATTGTTGGCTCTCATACCAGTGACAATGACCCACGTATAATGATATTCAATAAACTCGTCAACTGCTAATGTATGCTTCAGATGTTCAATCAATCTGCTGAGCACAAAATTGCTCCTTGTAAACTGTCAACTTCTACTTCAATACTAATCATACCTTAAGTCTGCAGAGTGCCACTGTTGTACCTTAAGATGCCCTTGAACTGGTGTCAAATGCGCCACTGATGCCTGAAGTTTTCTTTGCTTATCAAGCATCTCAACAATGTATGCTTACTTGTCAATAATTAAACCCTTGCCACAATTTCAACAAATCAATGATACAGTATCATATGCAATGCAAGCCCTAGTAGCAACTTAGTCCTCATTCAAGCACAGATCAATGCATCAACTCCAACTCAGATTTGTTAATTTTACTGTCATCAACAAATCCCTGTCAGCAAGGATCAAGTAAGATATGCTGTAATGGCATGCTGTGATCAACGCAACCTGATCCCTGCTTGAGCCTTTAGTTACCAGTCTTACAATTTTACAAAAAATCTGATTTCAATATGCTTTCTCTGACAGCCGTCAACCTTAACTTACTCAGCCATATTTTCAAGTTTCAACTGTATATTACTTCAGTCCAATACGCTCCGACTTGAAGGAGACTCCACTCTCCTACCTTATACCACCCTACCACCCTAAAAGTATATGATAGAGATTGTTGGCTCTCATACCAGTGACAATGACTCACGTATAATGATATTCAATAAACTCCTCAACTGCTAATTTATGCTTCAGATGTTCAATCAATCTGCCGAGCACAAAATTGCTCCTTGTAAACTGTCAACTTCTACTTCAATACTAATCATACCTTAAGTCTGCAGAGTGCCACTGTTGTACCTTAAGATGCCCCTGGTACCTTAAGATGCCCCTGAGCTGGTGTCAAATGCGCCACTGATGCCTGAAGTTTTCTTTGCTTATCAAGCAACTCAACAATGTATGCTTACTTGTCAATAATCAAACCCTATCCACAATTTCAACATATCAACGATACAGTATTGTATGCAATGCAAGCCCTAGTAGCAACTTAGTCCTCATTCAAGCACAGTTCAATGCATCAACTCCAACTCAGATTTGTTAATTTTACTGTCATCAACAACCCTGTCAGCAAGGATCAAGTAAGATATGCTGTAATGGCATGCTGTGATCAAAGCAACCTGATCCCTGCTTGAGCCTTTAGTTACCAGTCTTACAATTTCACAAAAAATCTGATTTCAATATGCTTTCTCTGACAGCCGTCAACCTTAACATACTCAGCCATTTTTTCAAGTTTCAATTGTATATTACTTCAGCCCAATACGCTTTTCATCAATCCCAGCAATGTATCAGATCTTAACTGCACAAAGGCATATATGACATAATAGTAAATACATGTGTCCCTGCAACACAATTAGCTGCCATAAACCCTAACAGCATATAGCATTGAATAAATCTTGATAGCTGCAATTTCTCACTAACAACATGTAACCAAAGCCCCAGCATTCATACTCTGAATCACCATTTGACACTAGCAACATCCCTGCATTCAAGATACTTATCAATGACAAATGTCATCCCTATGTCAATCTCACTGTCAAATCTGACGAGCATATCTATTCTCTGCCACAAAAGAAATAATGAAAAACCGATCATGCATTTAACCACAGCGAGGTGTGCTCCAATGGCATCAGATGTTATTTTCAAGGACATTCATCGCATGATTTCAAGAATGAGTCCCTTACGCATTCCAGTCAGCCCATGGATGTAAATCAAATGGATCCTCTCAATTTGAAAAAATAGTAAATTACTGCCGCTTCCTGGAATTTAGTTATGCACAACCCCTACACACATTAACTTATACAGGCTTATGCACACAGGATATGGTATGCTCAGTAACAGGGGAGTTCATGTGCTTCTAAATCGCAGTCTGCCTACTAATCACTCTGATTTACAGTTGCATCAATCAGCTACTTGACTAGGTATGGGTGCGGATGGATGTAAATCAAATGGATCCTCGCAATTTGAAAAAATAGTAAATTACTGCCACTTCCTGGAATTTTAGTTATGCAAAACCCCTACACACATTAACTTATACAGGCTTATGCACACAGGATATGGTATGCTCAGTAACAGGGGATTTCATGTGCTTCTAAATCGCAGTCTGCCTACTAATCGCTGTAATTTACAGTTGCATCAATCAGCTATTTGACCATGTATGGGTGCGTACTCCTTCGATACATGCTTTTGAACCTGTGCTGAAACAATAAAAAGACACTAAACAAAATGAGCGCTGGTGCAGTGTGTTCAGAACAATCAACCTCTCAGATTAAGCTCCAATAGACAATTTGAACTGATAGAATATCTGGTCTTCATATTCAGCAATTGAGTTCCAAAACACTAAACTTCAAACAGTAATACGCGACATACTGAGATGACATCAGAGAGAGCAGGATAGTTTGGTAGATCACACTGGCCAGAATGCTCTGTATACTCCGGTAGAATTAACAAGCGAGACCACATGAGATACTGTCCATAATGCCCCACACAGCACAGGAAAAGATTTATTACATTCCCATATCCCTCGAGAGAGACAGATGAACTGATTGCATCCCACTCAGCAGGTTATAAAGTGAGACGTGAGACTTTACGTAAGGCCATACTGACCACCCATAACATACAGGCCAATCCTCTACCACAGGAATAATCACTGAACAAAGATATCGCACTCATAAGACTACCACCTAAGTCAACAGGTTCGTGTTCGTGTTCGAGTTCGATGACGTTGAAATTCAAATAAAGTTTGGCACCTAAAATTTTGCCGATAAAGTTCGGCATAAAATTCAACACATCGAAATTTGAAAAAAATAAGTATATATATATATATATATATATATAAACAATTTTAAGCAGGCTGAAAGATAAATATGATGCACATAAATAAATAAGCATGTCAATTTTCAAAGTGGATAATGCACATTGCAAACACATAGGATTATTGCTCAAACATTTACATCATTTCCACATATAAACCATGAAAGCGAGTGCCAAATTGCCAATAAAGAACCAACTTCAGTCTTCCATACATAGTAAACAAGGTGAGGAATTCATCATATACATTAGCAGTAGCTACTAGCACCCATAAGAATATCAAATTCAACAAAACCATGGGCCATATCAGATTTCATACATTGAAAACAATATGATAAAAAAGTATTCAAAATATATATACTTTAAAGTAGTTTGGCAGTTTTAGAATATTGTTCATGCAGAAAGTAAACTAGAAGTCTAAAACGAGAACACAAGTTTTATTCTTGATGTTCTCGTGGCCCACTTTTGATATCAAAAAGTTCTATATCATCAAGAGCAGTAGAGGTGGCGAATCCGCTAGATGCCGCAGCATCAAATTCATCACTCAATTCCCTATCAATGTCACTTCATTGTAAAAATCAGCTTCATCCCTTGATGCATTAGGAACATGATCGATCCACAGAGTAGAGGAATTGGATGACTCTTTAGCCACATTTTTCAAAGCCAACTGCAAGCTACTACGAACATAAACAAGATCTTCTAATCTTTCAGATAACAATCTATTTTTTTTCTTGGAATGAATGTGGTCAAAGGAACGCCAATTCCTTTCACACACTGATGCACTTGATCCCTGACTTAAGATACGAATTGCAAAAGTTTGCAATTCTGGTGCCACTGAACCATAAAACTCCCACCATATTGTTGGATCACTTTTGCTCCTATCATACTTTGCTGATTGTGTTACAAATAACCCTTCTTCTGACTTGTATGCCCTCAACTGACTTCTGACCAAACTTGCAATTGTTGGATCTGGATTTAGCTTCTCAATAGCTTGGATAAGTCCATTCATGACTTCTTCATCCCTATGTCTTGATAACCCAAACAATCTAGGGTCCAAATAACACGCTGCTGCATGCAATGGACTATGCATCGTTTTCCATCTTTGATCAATTACTTCCCATATCTCCTGGTAATCAACTTCCACATTATTAAAAGCATTTGCAATCGCCTCTTTGCAACGATCAATGTTTTCATAAACAAAACCCATACAAGGTTTGTCACCATCAACCATGTAGAGCACATTAACAATTGGGTCACATATTTTTAAAACCTTGTCTGAATTTTCCCAAAAGCTATTATTGAGCACTATTTGTTCAACATGTTTCCCCTTAGTTTTTTTTGAAAGGAGAGATCTTTCCCACTCAGTATTGCAGAAAACAACTCTTAGGCTTGTTTTTTCCTCAACAACTATTTTCAGAATTATATAAAAAGTAGCAAACCTTGTATCACAAGGCCTCAACAACTCTTTAGATGCATTCTTCCTATATATGCTCAAAGTGAGACGATGGTTGATGATGAAGTTTGCAATTGTTTTGGCTCTTCGGATTGTCTCATTGACCCAAGGAAATTTGGCTAAATCATGCAACATAAATCCATGTAGTGAGCTGCACAAGGGGTCCAATAAGGATG
Organism: Pinus albicaulis; assembly: GCA_034641835.2. NCBI lineage: Eukaryota > Viridiplantae > Streptophyta > Pinopsida > Pinales > Pinaceae > Pinus > Pinus albicaulis. The sequence continues at coordinate 317,321,144 of CM076576.1, read as the reverse complement.
ATTATACTTTTCCATAATCATCTTCCCTACACCAACACAATTTGATGCATTATCTGTAATAACATGGACCACATTTTTCTCCCCAACCTCTTGAATTGCTTCATCCAAAATTCCAAAAATAAATTCTGATGTCTTCACTTGATCCATTGCATTAATTGCCTTCAAGAAAAGTACCCCTTGAGGACTGTAAATAAGCACATTGATCAATGGGCGATGACACAAATTTGACCAACCATCACTCCAAATTGTGCATCCTGTATGCTTCCAAGACTCTTTAATCTCAGGCAATTTTTCTGTCTCTCTGTCTTTTGTTTTTTTTAGCAAAGTGGTCCTTAAAGCTTCAAATCCGAGAGGAACATAGCCCTTCCCAAAATCAATGGCCTTTTTAATTACATTTTTAAAATATGGACTCTTGGCCACATAAAAGGGAATTGCACATGCATAAAAGAATTTTGCAGCAACATCATCAACTTCTTGTCTCTCCACATGTTTCCAGAATTGATTTAATGTTTTGGTTCCACTTGTTTTTAGTGGAGTAGAACTTGATGCACCAATGGTTGAGATTGAATTAATGGTGTTTGAGGAAGACATGGCAATCTCCCTCTCAATTTACTACCTCTTCTTCTCCCTTTTTTCCTTTTCCATCTTTGAAATGAAATAGTTTTTCTCCACTGTGTTTTTTTGTTCATCTGAGATCTTAGTGCAACCTTCAACACCACCTCCACTTCCATTGCTAATACTGAGAAGGTGATCCACTGCCCTAGTTAAAGAGCCAGTGAATTAATGTCCACACAGTCGACACAAAATATTTTTGCCTTCTTTTTTGACAAAATTCCATGCTACTACAGTTGATTTTGTGGGTGCCATTGAAATCTGAAGGTTTTGATTGCTGAAGTAAAGGCTGAAATGTTTGCATTTTTTTTTAATTTACATTTGAGTTAGTTCTAGGTTTTTTGCAGCATGAAATTTTTTGTAAACAATAGTTTTTTTTTAAATTGTATAATTTTTTTAAAAACTGTATATAAATAGTAAGTTTCCCCTTCTTTTTTGTAAACATTAATTTTTTTATAAACAATAAACTTATTTAAAAAATTTTGCAGTTGCCTACCTGGATTCTATCACTGTAAGGTTACTGGGCGATGAGCTTGTAGGCAGTGGGCAGTGGGGGCCGGAGTCCGGAACACTTGAGTGGCAGTGGAGCTGGACGCTGGAGCAGTGGAGCGGCAGGTTGCAGCGTGAGGCTAGACACTGGAGCGAGAGGCAGCCTGAAGGCTGGAGTGGCAGTGGAGCTGGAGGCTGGACATTGGATGCTGGAGCCGCAATGGTGCTGGAGCTTGGACGCTGGAGCAGTGGAGTGGCAGCTTGAAGGCTGAGGCTGGACACTGGACGCTGGTCACGATAGCAGTCTGGTCACAAGACTCTTGGAGGAGAAGTCGCGGACTCCCGGAGGAGCAGTCTTGACATTGGAGGGTGGAGCAGTTGCGGAGGAGGCTGGAGCACTCAGCAACGTCGTTGTCATGGAGCAGCCGCAAAGGAGCATCGTCGTCGCGGGCGCTGTGGTTGCAAGAGGCTGAGAGTAGTGGTTGTGACTTGCGAGAGGATGAGAGTAGTAGCACGCCAGAGGTGAGTCATCTGTCGGGCTTTTTAGCCTTAAAACAAAACAAAACTAAAACGTCTTGCCGAACCTAATCAAATTTTCACGATTTTTAAACGAATTTTTAAAAAATTCATTGGAGTTCGCCATTTTGTTCGGGTTCGAGTTTGAGTTCGAGTTTAAGTTCGGCGAAGTTAAACGAATTTGTTCGACATTTCTTTAAGTTCGACGACTTTTGAACTTCAACGATAAAATTTGCCGAACCTGGTGACTTAGACTACCACCATACAACAAAAACATGTTGCGCTAATCCTCAATAGCAGTATAGAATACCACAATACAGAGAATCAATAATTCAACTTTAACAGAATCAATAATTCCTGTGCCAAATAGAAGTCGAACTTTAACAAAATCTCGAAGCCATACACAAATCAAGGTATCCTAAACTCACTGCCCCAAATAGAGATTCATTATCACAAAATTCGTTGTCCTTCAAGAGATTTTTCCTTGTGCCAGAGTAAAAGAAGAGAGATAAAAATGTGTCCATTAGGGTGGAATCTTTCACCACTGAAATGGATAGGGGAAAGGGATCTTAAAACCCTCAAAGCTAATGCTCAAGAAACAAATGAGATAATCCACCATGATAATTCAATTGAATCCAATACTGTTGAATTAATAGATAAGCGCAGAAAGAGGAATAGACATTGATTTTAGATTATTCTCTAATATCATCCAGAGAAGAGGAGGTATGATGCCTCCATCAGTTTCAGCAGCTTTACCACAATCCGTGTGCTCTATTTTGGAGAGTTCATTGGCAAGAAATGATTGTGTTTGGACCGATCCTTGGACAAGCTGGTGGACCTGTTGAATTTCCACGATCTTGGGTCCAGGTTAGAGTCTTAAAATCACTGACGCTACCAAACCAAGAATGCCAACCAAAACTACTTTGCGCAACGGAAAATATAAAGTAGTAAATTACATATGCACAAGAATACATAATTTTTAACAAAACTATACAACAATGTACAACCCAATCTTCGTTATATTAAACCAAACTGAATAATACAACAACCTATGGAATACAAGATACAATGACAAACATGCTACCCAGACTCGATGTCTTAACTCATCATGGTTGTCCTTCACTTCTGTACTTCTCACTAGTTGCCCCTTAGTCTTCAAAGGACAACACATCGAGACTCCAGGAGGGCTGCCACCTAACACTGCTGCATGTCACTTCTGCTGCATGTACATGGGATGATCCAATCTGCTCTCTAGGTTGGACAATTCACGAGCTCCCATTTGCTAGGCTAACAGTCACTTTTGTCCATCAAAGTGTTGCACTTTCGGCACCAATCTTCACCCAACCTTCAACTCTTCTTCGTCATGTCAAGATATCTTGTCTAGGGCTACTTTGGGTAGCCAACACACTGCCCTCCACCATATCAATGGCACCCAATGATACACTGCGAAATCTCCTAATTGATGTCTTCTTACCACCCAAGTCAACTTCAATTCATGGCTCTCACAGGCTGCAATACAAACTGATCCACAAATCACGGATCCAACACCTACAAGATGCACCTTCAACTCATTGTTTTAAGGTCTGCTCCATGCTGCAAGTCTGGACTGGTTAGGGCACAAAACACAGTCCCTAACAACCCTCAATTTCGATCCAGAATTGCTCCTATGTACTGCGGTTTTCCTTCAATGGGAGGCTACCCCTCCACAATGCAACTTTAGGGCAGTTTCAAGCCCTTAACACAGATTTTCCCTCCCTTGATTGCAGCCACACCCTACAGGTCTTGAAACAAGCCTGCGACAACCTCTTTTGAGGATTGTCCACCCTCAACAAGACCCTCAAACAAGTCTCCCTTGCCTCGACCTTCAAGAGCAGGTCCTCGACCCTCGTATCAACACTTCGACCTCTTGAAATAAGCTTCATACAACCCTAATTCTCCATGTTGGTCTGTTCTTCTATGTATCACTGGTAAAGAAAGGAAAGAATGACTATTGTATTAAATGTTACTTTTGTGCTAGGAGAAAGAAATTTGCTGCTACAAGGAAACCTTAGGGCAAAATTACCATAGTACACTATAGTTTCATGCTCAAAGTCTAGGTCAAAGCATGTTCTTCATGCTTCTAGTGCTTGTTGAGTTATAGAAGAATTTTTGTCATGTATTGTAGTCTTATTTGTACTTGTAACAAAAGAAAATCATTATTTTTTAGTCTAAAAAGTCATTTTGTCCTCGAAGACCAAGTTCGCTCTGCCAAGGAGATATCGGCCTAGAAGAGGCCTATTTGACCTCTTGAGAGGTATATATATAGCATCAGACTTCAACTCATTTGGAGACACTTCACAAGTTCAATCTGCAACAAGATAAGAAGGCAATCTAGAGCGAAAAGTCAAAGTGAAGGAAGAAGACCTAAAATTTGATCATTTTTGCCCACATGTGTAGGGGAGTTAGGGTTTTTATGCGAGTTGCAAGGCTGAGAGTTGCAGGTCATTATTGCAGAGTTAAAGTTTCAAGGTCGAAGTTTTGACAGAAGCAGATTTTGAAGAGTTTGGCCTTCGTTGACTTTGGTAGACTTTGACTTGTTTGGAAGATATTTGATTGGAAGGTTGACTTAGTGCTTGGGAGGAATCTTGTCTTTGGGTCTTGGAGGTCTCATTTTGATTTGATTATATAAGAAGACAAGTATTCTTTCTAGGTTTCCCCCTTGGAGAGGTTTTTCCTTGGCTTGGAGCCTATATCTTGTGTATTTGTGATCTTCATGTTTTTGGTAATTTCTTGATGAAGAGGTAAATCTAAAAGTAATAAGAGGCCAACAAATATCACAAGTAATTATCAAGGAAAATCAATTCAAATCTATAAATACCTTGATTTTCCAACACATCCAACACCTAGATCTACAAGACATGACAAAGTAGCAACACTCAATTGTGAGACGCGTAAGGGGTTGTCATCAGTTTTATAAGGACTGAACCGAACTAGCCGATGCAGACCAGTCCGACCGTTTTGAGGCAAAAACCAGTTCGAACAAGTGATTTGAATCGTTTTTTTCTGGTTCAGTATGGTAAAGCCACATAGAACGCAGCAAGTGGGGTCTAATTTGCTTTTTTTCTCATGTACGAGTGGATGGAACTAGTATTTAGTCAAAAGCGCCAAGCCCTTTGTGTACCTTGATGTTAGTGGCATTGGTTGTTGAACTCCTCTATCATGAGCCTACTAAAAAAATACCCATCACTCAAACAAAATCTTGACTTGACATGCTATGATTTTTCTATCTTATTTTAATGCTAAGAGGGTGATATTGATGACAAAGATCCCAATATAGGTAATAATTATGTACGTAATATAGGTAATAATTATGTACGTATTTGTTGTAGCATAATTTTTCTTGGATGCTAGAGGCCATGTGGAGCTTGTTTGCTGATGTATTTTCAGTTTAGAGATGGATTGCACTCGGTGCTATTTTGGTTATGTGCACCCTTACATGATATATAAATGAGAAATTTTGCTTATTTGTGTATAAATGGTTTGGATTCAGATGGATGCACAGGAATATATATGTTTTTCTTTAAAATTTGAATATTTTATGTGTTTTTGGTTGACTGGTTTTTTCATCCAGTTTCTGCACGGTTCTGACCAGTTCCTAGTATGGGGGGTGTACCGGTTTCTGTATGGTTCTGACCGGTTCCTAGTCTAGGGGGTCTCCCGGTTTCTGTATGGTTCATTGACCGGTCCTGTTCTGATAACTATGGTTGTCATATAAAGCTTCAAAATAGTTCACACTTGACTAATAGATCTCGACAAGAAGTAATCTCTTCTACACAAAGGGCCATCACTCAGGCGTAATCCAACTCCTCTAGCTAGATTTCTATATAGATTTTCTTTCCTTTGGCCTCGGATAGTAGGAGAGCTTGACATTTGGCTTTGGAAAAAGACCCCTCTCTTTGGTCTAATGAAAGGCACCTAGGGCATTAAGGCTTTCCTACCCTTGTCTCCAGAGCATTGTATTTTCCTTTCAGCATTGTCTTAGTCATACCTAGATCTTAGAGATCAACTTTGTTTCTTTCTTTAATAAGAGTGGCATTTGCATTCCCACTTTGTCTTGCCACATATGTCATATATTGGACATTAATACAATTATATTAGATCAATTGGTTTTAAGAGAAGTAATTTTGATGCTAACTTGTATAAGGAAAAGAAATTATCATTGTGGCTATATATGCGGATGACATAATAATGACAAGGTTCTGAGTTGATCAAAGAAGAAACAGATAATCTTTGCAAATAATTTGACATGATTGAAATGGGATAACTATGTTATTGTTTGAGAGTTGAGGTTTACAGCAACAAAATAGGATTTCCATCCCACAGGTAAAGTACGCTGCAAAATTGTTAAACAAGTTCAGAATGGAATATTGCCTTCCTTGTTGGATATAATGCTCTAATAATATATATATATATATATATATATATATATATATATATATATATATTTTCTAATGTCAATGTCACCTTCTTATAAGTGACTATTAAAATTATAATTAGATAATATTAAGATAGTTCCATTGTAATGGTAGCACAACTACCTCACCAATGACATAAAAAGAGATTGACCTCATTGTATCGGTTGATTTCATGGTAATAAAAGTACACTTTTTACATGAATCCATTTTTTTATCATGTCTGGATCTTTTTTGTATGCTTAAAAGTTTAACATGCTATCAGAGCAAAAAGATTCAAAGTCCACTATTTGTTCATGATCGTGATGATCAGACATGGCTTTCATGAACCTTGCAAGTGTTCTCTTGTTTGAATGCTCATCTAATTGTCCAGACCATGTTTTCATGCCGAAGATGAGCTAAAGTTCTGTGAAATGGTCAGGAGTTATATGATATGGGGAACTTATTATGGTTAGTGTTTCTGGTTTCGCAAGTAGTTCTTTCAACCACCCATGATAATAGAAACTTTTCATTAGCTAACTGTAAATGGTTATTGTACAATGTAAACCAATATGCTCTTTTCATATTTAATGAGAAGTAGAAGGACAAGAATGAAATATTACCGAGGGGAGATTGAACTGTATCACAATATGATAAGAAGTTTAGAAATATTAACTGTGTTAAGTTTATGCCTTTGGTTTTGCATACTTTTGTACAATGTTTTCTTTATTTATTGTTGAGTCTTTTCCATTATTTTGCCCATGTCCTCCTTCCTTTTCACCCAAATCTAAATGCCTTTTGCTACTTTGGATTTGATATGCAGATACAAGCGCAAGAATCTCAAAGAATTGCACAAAATGCTTCACAAATGTAATGAACAACTTAAAAAGTTCAGTCATGTCAACAAGAAAGCATTGGATCAATATGTCAATTTTACAGAACAAAGAGAGGAGTTACATAAAAGACAAGCTGAACTTGATGCTGGTGATGAGGTATGATAGTTTGTTCATGCTAGTGTGACTTACTTCCTTCTGTTGATGAGTATAAATTAGAGAGAAGATTTATTTTTTCATATGTTCATAGACATGTAATATTATTTAAACAAGCCAGATGGTTATCTTTGCAGTAGATTGACTTGTGAATTATAACAGAAAATCAGAGAATTAATTTCAGTCTTGGACCAACGTAAGGATGAATCTATTGAGAGGACATTTAAAGGTGTGGCAAAGAACTTTAGGGAAGCATTTGGAGAACTCGTACAAGGTGGCCATGGTTCTCTCGTAATGATGAAGAAAAAGAAGGTATGCGAGTTCTGCTCTTGTTTGCAAAAGGAGACTTTTGACAGAGTAACTTGATTGTTATCTCAGCATCTCTTTTTGGATTCCAACGATCCTAGAATGTATACATGCCATCAAATTGGATACCAACAGATTGTGGTGTCTATATGTGAATCAAAATATTATGGTGTTTATAGCTTCACATGTCTTGTGTTTTATAATGTATGCATTTGATAATGTTTAGTATGGGTGGGGTGTATTCTGGGTGTGTGCAAGCTTTCTGACTGCATATACATACTCTGGATGATGATTCTAGGATTTACTGCTTTTTGAAAAATATGGTCAAGAAACCGTCCGATGTGCCAAACGTGCATCACAGTGTTACAGGACCGACTGGACCAGTCCAGATCCTTGAGCCCCTGAACTGGGGGTTTGAACTGGCCAGTACAGACTGGTTTGAGCAGTTCTGTTTGGGACGAAAAGAAAAATTAGAGGATTTAGTTCAGTCCTTCCATGAACCTTGGCTGGTTATGGTTCTGATAACTTCGACAGATCCTTCTAACACTTGGATTTTATTGACATTGGTGGCATTTTAATAATTTCAAACAACGATTTTGAATATATATTGCTTTTTGCAGGCTGGTGAGGTTGATGATGATGATCATGATGATGATGGATATCGAGATTCAGAACCTGATGGAAGGGTAGAGAAGTACATAGGTGTTAAAGTGAGGGTAAGGTTACTCCCTATCTGAGAAGAACATGTGATTGGGTCGTTGATATTTTTTGTTCTTTAACTTGTTGAACATGTCTGTTTACTCAAAAACTTGAACCTGTGAAGGTTTCATTTACGGGGCAAGGTGAGACACAATCAATGAAGCAACTCTCTGGTGGGCAGAAAACAGTTGTAGCATTGACACTGATCTTTGCAATCCAGCGCTGTGATCCTGCTCCATTTTATCTTTTTGATGAAATAGATGCAGCACTTGATCCCCAGTACAGAACTGCTGTTGGTAGTATCCTTTCTTGTGCATGCATTCACAAACTTGGTAGTGGTATATATTTTTGGTCCATTGCACTTGCCAGATATGTAGTAAACAGTAGCGGTTCTTCATTATGTCATTTTGGTTTTTGTGAATTTCTCCTTGACAAGTTTTTGAAGATATGATTAAGCGCCAGGCAGACACTGCAAGCACACAATTTATAACAACAACATTCAGGCCAGAGCTTGTAAAAGTTGCAGATAAGATATATGGTGTAACACACAAAAACAGAGTCAGTCGTGTTGATGTCATAACAAAAGAAGACGCGCTCTACTTCATTGAACAGGATCAGAGCCACCAACGCGAGTAACAGTTACCTCTTTTGTGCAAAGCCTGTATATTCTTTCAGACAGTATATGTATAATTGTTTGAAGGTATGATATTCTATGTACTAGTAGGTTAACCAAACAGGGGCAAATAATCTTTTGTTGAAGATTCTTATCCCATGTACACTACATGCTCATGTTTATGTGAACGACAGATTCAATTAAAACTCTCTTGACATTGACCAATATTATTTTCAGACAAGCAGGAAAGAGCATATGGGATGCCATAATCCTAGCATCTTGTTCCTGTCAAAAAGGCATTGCCAAGCAACCTTTAATGTAGATACTACTGTGTTACATTTGAGTGAATTTGCAGGCTTACAAATCAGATTCAACCTTTTAGTATCATGCTCGAATAGGCATTTTTAGAAAAGGTATTCTCTTGCAATTGGTACCAAAACAGACGTGCTGTCTCTTCTTGCCTATGTTATCACATGCTTCTGTTTCGTCCAAGTAATTTTTATTTTATGGTGTATCTTACATGAGCATGAATGAAATGTAAGATGCATATTTCTCCTTAAAACAAAAGGCACTGATATTGATTGCATTCTTTTGTGCTTGAGGAATATGCATTGTTGATCTTTTAATTATTTTAGGATGTTATTAGACTAGAATTGTAGCCAGTGATCCAATATAGCATGTTATTGGACTAGAATTATAGGTTTTCCCAGTTTATCATAATGCTTGATATGCTTGAATAGCACTATTGACAACCATTTTAAGCTAATATTATTTCACTGTGAGTCATGACGTCCATTTATTTTCCATTTCTATTTTATGCAGGGCTATTCTATCAAGAGTAGATAATTGCAAATAAGATTGTTTTCAATTGGTTTTTGTTGGGATGATATTTATTGCATTATCAATGAGGGTTTATTGCAAGGTTTTAAAACTCGGTCAGCTTGGATTCGAAGTTGGCCAAGTTGACGGAGTTGATGCCCCGACTGGGTCTTCAAAAAATTTGGGGTGTTGGAAATGTAATTAGGTTCGGTCTTCATAATTATCATTGTACTTGTATCAAAAGAAGAAAAATAAATTATGATTATGATTATTTTTATTTTTAGTCAAAGCATGTTCTTCATGCTTGTAGGGCATTTGAGTCAAAAGAAAGCTTATTACGAGTCAAAGTCCCATTTGGACTTGTAAGAAAAAAAGGAAATTGTTTTGAGTAAAAAAATCAAATTTGTCATCCACAAGTTAAGTTGGCCTAGAGAAGCACCTTTTCGACCTCCTAGATGTGTATATATACAAGTCAACTCAGCCATTTGGAGACCTTCAATTATCACATCGATTTTTGTGCCAAGAGAAGAAGAAAATCAGCCAAAGTTAAAGGACAGAGGGGAAAGTCAAAGGAGAGAAATTTGGAGTTTTCTGCCCTAAATTTGCTCACAGGTGTGATTTTTTTTGAAGAATTGCAGGCCCGAAATTTCAGGAGTTGACCAGATTTCAGAGATTCGACCAGTGTTGACTTTGACTTGGAGGAGAGCTGGCTTGAGGTCTTTGTGGCAGCCTTGGCCTTGGTTTTTGGGTCTTGGATATCTCACTTTGATTTGATTCTATAAGAATAGGATGATTTGATTCCCTATTGTAGGGTTTTGCCATTGCTTGGAGCGTACATTTTTGTGTTCTTTGTCTCTTGTGGTCTTCATGTTTTGTAATTGTTGGTAATTGTTTGATGAAGAGAAGATATTATAAGTAGTAAAAAACCAACAACATTCACAAGTACTTATCAAGTAAGAGAAATCTACTCTAATCTACAAGCACCATTGATTTCTCAACATGGCATCAGAGCTAAAGTAAAAGAAAGATAGACAGAAGATCAGATCTTGTTGGCTTATTTGAATAATCCAATGTTGAGATAATGTTGAGTGAAACAGGGGAAACTCCCATCGAAGCAATTGACATGGTGCGTCTTATAAGGTATCTAAAAAGAATTGAGCAAATGGGAGGAGGTAGATGGCCGAAAGTTATCTTCAATGAAGGTATGAGTGAAAGAAAGAAATCATGGATAAGACAAAACAACAAATGGATGCAAAAATGAAATATTTAACTTAATGCATGTCCCACAAATAGCAAGGAGTTCAAGAATTTTGTGCTGGAGAAGTTCCGTAAGGGTATATGGGGAAAAGAGTTGGGTAGAAAGAAGAAGTATTATGTTCAAGAATTCAACTCCACTTGTGATCTCCAACAAAAATAGTACATTGGAGCTAGCCTAAGTCACATGACACGAGGACACGAGACACGGAGGACACGTAAATACGAGTATTCGACACGAGACACCGTGACCTCGAAAACAGGACACGAAGGACACGTTTTATTTATATTTAAAAATAAAATAAAATATATATATATATACACAATTATACTTTCTTGAAATTTTAATTTTGAAATTCAAAATTCCCTCTCATTAGTAAATTACAATTATACAACTTACAACTTACAAGTTACAACTTACAACTTCAAGGCTACAAGCACATAAGAAATACTAAATACTAAATAGTCATTAAAACCATGGTCATTAGTCAATAAGTCAATGACTCGTGACTCATGAGTCATTAAAATGGAACTTCATCAAGGATTCGGATCACTGCTTCTATTGAAGCTAGGAGAGGTTGCATAAGTATCCAACATAGATGTGAAAGTGTCTCATGAAGCTAATGCAGCAAGGTAAAGAAATGATCCTCTTGCTAGGGACAAGTAATATTGCTAGCAATCATACACCATGTTTTCTATAGAGCACCTCAGCTTAGACATTAGAGTTGGCATAGCATTTAGACATGTAAAGAGGGCAAAGCCTTGTTCATTTTGATATAATTGATAAACCCAAACATGAATTCTAAATGGGATCCCAGTGAAATAATTTTGACTCAGGGCTGCTATGTGTACTAGTTGGTTTGTTTATTCTTTTGTTCCATTCTCTTGTTTTGGCCATAATCCTGTAAACTGTGTCTGAAAGCATGGTAAGTGTAATTGTGTAAGGATTCTGTGGCATAACAATGACAGAGTAGGTGTTTTCTATGAAAGTTATGTGATTTCATGAACTTTTACCTCTTGACTTCTGACTGACAAGTTTTACTTATCCTCCCTTGAACAACAGTGAGGACTTGTAACAGATCCTCCTCAGCCCACGAAGTAGAAGAACTAGCTATACTTCCCACACAAGTCCATTGTCAACATGATGAAGAGATAATCATTCTCGATTAAATAGGTAGTAAGGATAGTGCTAAAGTCTGAAAGCAAATTTCAATGTCTTAGGATCCATTTTTATTAGAAGTTGTCCCTTTAAAAAACTATTCCAGAGAAAATATAGATAAAATAATTTTATTAACATCCATAAATGAGCAAAACGGTAGGTCAATGGGAACCAAATGTATAATTAATAGTAAAAAATTGTAAGAGTGCCTGAGCAACTCCTAAAAGCTAAACGCTAAAAGTAAGGCATAAGCTAAAATAAGTTAACACTTAAACTGCAGAATGAGAGAATTACCAAAATAAAAGGTAGGCTCAGATATACATAGTAATGGTTTTATGGGTGCCCTAAATAGAATTATAGAACCCAAAAGCAGCAGGTAGTGTTTAGCAAAAAACCCAATGATAATGGTGTGTAATGGATTGGGAGTCGGGACTGTGGAATAGAGTCCAAAATAATGCTATAGCCTATCAATGATGTTGACCATTTTTGGCAGTATAGCAAGAGACTGTAAATGAGATTAGTCATGTTGCACTGAGGGATCAAGGCATGCCATCAAACTGTACATGGGACGTCCTAAAACGGAGGACACGAATGCTAAAACGGAGGACACGAATGCTAAAACGGAGGACACGAGTATTCTATTTAAGGACACGAATGCTAAAACGGAGGACACGTATTCGGTTTCGGAGGACACGAAAAAAAACGTATTGGACACGTTTTAGGTCGTATTTCGTGTCCAACACGTAAAATACGGGACACGGGACCCTGGAGGACGTGTCCTGTGACTTAGGAGCTAGCATTCCGTGGAGAGCAAAGGTTCTTATTGCTCAATTAAGAACTAACTCACATCAACTTTGGTGTGAAACAGGACGGTGGAAGAGACCTAAAGAAGCTTGGGAAGAAAGGGTATGTACTTTTTGCACTTCTGGGGTAGTGGAACCAGAAAAACATTTCATTTTGGAATGTGATGCTTTCAGAGACATCAAGTACAGTTACCACAGTATGTTAGCATCAATTCCATGGCATTGTCTTTTAAGTGAGGGAATTGTTAGAAGGTTGGGTCAGTGCATCATCAATTTGAGTAAGAAAATGATTAAATTACAAAAGGAAAAAAACAAGGAAGCTGGTAGTCTCGTAAACTATTTTTAGTCTCGTGGACGTTAAAATATCATTCATTCATTCATTCATATTGATTGTTGAACTCCTCTATCATGGCCTTAGTGAAAATGTACCCTTTGCAAAAATTAGAATCATTGATTAGACATGTTAAGTTTTTTCTACAAATATTATAAGACATGAATTAAGTAGTTTCATCAAAATTCGGTGGAGTTGAATAATGTGTGTAGTGTCATAAGGATGATTTTTTTCAGTAGAAAAAAACACTGTTATTTCTAACAGTTCATATTCATAGAGATCATGTCCATATTACATATAATCATTGCATTCAAATAAATGCCAGATTTAAAACTTATGAGAAAGCATCAAGATGATACTAGTGGCATAAGGATGATACTAATGATAATGATGAGGAGCTTGCCATATAAATGATTTTGTTCATTTACAAATAATGCTGTTTCTCAAAATTTCAATAATTTTTTGGAACCATAATTTGAAATCTTTATGAGTGATATTAATAATGAGGTTCTCTGTATGAGGGTCTCCCGCATGGATGATAGCAACCTTCAAGATTAGCGTCAAATAGCTCAAGATTAAAGTATAGGTAAAGACCGTGTGAGCTGCCTAAGGGATGTTGTCATGTCGTCATTGTGAAGATACTTGAACAAACTCTGACCGTGACCAACAAATTCTGTTGACTGAAGCCGTGCCGAATTGCAGTTTTATTTTGAGTCCAATTATAGAGGCTCATATCTTCTTTCACGGCTATGAATAGGGGTGAATAAAATCTCTGATATTTTATTTTGATATATTTGATAATGGTGAAGTGACGATTCAATTCTTGCAGAGGTTATTTTGTTTGATAATTGCATATTTCGTTGATATCTTGGCAAACATTCGGAGAATACCAGATACTCTGACACATTTGGAGTTTGAAGGGACGCTAAACAATTTAAAGAAGCTTGTGTTGGGTGACTGAATTTACCCATTAGACTTGTGTATGGCTTGGTATTTGGTGTGGGACGTTGGATTAATCACCGAGGTATTTTAATGTAGTTGCGGGGCTTACACTCTCCATGCCTGTCACAAACCATGGCTGTCATTCACGAGTATCAAAAAAGTATCAATGATTGAATATGGAATATGATGGGTGTCATTCACATGTAACAATAATTCAATAATTGTAGATGGAATATGCTCTTTTTGGGTAAATACGAGGAGGACAAGATCTGACTTGCCTAAGGTCAATCAGGGCAGGGCAGGGCTTAGTTCAAGAAGTCAAGATAGGAAGGGAGGGTAGTTTGAAAGATTGTATCAGTAATCTAGAAAGCTTACTGATAAGAAATAATTGCTTGGTTATTTGGAACAGGAGGCTAAATGTCATTCGTAGTAGTGTATTGATGATGATGCTTCTGAAGATGTTTCTAATTATCTTTATAATGATGTTTGTAATAGTAGTAACTCTTGCATCAATCTTGATATTACTTATGCATTGTTGGCTATAATGATTTGGTTTTTTTTTTTCTTTTTTAAATTTGAGAAACATATTTAGAGGTCTTGGGTCTTGATTGTTTTGCCAGAAGCAATATATAGGTGGATTTTGGAAGAGTGGATGTGGTGTTGTTCCAATAGAACTTGAATTAAGGCCCCTAAGACTAAGGTTTTGATATGACGAGACTTCATTGTCAAATGGAGATCATTTTGCCATTGAGTTTTGGGAGGGTTATTTTGTATTTGTATTTGTTTTCTTTGTTGCATGTCATACCATTGAAGTATTGAGAGTACAACCTACACCCATTAATGATTTGGTTGATGATAACATCCGTAAGTTGGACGTGAATGATAGTGGTGTTGATTTGTAGGGACGTTTCCACCTTTCATTGAGCAAGAATGGCATCATGCACCTTTTGTTCAATGGGAGCATAAATTTATCACATTGATATCCTCATCAGAGAGGGCAGAGTTCATCCAAGAGTTGAAATTCTTGTTATCATTGATAATGATGCTAATAAAATTTTGCAGAAGAGGCATAAGAAATAAAGTTTTGGATCAGTGCTAACTATTAAGATTGATTGTAGTTGCACTGGTGATTGGTTGTGGAAGCAGTTGAGTAGGTGTTTGAGGACTTTGTACAGATCTGTATAATTTGTTGTACACATAAAATTCTCCTTTTTATTATTATTGATTGATTGATTCAATGCAATTGCAATTTATCTTCTCTTGGATGGTCTTGCGAGCATGTTTTGCATGAAGTATAATTTTGATTCGAACCTAGTGTGTGAGCTAGATTAATTGTTTTCATCACTCAAGTTGCATTTAAGGTGGGAATATTGTTGAGCTTGATGCATGAACTTGGGTTGAAGTTGTTTATAACCCACTAATGGTTTCCTTTGGCTGACATAAATCAATAGTAAGGGTAAGGCGAAGCAAGTGAATCCTTAGGGATTGCTCGGATTAATAATGGTTCATGGACTAAGGAATCACTTTTAAGTACACATTGAAAAACTGAAAGGGATTTTAAGAAAACAAAAATAAACTAATTTTGCTCTTGGTTTTGTACTATTTTTGAAAAAGTTGTAATGGACTTGTGCTAGCTACTCTTGTTGTGTGATTTGGCAATGTTTATGTTTGTAGGTTCCATGGCTAAGATTTCTTGGTTGATAGCACTATGATTTTAGAAATTGTTCTGAACCATACTTTTCAAAATCGTGTTCCAATTCTTTGTGCATGAGGTCTTGTTGCTTCAGTTTTGTGTGTAGAGATGCTTTGGGGGTTCAAATTTTGAAAAAATCTCCAATGCAAACCTTATTGCATGAGTTTTCTTCACTACAAGGATTTGATGGCATTGTATGGGTAATTGTTCTATTGTACCTTGTTTTGGTCACATATTTTGACTATATGTGTTACTAGCATAGTTGTGTTAAAGAAAGATGTTGAGAGAAGTTATTCTTTAGAAATTATTTATGACATGTTTTGGTAATATGTTCATGTGGTTGTCATTAAGCGGTGGCATAAGGTCTTGTTGCTCCAGTTTTGTGTGTAGAGATGCTTTGGGGGTTCAAATTTTGAAAAACTCTCCAATGTAAACCTTATTGCATGAGTTTTCTTCACTACAAGGATTTGATGGCATTGTATGGGTAATTGTTCTATTGTACCTTGTTTTGGTCACATATTTTGACTATATGTGTTACTAGCATAGTTGTGTTAAAGAAAGATGTTGAGAGAAGTGATGTCTTTAGAAATTATTTAGGACATGTTTTGGTAATATGTTCATGTGGTTGTCATTAAACGGTGGCATAGTGATAATGCCACCTTCAACGATCCTCTAATTTGTGTTTTACAGAGGATATGAGAATATTTAGTGTAAACCCAACTTAAGGGGTTTGTTGGACCTTTGGGTCTACTTAAGTTATAGTGACCCACTTCAATGGTTATTGTGGTCTCACCCTTTGGGGCCTTAGGACTAAACCTTAAATCTATTTATTATTGAGACTCCAACTTCATTTGATATATACAATGATTTATACTCTTCGGGATTCTCTTACAAAGATGTGCTTCATTGTTCAAAGGTTACCACCATAATTTCATCTAGCAACCCTAAAATGATAGCTAGTAGAAATGATCAAGATACATGTTAAAATGATTGCTTCAACATTCAGAAAATCTAAAACTTCATTGAAATTTCTTGGTGATATTTTAGAGGTTTTATGTATGAGAATATATTTCCAAAATATAAAGTGAATGTCCAACACCTGGAGATGGTTTTTCAATAACAGGTTTTCTTCACAATCTTGCAAAAAAAGGAGAGAATTCTCCTTTATATAATTTTCCATAGCTTAAGTCAACAATGTGAATATTAATTAAGGACCATTACAAAGTTTGTTTGGTTGTGTTAAAAAGTATAGTGACACTTCCAATTCCCTATTACGATGTATTCTTTGCATTATTTATCCTTTTCCATCAAAATGAAACTTGATTTGGCATAATATACTTTTAGAGCAAAAGTAAATCGGAGTTACATTCAACTTGTGATTATTTGGCATGATTTTGGTTAAAGATGATATTCCTTTAAAATAATATTTTAATCGAAGTTACATTTAACTTGTGATTTTTAAAGTATGATGAAAGTTGTGAATGTTAACAAAGTATAATTCCAAGTTGTGTCAAATAATTTTTGGGTATGCAAGAAGGTTTGAAGCTTAAAATTTTTGGCATGACAGAAGGGTTATTAATCCAAAACATTGTATGTAGGAAGAAGAATGGGATAGTGACCCAATATCAATGGAAATACATTGAACACTTACAATAAAAAAATTATATTCTAAACTTTTATAAGTATATTTTATAGTTTTCACTTATTTTTAATTCTTGCATGTTAGAAGGGCTATCAAACCTAAACATTGTATGTGAAAATGGTTATTTTTTTTTTTCTAAGTTAAGGTAATCTATTAACAAAAGAAATAATAGAGAGGGCCGAAACACAATCTTTTTTCTTTTGCTGATATTGTGGAAATCTTGACAAAAAACCGGAGATAAGTTTGCCCTCATAAGGGAAACTAGCACAGGCAGTTTTCTAAATGTTACCCATGTAGGGTACCATTTTCTGTTTTGAGCGATACTGATACACAAACTGAGGTATGACGATTACGCAAAATATTAACACTAGTGGGCCAGAACTAAACAGGAAAACCAAACCAAGAAGTAGCGACTACTCATCAGGTGGTTCTTCCACCACTATGCACCAGAGTGCATCCGGGTCGCCGTCATTCATGAATAGGTCCGCGGTGGAAGTGACCACTTGCTTGGAGGGTGGTGGAGCTCCTTGCGCCATAATCACGTCATGAGTCTCGCTCGCTGGCCCAGGATCACCTTGCGCCATTTCCACATCCTAAAACCCGCTTGCTTGACCTTGCATTACCTTTCTCGACGAGTGCACCAACCCTGCCTGCTGTTACGAGGTCTGGTCATCAGCTTTGCCCATGCCCACCGGGAACGAACTATGAGCGTCCACCTGGGGCTCTTCGCGGAAGACCACTGTAATAGAGGCCGTGACCCGAGGGCGATTGAGTGAGCAGTGGAAAGAAAAGGGCGTCGTTTGAGGCGTTGGGCGAGGCTGTGCGGGGAGATTTGGAGGCTCCGGGGAGCCCAGGCATTGTCCAGAGCGAAGCACACGACCCTTTCTATTTCTGATATAGCGGCTCGAGTGTGAGGACGAATCTGAGGAGGTGCAGGAGGTGGAGGGAGAGCGCCGAGGTTGGCGTCTGGTGCTTCCCCTTCGACACCTCATCCTTTGACAAAGGCGAGGCATAGGCACGATCTCGACAGAAGGCCCAAGAAGCGAAGGAAGAGCAGGACTAACAAAGGCCTGAAGCAAACGAGAGTGCAGAGAGACCGAAGCAAACATACAAAGCCCCAAATGTGAGAAGTGGAAATTCTCTCCAAGGTCCAAACAACAGCTCAGCGGACTACGTTTGCCTGTAACTGTTCTCACACTGGGGAGCCCTGTGTCCGGGGAGCACCATTGTTTCTTTGGTAGAGGAGCGCTATCAGAGCCAGAGCAACTCACCTGAATTCCAATCCAAATGACCCTGCACTGTAAAACACGCGGCATTAAACCCCCATTAATAAGAGCCGAATGCCAATGCATATCGTCACACGCAAGATCGCACAGAGGAGTGGAGTCGAGATTGCAAACAACGCTGGGAGTAAATGCAGTTGAACAATTTGCAGCTAGAGTTAAATGCCAAACGCCAACCACATTTTTGGTGGGCAGGTGTCTCCACGCCATGCTGCACCCCCGTCCCATCGAATTAAGATCTGTCCTCCTCACCCGCATCCGGGAATGTGAAAATGGTTATTAATCGATATGACAAATTTTAATATGTGCATGGTATTTTTTCAATATAGTGATCTTTGGATGTCATAGTTTGAAGAATGGGTTATGGAAATACATTGAACACTTAAGTGTTGAATTTAAAAAATTATATCATGAACTTTTATAAGTATATTTGCTAGCTTTCAATTATTATTAGTGTCAAGGTAATTATAATAATTATACATTTTTAACTTATGAATTATCTTTTCTATTTGATACATTTTGGCTAATATAAATGAAGTAATGTTGGCATACCAAATAAATAAATTGGAACATCAAACTATGGTATGTTAAAGACAATTTCTTGTTCATCATTTAGGGTAGAGATATAACCATACCGAAAACATTTGTTGATATAGCTCATATTACCTTGCCATCTATGTTATTTTGATGCTAGACCAACATTTTGTGTGTGTATGCCTATCAATTAGATGTAGCTTGGGTGGTTGGGAGAAATGTTATTCTCTCCACTCAGGGTCAATTCCTACATGTAAGATGTTGAGCTCATAATGGCTATATCCTTGTAATGGCTTCAAGTCTTGTTGCTTGAAAGTCCCTCAAAGACTGAAACTTATGTATTTCTTATATGGAATATAAAGATTTATTTTTTCAGACTATATATATATATATATATATATATATATATATATATATATATAATGACACTATAGAAATATTTGAAGTAAGTTGCAAACTTCAATTTGTTCTATAGTGTCATTTTCATCTTGTACTAAATTATGATAAAGTTGCTTTACCTTAAAAGACCTTTGATTCTACTAAATTTCGGGGGTTTTTCCAGGGTGTAGTTATCGCAAAATGTTATAGTTATTACACATTTATTATTTGTAGACGACATCTTAATTTTTTTAATGGCTTTATTCGACATGTGGCCAACTTAGTTAAGATTATTCCTTGTTTGAGAAAGCTAATGAGAAATTATTCAATATCTGCTCAAAAACTCGAAGATTTTGAACTTCAATATCTCAGGGCAGTTTTTCATAATCAAATTTCAAATATGGAAGAAGGGTTAAAATATTTGGACTTTCATTTGAAACCAAACTACTACAAGAAGGAAGATTGGATGCGGTTAATCACAAAAATTAAGAAAAGATTAAAAGAATGGTGTTTCAGGTGGTTGTCAAGAGCAGGAAGGTTGGTTCTGGGGAAATCAGTGCTCAAAGTTATTCATGTGTTCTGGATGTCTGCGACTTTGGATTCCACGGGGAATTCTTGAAAAAGTTAAATGGATATGCTTTAAATTTTTGTGGGTGGGATCTCATGATCATATTGTCCTCCCCTGGGTAAAGTGGAATTGTATCGCTTTGCCTAAATGACTTGGCATATGGGATTTGAAAAACATTTTTATGTTCTCCAAGGATCTTGCAGCAAAGTGTGGGTCGGGGCTTTTTTTGAACCACAATCTATGGACCTTAGTGATTTTCTAGAAGTATATCCACCCCTACTCGTTACAAGATTGGATGAGGCTAAGTGAAAAGTCATGTTCCAATATCTTTTTCATTTTGCGTGTAGTGCTAAATTCTTTCGATTGTATTGCTTAAGGGTTGGCCTAGAAGGCTGGAAATGGGTTGAAAGTGAGGTTGGGCCAGGATCCTTGGCCAGGTTATGGTCTAATCTATCGTTTGCACCAAAACCTTATTGACCTGCTCAGAGACAGGGGTATCTCCTAGCTTTCCCACATTAGCAATCCATCCCATACTTGTATTTGGCATCAAGGGTGGCTTTCGGCAGATGATTTGCATATTGCTTGGGAATATCGTGAAACATGGCGGGATTTCTTGGAGGCCGTAGTTACTGATCACATCAGAATTACCCATGTTGAGGATGAGTTGGTCTGGGCTCATCCTCCAGTGGGTATATATACTCCAAAATTTAGGTATCTTCATATGAATGTGGTAGTTGAGGATGGAGAGGAGGAGTGGTGGTGGAAAGGTGTATGGAAGATAAAAGTTATGGCAAAGTCTTATCTTATTATGTGGTTTATTTTGGCAAAAAAAGGTCCCTACTTGGGAAGAATGTAGAAACAACATAAAATAGGTCATGGATCGTGCCCTTTGTTTATTTTTCATAGAATATTATAATTGATAATTACTTCATATGAATTCGTACGTTAATCTATTCTTGCATTTGAAATCATCATAAACCAATTACGTAGAAGACATCAACTGGAGAAACAAAATGTCAGCAAGATCATAGAGAGAGAGTCAAACAATAGACACAAAAATTTCCCCTAGGACAACCCACATGGGGGGGAAATCGAGCAACCTTTTCCTTAGAGAAACGATTCAATTCAAGAAAGATACATCTAATTCTTCTAGCCAAGAATAAGGTCAAACCGACGAGCAATATCACTTTGGTCAAACCTGCTCAAACTGCCCTTC
The DNA here is from genome assembly GCA_034641835.2 of Pinus albicaulis. Taxonomy (NCBI): domain Eukaryota; kingdom Viridiplantae; phylum Streptophyta; class Pinopsida; order Pinales; family Pinaceae; genus Pinus; species Pinus albicaulis. The sequence goes on along the minus strand of CM076576.1, from coordinate 317,299,868 downwards.
AGTAAATTCACAAAGATGCATAATCAACTCAGCCTAGTTTGATATGTCTATGTTGAAATTCGGCCTCCTAGAATTATCCAGAAGTTCGGCGTTGATGCTGCTTAGAAAATCATACCTCTACCTAGAAAACCCTCAGAAATTCACATGTGTGAGGTCAAACAAGAGAGAGAATGCATGAGATATCGTTGTCCTTCTTCTTCGTCCACCTTGTATTCTTTGTTTGTATTCCCAAAAAATATCTTATGTCTTGTGTGATTTGAATTTCCAAAGAGGAGGAGGTCGAATGGCATATATATAGTGATTTTGGTTGGTCAAGTGGGTGTCTATTTTCCTGGGGCTGACTTGACTTTATTTGGAGCCAAAAAATCAAATTTTAAAAATCAAAATTTCTCTTTTGAAAGTGACATGAAGAACATGCCTTACATTATTTATATTTCAAGGGATAAAGTAAAAATGACATGAAGAACATGTCTTACATAATTCAAGGGATAAAATATTAATATGAAGACTTTCCATAAGTACAAAATTCAACACTCCCTCTTAGTTAGGGAGCTATTCATAATGACTATCTAGATGTTCTCTTGTTGACAAATTTCTCTAAGAAAATTCTATAACAATTCATTATCAGCATCAACATCATTTAATTAACTAGTTAGAATATTTGACACATGGTAAATCAATAGTATCAACTAGTTACCATACTTCTGGTCTGTACCTCTTACTTATGGTGCATCATCACCATAATTTTAGTCGATACTCTTGACTCATGGTACAACATTAGCATCAAATAGTCACCATAATTCTAGTCCCTTTGACACATGGTATATAGAATAGTCTTGGTTCACCATCGTTATAGTCAATATATTTTACTCATGGTGAATCTTCAAAGGCCTCACTCTTTATGAGTAATTTTTGGCCCGACGCTAAATATGATCACTCGACCTATCTAGAGAGTTTGAGCCTACTCCTGCAATCACTTCTGCATTCTATCATATTAGCTATCTAGCCTTACAATGTCAATGACAATGCATCATCTCGAACTCGGAGGTAAAATTTCTCTGAAGATAATACAAAACTCTCCTAATTACTTCCTCTATTATAGAAGTAATTCTTTCTGCCACAACTCCCTCTAACACGTGAGTCCTACTTTCGTTATAAACAAATCATATAGGATCAACCTTAATCCATCAATGCAAGTATTAGGTGAAATATTCTATTTGCAAGCAAGAGACTTCTTTGTGACCCCCAAAGCCTTGAGGTGGTCCTATGTATAGTTCTTCCTCAATTTCATCATGGAGAAAAATAAACTCTACATCCATAACAAAAGCAACAATGATTCTAATAGAAGTGTACCCGTCAATTGAAGCAAATGTCTTTTCATCATCCTCTCCCTCTTTTTGGGAGAACCTTCTTGTCTTATGTTGTCATTTGCTCACGCTAGATCTTGTAGATCCATTTAGAAGTCACCATAGAATTCCCTTTGGCACAATCAAGGTCTACTTCAAATTTTCTAATATGTCTGCTCCCTTTGAGCTTGGATCTCATATATTACAATATCTCTCAACACAAATCACTGAATCTAGGAGAGTCCTCTTGTCACAAGCTTTGTTTTGTTCTTCCAATATTTCCATATACTTCCATAGCCTTGGTGGCTTTCACTATGTACCTACAATCCTCACTAGGAGGCCTGTGAAAATTCTTATAGTGGAATCCTACTGCAGCAATTGATGAGAATTATTCTATTTGTTAATTTCTGAACAAATTATTTACTGTTTTCTATGGTAAATATTGAATCCCATACACTACAACCTTCACAAAATTAAACTGTGGAAAACAAATAAGTGTGGAAACAAGATCTAAGAAAGAATAAAAAATAGACCCACGACGTCGTTATTTTTGGACTGTCCCCGGAAAAACCCAATGTGGGAAAATCAATGCAGCAGCTGAGGGTTTGTATCATTATGCAGTAATTATGAATACAATTTGAGATGCCTCACTGGCCATCCACACAGAATTTGACTGACAAAGAGCTAGTGAGGATTACCTCACACTGACATTGGAAATCCTGGTTGACCAAACACTAAGTTGATGAGCCCTACGCTGCCTCTAAGCAAATCTACGTGGGGACTACACCACCTCTACTTGTTGGCTCTTCTGCTGGCTAGATATTGATCTCTGGCCCCTCTAGTCTCACACCCTGACACTTTGGCACTAGATCAGACCGATCCTTAGCTGAATCTCGTATCTCCTCAAGGTTGTAGTGCTGCCTCTGCGTATTGCCCTTTTTATTCTCTGATGTGTATTATCGACTCAGGAAAGATCTCCAACCAAGAATTATTTCTACCCCTCTCCGCAAGAATCAACTCGATCGATCTTCATTGCTCACTAAAGTATTTCGATCTCTATACTTTGTCGGTCTCTCAGTGTATTTTCCAAATGCCCCATCAAGTCCTTCTTATAATATTCTCATTGAGACTTCAATGACCGAGATTAAATCACTAATCAACGGCTAAGATTAAATTGACCTGATATCCACCTTCTATAGAAGATTCATGCCATGTTTTAATTAATATCCTTTAATTATTTTAATTTCCTAAGTTTAGACTTAGGTTCCTATCAAAAATAATTAATTATTTTCATAAAACACAATCCCAATGGAATTTCCGAAAATGCTTTCTGGTTCTTTGGAATACATGTGCCTAAGCCTCCCTGCAAAATTTGAGACTTAGATCACATCTAATGCTACCGGAAATCAACACTCCCTCTTAGCGAGGAATGTGTTCTAGCAATACATCAAATTGAAGTATTGCTTTGATTCTGCAACATCTCCCTCTGTGTTGTTGATGTCTGACATTGCTGCCCACCAACATTGTGTTGTTGCATTCATGCTGCTACTGACCCTACATACTGCTTCCAACTGCAACTATGTTTCTTATTGCAACAGAAAAACATCCAAGTAGTGAACTAAGTTTTCAGTATGATGCATCTCATATTGAAGATCTGACTGCTTCCTGTCTCTGTGTTTCCCCTCTGAAGCTGTTACACTGCTGCTGACTCTACATTGTGCCTTCTTGCACTACTGCTAACTCTGCTCTGCGATGCTTAAGATCTGACGGTCACTAGCCACTGCGTTATCACCTTTGCACTGCTCTGCACCAACCGATACTTGTCCATCCTGCTACTTCTGATTTGGGATCTCGTAGCAAGTTGATGATCCGAGAGGCAGACTCCTCAAGGATCTTGCCCAATTGCAGTTCTGTTGAACTACAGCTCTAGATCACCCCAATTCGCCCCTGGAGATATGTGGGCAACCATCGCAAATTTCTCCTCCTCGATCCTTGCAATTGCAACTTGCGGATCATGCTTCTCATCTTTGTTGTTATTCTTGAGAGGAAATTCACTAGTAAAAAATGATGAAATTAATGACTAGGAGACTAAAAATGTTAGTCACCGCAATTATTTCAAGTGAATTACTACTAAATTTGAGCAATTTTAAGTGACCGAACTAAAAATGACTAACTTAAATGACCAATTTAGTCTTGGAATAAAATATAAGACTAGATAATAAGTGACTAAACTAAAAGAGACTAACTTAAACGATTAATTTAGTCTAGGGATAAAATATATGACTAGATAATAAATGACTAAAGTAAAAGTGACTAACTTAAATGACTAATTTAGTCTAGGATTAAAATATATGACTAGATAATAAGTGACAAAATTAATAATGATTAATGTAAATGACTATTATAGTCTAAGAATAAAAATATGGCCAAATAACAAGTACAAAAATTATATGAATTAGTCATTTATGTTGGTAATTTTTAATTGTGTCACTCTATATATGAAAATTTTAAATTCTGGTACCGAAGTGTTACATTTCACTATAGGTGTCTCTGAATCCATTTGCAGTGTTAAAATTCAGAGACAAATGGGTCTCTGAATTTACAGTGTTAAAATTATGAATACCTTTTGGTCTCTAAAGTTTAACAATGCAGATGGATTCATCTACAATTAACATAATTGCATGTATCATTTATCAACTTTACACTAATTATGCCTTCATTATAATTTTAGTAAAGGTAATTATATTAATTAGATATCCAAATTAATATTTATATTTATATTTAATATTTGGCCATAAAGTTTAATTTTTAAACTTCATTGATTTATGTTAAAAGTGTGAGTTGTTTTAAATCTAAGGTTAAATCTTCATATTTACATTTAATAACTAGATAAATATAACATTTCTTATGTTAAACATGTGAGTTCATTTAAATCTAGTATTAAATCATCATATTTACATTTGATAAATACTAAATAGATAAACCTACAATATATATTTATAGACCTATTTAGTAAATAGGTATGAACATTTGTTAATTTAAGTATGAAACTTAAATTTTTTTAATGATGTATGAACCTTTGTTTTTTTGTAAGTCAATGTTATATTGGTGTAGGAGAAAAGGAGTACATATAGCCAATTACAAAGCAGGTGATCTCACCTCGACTTGGTTTGTTGACAAAAATTTGCACTAGATGCAAAAAAATGCAAAAGAGGGACTAGGGACATTGTCCATAAATGGTTGGGCCAGAGGCACCAAAACACACATAAAACATAAAGAACACCAAATAACATACTAGTCGTCTAACATGATGGATGCAGTGTTGTCTGGGGTTGTTCCTAGATGCGGTGGAGGATAGAAGTCACACAGACTGTGCCCTTCAAAGTGTGCCAACCAAGTCTCCAGCTATTCTACTTTCTTAGTTACTTGATTTTGGCCTCGCCAAACAACTACCAGTCTCTCCCGAACTTGGAACTGTAAATAGTGCATTCAGTCCAATGTTGTCATCTGCTTTGCATGCTCCTCATGACATAATCTCTCAGTTGTGTCCACTCTTTCCATCAAGTTGTTGATAAGTGCAAGACCATTCTCTAAGCAATAATTTTGGATTACCTGCCCCTCATTTACCTCAAATTAATCAAACTTATGATTCCCCTTTCCACCATGGCCTCCTCCACCGTGACAACTCTGCTTTTGAACCCTCAAACCCCCACCTCTGTTATCCCCCCACTTACATCCTCCACCACTCCCATGCACGCCCACACTAGCGAGTCGCACACGACCCGCAGTATTTCCATCCTGGCATGGAGCCACCATGATTATTTCTGAGTCTGCCACCCCACGGGGCCATGGATGACAGTGGAGGGAGAACACCCACACCACACCAGAGGCTTCATAATTCGCCAAGGTTGAGGAACCCCGCTATGTGCAGAGTTGAGAGACCAAACCCCCCCCATTATAGAAAACAAACACCACCAGCGAAGGAGCCAAATTTCGTCTCCCACCACCACAAGGAAGCACAAAGACACCTCCCACTACTAGATAAATACTTCCACCACTAGCAAAACCAAATACGTCACCCACCAATCCAACACAGGAACTTGAACAACAAACGATGACAAAGTAGCTGACGCCTGAGCGTAACATAACTTCCCCCAAGGCAGTGACCAACCTCCAAATTCTCCACATAGAGACCACATACCAATCCACCAAACACCGTCACACCCACACTGGAGGGCACGAAATTTGGAAAAGAAACTAGTTTTCTGTCACCACCCTTAAGGTTTCCTGGACTGAAAATTCTAACTTCCTCTCTTATCATGAAAAAGCAGGTTCACTGAAAGCCAAGAAAAATGGAAATGAGTGATCTCACTTCCCTTCAACTTCCTATCCTCAACCCAGACGTAGTCAATGGCTAAGAAACTAAGCAGTAGGGACCGATTGAACACATTGCACCAACAAATTAGATGCGAGACGAACATTTTGTGTGTGTACGCATATCAATTAGATGTAGCTTGGGTGGTTGGGAGAAATTTTATTCTCTCCACTCAGGGTCAATTCCTACATGTAAGATGTTGAGCTCATAATGGCTATATCCTTGTAATGGCTTCAAGTCTTGTTGCTTGAAAGTCCCTCAAAGACTGAAACTTGTGTATTTCTTATATGGAATATAAAGATTTATTTTTTCAGACTATATATATATATATATATATATATATATATATATATATATATATATATATATAATGACACTATAGAACAATTTGAAGTAAGTTGCAAAATTCAAATTGTTCTATAGTGTCATTTTCATCTTGTACTAAATTATGATAAAGTTGCTTTACCTTAAAAGACCTTTGATTCTACTAAATTTCAGGGGTTTTTCCAGGGTGTAGTTATCGCAAAATGTTATAGTTATTACACATTTATTATTTGTAGAGGACATCTTAATTTTTTTTTAATGGCTCTATTCGACATGTGGCCAACTTAGTTAAGATTATTCCTTGTTTTAGAAAGCTAATGAGAAATTATTCTATATCTGCTCAAAAAGTCGAAGATTTTTAACTTCAATATCTTAGGGCAGTTTTTCATAATCAAATTTCAAAGATGGAAGAAGGGTTAAAATATTTGGACTTTCATTTGAAACCAAACTACTACAAGAAGGAAGATTGGATGTGGTTAATCACTAAAATTGAGAAAAGATTAAAAGGATGGTGTTTCAGGTGGTTGTCAAGAGTAGGAAGGTTGGTTCTGGTGAAATCAGTGCTCAAAGTTATTCATGTGTTCTGGATGTCCGCGACTTTGGATTCCAAGGGGAATTCTTGAAAAAGTTAAATGTATATGCTTTAAATTTTTGTGGGTGGGATCTCATGATCATATTGTCCTCCCTTGGGTAAAGTGGAATCGTATCACTTTGCCTAAATGACTTGGCATATGGGATTTGAAAAACATTTTTATGTTCTCCAAGGATCTTGTAGCAAAGTGTGGGTCGGGGCTTTTTTTGAACCACAATCTATGGACCTTAGTTATTTTCTAGAAGTATATCCACCCCTACTCGTTACAAGATTGGATGAGGCTAAGTGAAAAGTCATGTTCCAATATATTTTTTATTTTGCATGTAGTGCTAAATTCTTTTGATTGTATTGCTTAAGGGTTGGCTAGAAGGCTGGAAATGGGTTGAAAGTGCGGTTGGGACAGGATCCTTGGCCAGGTTATGGTCTAATCTATCGTTTGCCCCAAAACCTTATTGACCTGCTCAGAGACAGGGGTATCTCCTAGCTTTCCCACATTAGGAATTTATCCCATACTTGTATTTGGCATCAAGGGTGGCTTTCGGCAGATGATTTGCATATTGCTTGGGAATATCGTGAAACATGGAAGGATTTCTTGGAGGCCCTAGTTACTAATCACATCAGAATTACCCATGTTGAGGATGAGTTGGTCTGGGCTCACCCTCCAGTGGGTATATATACTCCAAAGTTTAGGTATCTTCATATGAATGTGGTAGTTGAGGATGGAGAGGAAGAGTGGTGGTGGAAAGGTGTATGTAAGAGAAAAATTATGTCAATGTCTTACCTTTTTATGTGGTTTATTTTTGCAAAAAAATGTCCCTACTTGGGAAGAATGTAGAAACAACATAAAATAGGTCATGGATCGTGCCCTTTGTTTATTTTTCATAGAATATTATATTGATAATTACTTCATATGAATTCGTACGTTAATTTATTCTTGCATTTGAAATCATCATAAACCAATTACGTAGAAGACATCAACTAGAGAAACAAAATGTCAGTAAGATCATAGAGAGAGAGTCAAACAACAGGCACAAAAGTTTCCCCTAGGAAAACCCACATGGGGGGGAAATCGAGCAACCTTTTCCTTAGAGAAATTATTCAATTCAAGAAAGATACATCTAATTCTTCTAGCCAAGAATAAGGTCAAACCGACGAGCAATATCACTATGGTCAAACCTACTCAAACTGCCCTTAGGTAAATTCACAAAGATGCATAATCAACTTGGCCTAGTTTGATATGTCTATGTTGAAGTTCGGCCTCCCAGAATTATCCAGAAGTTCGGCGTTGATGCTGCTTAGAAAATCATACCTCTACCTAGAAAACCCTCAGAAATTCACATGTGCGAGGTCAAACAAGAGAGAGAATGCATGAGATATCGTTGTCCTTCTTCTTCGTCCACCTTGTATTCTTCGTTTATATTCCCAAAAAACATCTTATGTCTTGTGTGATTTGAATTTCCAAAGAGGTGGAGGTCGAATGGCATATATATAGTGATTTTGGTTGGTCAAGTGGGTGTCTATTTCCCTGGGGCTGACTTGACCTTATCTGGAGCCAAAAAATCAAATTTTAAAAATCAAAATTTCTCTTTTGAAAGTGACATGAAGAACATGCCTTATATTATTTATATTTCAAGGGATAAAGTAAAAATGACATGAAGAACATGTCTTACATAATTCAAGGGCTAAAATATTAATATGAAGACTTTACATAAGTACAAAATTCAACACTCCCTCTTAGTTAGGGAGCTATTCATAATGACTATCTAGATGTTCTCTTGTTGACAAATTTCTCTAAGAAAATTCTATAACAATTCATCATCAACATCAACATCATTTAATTAACTAGTTATAATATTTGACACATGGTAAATCAATAGTATCAACTAGTTACCATAATTCTGGTCTGTACCTCTTACCTATGGTGCATCATCACCATAATTTTGGTTGATACTCCTGACTCATGGTACAACATTAACATCAAATAGTCACCATAATTCCAATCCCTTTGACACATGGTATATAGACTAGTCTTGGTTCACCATCATTATAGTCAATATATTTTACTCATGGTGAATCTTCAAAGGCCTCACTCTTTATGAGTAATTTTTGGCCCGACGCTAAATATGATCACTCAACCTATCTAGAGAGTTTGAGCCTACTCCCGCAACCACTTCTGCATTCTATCATATTAGCTATCTAGCCTTACAATGTCAATGAAAATGCATCATCTCGAACTCGGAGGTAAAATTTCTCTGAAGATAATACAAAAATCTCCTAATTACTCCCTCTATTATAGAAGTAATTCTTTCTGCCATGGCTCCCTCTAACACGTGAGTCCTAATTTCGTTATAAAAAAATCATATAGGATCAACCTTAATTCATCAATACAAGTATTAGGTGAAATATTCTATTTGCAAGCAAGAGACTTCTTTGTGACCCCCAAAGCCTTGAGGTGGTCCCATGTACACTTCTTCCTCAATTTCATCATGGAGAAAAATAAACTCTACATCCATAACAAAAGCAACAATGATTCTAATAGAAGTGTACCCGTCAATTGAAGCAAATGTCTTTTCATCATCCTCTCCCTCTTTTTGGGAGAACCTTCTAGTCTTATGTTTTCATCTGCTCACGCTAGATCTTGTAGATCCATTTAGAAGTCACCATAGAATTCCCTTTGGCACAATCAAGGTCTACTTCAAATTTTCTAATATGTCTTCTCCCTTTGAGCTTGGATCTCATATAGTACAATATCTCTCAACACAAATCACTGAATCTAGGAGAGTCCTCTTGTCACAAGCTTTGTTTTGTTCTTCCACTATTTCCATATACTGCCATAGCCTTGGTGGTTTTCACTATGTACCTACAATCCTCACTAGGAGGCCTGTGAAAATTCTTATAGTGGAATCCTACTGCAGCAATTGATGAGAATTATTCTATTTGTTAATTTCTGAACAAATTATTTACTGTTTTCTATGGTAAATATTGAATCCCATACACTACAACCTTCACAAAATTAAACTGTGGAAAACAAATAAGTGTGGAAACAAGATCTAAGCAAGAATAAACAATAGACACACGACACCGTTATTTTTGGATTGTCCCCGGAAAAACCCAATGCGGGAAAATCAGTGCAACAGCTGAGGGTTTGTATTATTATGCAGTAATTATGATACAATTTGAGATACCTTACTGGCCATCCACACAGAATTTGACTGACAAAGAGCTAGTGAGGATTACCTCACAGTGACACTGGAAATCCTGGTTGACCAAACACTAAGTTGATGAGCCCTATGCTGCCTCTAAGCAAATCTACATGGGGACTACACCGCCTCTACTTGTTGGCTCTTCTGCTGGCTAGATATTGATCTCTGGCCCCTCTGGTCTCACACCCTGACACTCTGGCACTAGATCGGACTGATCCTCAGCTAAATCTCGTATCTCCTCAAGGTTGTAGTGCTGCTTCTCCATACTGCCCTTTTTCTTCTCTGATGTGTATTATCGGCTCAGGAAATATCTCCAACCAAGAATTATTTCTACCCCTCTCTACAAGAATCAACTCGATCGATCTTCAATGCTCACTAAAGTATTTCGAGCTCTATACTTTTTCGGTCTCTCAGTGTATTTTCTAAATGCCCCATCAAGTCCTTATAATATTCTCATTGAGACTTCAATGACTGAGATTAAATCACTAATCAACGGCTAAGATTAAATTGACTTGATATCCACCTTTTCTAGAAGATTCATGCCATGTTTTAATTAATATCCTTTAATTATTTTAATTTCCTAAGTTTAGACTTAGGGTCCTATTAAAAATAATTAATTATTTTCATAAAACACAATCCCAATGGAATTTCCCAAAACGCTTTCTGGTTCTTTGGAATACATGTGCCTAAGCCTCCCTGCGAAATTTGAGACTTAGATCACATCTAATGCTACCGGTAATCAACACTCCCTCTTAGCGGGGAATGTGTTCTAGCAATACATCAAATTGAAGTATTTCTTTGATTCTGCAACATCTCCCTTTGTGTTGTTGATGTCTGACATTTCCGCCCACCAACACTGCGTTGTTGCATTCATGCTGCTACTGACCCTGCATACTGCTTCCAACTGCAACTATGTTTCTTATTGCAACAGAAAAACATCCAAGTAGTGAACTAAGTGTTCAGTATGATGCATCTCATACTGAAGATCTGACTACTTTCTATCTTTGTGTTTCCCCTTTGAAGCTGTTGCACTGCTGCTGACTCTACATTGTGCCTTCCTGCACTGTTGCTAACTCTGCTCTGCGATGCTTAGGCTCTGGTGGTCACTAGCCATTGCGTTGTCACCTTTGCACTACTCTGCACCAACCGATACTTGTCCATCCTGCTACTTCTGATTTGGGATCCCGTAGAAAGTTGATGATCCGAGAGGCGGACTCCTCAAGGATCTTGCCCAATTGCAGTTCTGTTGAACTACAGCTCTAGATCACCTCAATTCTCCCCTGGAGATATGTGGGCAACCATCGAAAATTTCTCCTCCTTGATCCTTGCAATTGCAACCTGCGGATCATGCTTCTCATCTTTGTTGTTCTTCTTGAGAGGACATTCACTAGTAAAAAATGATGAAATTAATGACTAGGAGACTAAAAATGTTAGTCACCACAATTATTTCAAGTGAATTACTACTAAATTTGAGCAATTTTAAGTGACCGAACTAAAAATGACTAACTTAAATGACCAATTTAGTCTTGGAATAAAATATAAGACTAGATAATAAGTGACTAAACTAAAAGAGACTAACTTAAACTACTAATTTAGTCTAGGGATAAAATATATGACTAGATAATAAGTGACTAAAGTAAAAGTGACTAACTTAAATGACTAATTTAGTCTAGGATTAAAATATATGACTAGATAATAAGTGAAAAAATTAATAATGATTAATGTAAATGACTATTATAGTCTAAGAATAAAAATATGGCCAAATAACAAGTACAACAAGTATATGAATTAGTCATTTATGTCAGTAATTTTTAATTGTGTCACTTCATATATGGAAAATTTCAATTTTGGTACCGAAGTGTTACATTTCACTATAGGTGTCTTTGAATCCATTTGCAGTGTTAAAATTTAGAGGCAAAGGGGTCTCTAAATTTGCAGTGTTAAAATTATGAATACCTTTTGGTCTCTAAAGTTTAATAGCGCAGATGGATTCATCTACAATTAACATAATTGCATGTATTGTCTATCAATTTTACACTAATTATGCCTTCATTATAATTTTAGTAAAGGTAATATTAATTAGATAGTCAAATTAATATTTATATTTATATTTAATATTTGGACATAAAGTTTAATTTTTAAACTTCATTAATTTATGTTAAAAGTGTGAGTTGTTTTAAATATAAGGTTAAATCTTCATATTTACATTTAATAACTAGATAAATATAACATTTATTATGTTAAACATGTGAGTTCATTTAAATCTAGTATTAAATCATCATATTTACATTTGATAAATACTAAATAGATAAACCTACAATATATATTTATAGACCTATTTAGTAAATAGGTATGAACATTTGTTAATTTAAGTATGACACTTAATTAAATTTTTAATGATGTATGAACCTTTGTTATTTTGTAAGTCAATGTTATATTGGTGTAGGAGAAAAGGAGTACATATAGCCAATTACAAAGCAGGTGATCTCACCTCGACTTGGTTTGTTGACAAAAATTTGCACTAGATGCAAAAAAATGCAAAAGAGGGACTAGGGACATTGTCCATAAATGGTTGGGCCAGAGGCACCAAAACACATATAAAACATAAAGAACACCAAATAACATACTAGTCGTCCAATGTGATGGATGCAGGGTTGTCTGGGGTTGTTCCTAGATGTGGTGGAGGACAGAAGTCACACTGACCGGTCCCTTCAAAGTGTGCCTGCCAAGTCTCCAGCTATTCTACTTTCTCAATGAGTTGATTTTGGCCTCGCCAAACAACTACCAGTCTCTCCCGGACTTGGAACTGTAAATAGTGCATTCAGTCCAATGTTGTCATCTGCTTTGCATGCTCCTCATGAAATAATCTCTCAGTTGTGTCCACTCTTTCCATCAAGTTGTTGAGAAGTGCAAGACCGTTCTCTAAGAAATAATTTTGGATAACCTGCCCCTCATTTACCTCAAATTAATCAAACCCACGATTCCCCTTTCCACCACGACCTCCTCCGCCCTGACAACTCTGCTTTTGAACCCTCAAACCCCCACCTCTGATATCCCCCCACTTACCTCCTCCACCACCCCCATGCACACCCACACTAGCGAGTCGCACACGCCCCGCAGTATTTCCATTCTGGCGTGGAGCCGCCATGATTATTTCTGAGTCGTCCACCCCACAAGGCCATGGATGACAGGAGAGGGAGAACACCCACACCACACCAGAGGCTTCATAATTTTCCAAGGTTGAGGAACCCCGCTATGTGTAGAGTTGAGAGACCAAACCCCCCCACTATAGAAAACAAACGCCACCAGCGAAGGAGCCAAATGTCGTCTCCCACCACCACAAGGAAGCACAAAGACACCTCCCACTACTAGATAAATACTTCCACCACCAACAAAAGCAAATACCGTCACCCGCCAAACCAACACAGGAACTTGAACAACAAACGATGACAAACTATCCGACGCCTGAGCGTAACTTCCCCCAAAGCAGTGACCAGCCTCCAAATTATCCACATAGAGACCACATACCAATCCACCAAACACCGTCACACCCATGCTGGAGGGCACAAAATTTGGAAAAGAAACTAGTTTTCTATCACCACCGTTGAGGTTTCCTGGACTGAAAATTCTAACTTCCTCTCTTATCATGAAAAATCAGGTTCGCTGAAAGCCAAGAAAAATGGAAATGAGTGATCTCACTTCCCTTCAACTGCCTATCCTCAACCCAGACGTATTCAATGGCTAAGAAACTGAGCAACAGGGACCAATTGAACACATTGCACCAACAAATTAGATGCTAGACCAACATTTTGTGTGTGTACGCCTATCAATTAAATGTAGCTTGGGTGGTTGGGAGAAATGTTATTCTCTCCACTCAGGGTCAATTCCTACATGTAAGATGTTGAGCTCATAATGGCTATATCCTTGTAATGGCTTCAAGTATTGTTGCTTGAAAGTCCCTCAAAGACCGAAACTTGTGTATTTCTTATATGGAATATAAAGATTTATTTTTCGGAAATATATATATATATATATATATATATATATATATATATATATATATATATATAATGACACTATAGAACAATTTGAATTAAGTTGCAAACTTCAAATTGTTCTATAGTGTCATTTTCATCTTGTACTAAATTATGATAAAGTTGCTTTACCTTAAAATACCTTTGATTCTACTAAATGTCGAGGGTTTTTCCAGGGTGTAGTTATCTCAAAATGTTATAGTTATTACACATTTATTATTTGTAGACGACATCTTAATTTTTTTTAATGGCTCAATTCGACATGTGGCCAACTTAGTTAATATTATTCCTTGTTTGAGAAAGCTAATGAGAAATTATTCTATATCTGCTCAAAAACTCGAAGATTTTGAACTTCAATATCTCAGGGAAGTTTTTCATAATCAAATTTCAAAGATGGAAGAAGGGTTAAAATATTTGGACTTTCATTTGAAACCAAACTACTACAAGAAGGAAGATTGGATGTGGTTAATCACTAAAATTGAGAAAAGATTAAAAGGATGGTGTTTCACGTGGTTGTCAAGAGCAGGAAGGTTGGTTCTAGTGAAATTAGTGCTCAAAGTTATTCATGTGTTCTAGATGTCTGCGACTTTGGATTCCACGGGGAATTCTTGAAAAAGTTAAATGGATATGCTTTAAATTTTTGTGGGTGGGATCTCATGATCATATTGTCCTCCCCTGGGTAAAGTGGAATCTTATCGCTTTGCCTAAATGACTTGGCATATGGGATTTGAAAAAAAAATTTATGTTCTCCAAGGATCTTGTAGCAAAGTGTGGGTCGGGGATTTTTTTGAACCACAATTTATGGACCTTAGTTATTTTCCAGAAGTATATCCACTCCTACTCATTATAAGACTGGATGAGGCTAAGTGAAAAGTGATGTTCCAATATCTTTTTCATTTTGCGTGTAGTGCTAAATTATTTTGATTGTATTGCTTAAGGGTTGGCCTAGAAGGCTGGAAATGGGTTGAAAGTGAGGTTGGGCCAGGATCCTTGGCCAGGTTGTGGTCTAATCTATCATTTGCCCCAAAACCTTATTGACCTGCTCAGAGATAGGGGTATCTCCCAGCTTTCCCACATTAGCAATCCATCCCATACTTGTATTTGGCATCAAGGGTGGCTTTCGGCAGATGATTTTCATATTTCTCGGGAATATCGTGAAACATGGCAGGATTTTTTGGAGGCCGTAGTTACTGATCACATAAGAATTACCCATGTTGAGGATGAGTTGGTCTGGGCTCACCCTCCAGTGGGTACTTCAAATTTTAGGTATCTTCATATGAATGTGGTAGTTGAGGATGGAGAGGAGTGGTCGTGGAAAGGTGTATGGAAGATAAAAATTATGGCAAAGTCTTATCTTTTTATGTGGTGTATTTTGGCAAAAAAAGGTCCCTACTTGGGAAGAATGTAGAAACAACATAAAATAGGTCATGGATTGTGCCCTTTGTTTATTTTTCATAGAATCTTATAATTTATAATCACTTCATCTTTATTCGTACATTAATCTATTCTTGCATTTGAAATCATCATAAACCAATTACGTAGAATACATCAACTGGAGAAACAAAATGCCAGTAAGATCATAGGGAGAGAGTCAAACAATAGACACAAAAGTTTCCCCTAGGAAAACCCACATGGGGGTGAAATCGAGCAACCTTTTCCTTACATAAATTATTCAATTCAAGAAATATACATCTAATTCTTCTGGCCAAGAATAAGTTCAAACCGAAGAGCAATATCACTATGGTCAAACCTACTCAAACTGCCCTTAGGTAAATTCACAAAGATGCATAATCAACTCGGCCTAGTTTGATATGTCTATGTTGAAGTTCGGCTTGCCAGAATTATCCAGAAGTTCGGTGTTGATGTTGCCTAGAAAATCATACCTCTACCTAGAAAACCCTCAGAAATTCACATGTGCGAGGTCAAACAAGAGAGAGAATGCATGAGATATCTTTGTCCTTATTCTTCGTCCACCTTGTATTCTTCGTTTAGATTCCCAAAAAACATCTTATGTCATGTGTGATTTGAATTTCCAAAGAGGAGGAGGTCGAATGGCATATATATAGTGATTTTGGTTGGTCAAGTGGGTGTCTATTTTCCTGGGGCTGACTTGACCTTATTTGGAGCCAAAAAATCAAATTTTAAAAATCAAAATTTCTCTTTTGAAAATGACATGAAGAACATGCCTTATATTATTTATATTTCAAGGGATAAAGTAAAAATTACATGAAGAACATGTCTTACATAATTCAAGGGCTAAAATATTAATATGAAGACTTTCCATAGGTACAAAATTCAACACTCCCTCTTAGTTAGGGAGGTATTCATAATGACTATCTAGATGTTCTCTTGTTGACAAATTTCTCTAAGAAAATTCTATAACAATTCATCATCAACATCAACATCATTTAATTAACTAGTTAGAATATTTGACACATGGTAAATCAATAGTATCAACTAGTTACCATAATTCTGGTTTGTACCTTTTACCTATGGTGCATCATCACCATAACTTTAGTTGATACTCCTGACTCATGGTACAACATTAGCATCAAATAGTCACCATAATTCCAGTCCCTTTGACACATGGTATATAGATTAGTCTTGGTTCATCATAATTATAGTCAATATCTTTTACTCGTGGTGAATCTTCAAAGGCCTCACTTTTTATGAGTAATTTTTGGCCCAACGCTAAATATGATCACTCAACCTATCTAGAGAGTTTGAGCCTACTCCTGCAACCACTTTTGCATTCTATCATACTAGCTATCTAGCCTTACAATGTCAATGACAATGCATCATCTCGAACTCGGAGGTAAAATTTCTCTGAAGATAATAAAAAACTCTTCTAATTACTCCCTCTATTATAGAAGTAATTCTTTCTGCCATGGCTCCCTCTAACACGTGAGTCCTAATTTCGATATAAACAAATCATATAGGATCGACCTTAATCCATCAATACAAGTATTAGGTGAAATATTCTATTTGCAAGCAAGAGAGTTCTTTGTGACCCTCAAAGCCTTGAGGTGGTCTCGTGTACACTTCTTCCTCAATTTCATCATGGAGAAAAATAAACTCTACATCCATAACGAAAGAAATAATAATTATAATAGAAGTGTACCCGTTAATTGAAGCAAATGTCTTTTCATCATCCTCTCCCTCTTTTTGGGAGAACCTTATAGCCTTATGTTGTCATCTGCTCACGCTAGATCTTGTAGATCCATTTAGAAGTCACCATAAAATTCCATTTGGCACAATCAAGGTCTACATCAAATTTTCTAATATGTATGTTCCCTTTGAGCTTGGATCTCATATAGTACAATATCTCTCAACACAAATCACTGAATCTAGGAGAGTCCTCTTGTCACAAACTTTGTTTTGTTCTTCCACTATTTCCATATACTACCATAGCCTTGGTGGCTTTCACTATGTACCTACAATCCTCACTAGGAGGCCTGTGAAAATTCTTACGGTGGAATCCTACTGCAGTAATTGATGAGAATTATTTTATTTGTTAATTTCTGAACAAATTATTTACTTTTTTCTATGGTAAATATTGAACCCCATACACTATAACCTTCAAAAAATTAAACTGTGGAAAACAAATAAGTGTGGAAAAAATATCTAAGCAAGAATAAACAATAGACACATGACACCGTTATTTTTGGACTGCCCCCGGAAAAACCCAGTGCGGGAAAATCAGTGCAGCAGCTGAGGGTTTTTATTATTATGCAGTAATTATGAATACAATCTGGGATGCCTTACTAGCCATCCACACAGAATTTGACTGACAATAAGCTAGTGAGGATTACCTCACACTGACACTGGAAATCCTGACTGACCAAACACTAAGTTGATGAGCCCTACGCTGCCTCTAAGCAAATCTACGTGGGGACTACACCACCTCTACTTGTTGGCTCTTCTACTGGCTAGATACTGATCTCTGGCCCCTCTGGTCTCACACCCTGACACTCTGGCACTAGATCGGACTGATCCTCAGCTGAATCTCATATGTCCTCAAGGTTGCAGTGCTACCTCTGCGTACTTCCCTTTTTCTTTTCTGATGTGTATTCTCGGCTCAGGAAAGATCTTCAAACAATAATTATTTCTACCCCTCTCTGCAAGAATCAACTCGATCGATCTTCATTGCTCACTAAAGTATTTTGATCTCTATACTTTTTCGGTCTCTCAGTGTATTTTCCAAATGCCCCATCAAGTCCTTCTTATAATATTCTCATTGCGACTTCAATGACCGAGATTAAATCACTAATCAATGGATAAGATTAAATTGACCTGATATCTGCCTTTTCTAGAAGATTCATGCCATGTTTTAATTAATATCCTTTAATTATTTTAATTTCCTAAGTTTAGACTTAGGGTCCTATTAAAAATAATTAATTATTTTCATAAAACACAATCCCAATGGAATTTCCCAAAACGCTTTTTGGTTCTTGGGAATACATGTTCCTAAGCCTCCCTGCAAAATTTGAGACTTGGATCACATCTAATGCTACCGGAAATAAACACTCCCTCTTAGTGAGGAATGTTTTCCAGCAATACATCAAATTGAAGTATTGCTCTGATTCTGCAACATCTCCCTCTGTGTTGTTGATGTTTGACACTACTACCCACCAACACTGCGTTGTTGCATTCATGCTGATACTGACCCTGCATACTGATTCCAACTGCAACTATGTTTCTTATTGCAACATAAAAACATCCAAGTAGTGAACTAAGTGTTCAATATGATGCATCTCATACTGAAGATATGACTGCTTCCTGTCTTTGCGTTTCCCCTATGAAGCTGTTGCACTGCTGCTAACTCTTCTCTACGATGCTTAGGCTCTAGCGGTCACTAGCCACTGCGTTGTCACCTTTGCACTCCTTTGCACCAACCGATACTTGTCCATCCTGCTACTTCTGATTTGGGATCCCGTATAAAATTGATGATCTGAGAGGCAGAATCCTCAAGGATCTTGCCCAATTGCAGTTCTATTGAACTACAGCTCTAGATCACCCCAATTCGCCCCTGGAGATATGTGGGCAACCATCAGAAATTTCTCCTCCTCAATCTTTGCAATTGCAACCTGCGGATCATGCTTCTCATCTTTGTTGTTCTTCTTGAGAGGACATTAATTGTGTAACGTAATGTCCCATCTTGCCACACTAGAAGCATTTAATCTTTGAGACGTCTTTCTTTCATCTTCATTGTTCCTGTTGCCCCTTTAATGCAAGGGCTGCATTCTCCTCCTCCTCCTTGGGCTTCGTCCCACTGTTTCTGATGCCATCAAGTTTTCACTTAAGTATGTCTCTCCTTATCTCTTCTTGTTGAAGAGATGCCCACATTCCTTCCCAGTCCAAGAACTTCTCTCTGCCTAGGATACTCTGGACAAAGACTTGATATTCTTCGGACATAGAATTTAGGGCCAATTTGATGATCTCTGTGGCTTGAGGCGTTGAGCCTACAACCATCAACTGATCTCCTACATCTTGAATTTTGCAAGGAAGGGGTCTATGCATTCTCCCTTCTGCATCCTGGTAGACTGCATCTTTTTCTCCAAGAACATCTTTCGCTGCTCGGAAGGAACCTCATATAGCGTATCCAACGCATCCCACATCTCCTTGGTTGTCCCTTTGCTGGGAATGTGTGAAACTATGTGATCCTTCACTCCATAGAGGATCAAACATTTGGCTTTTTCCATGCTCTTCTTGAAGGCTCTCAACGGTTTCACATCTACTAGTTCAACTACTGCATTGTCGATGAATGCCTTGAGCTCATTCTCGTCTAAAAGGAAGGAGATAATTGCCTTCTATATTACGTAGTTGGAGGCACCCTCCAACCGATATTGGTCACACAACCCACTGGCTTCCATCTCACCCAATCATATGTGGAATAGTTGCCTCTAACCCTTTGCGCAACTGGATCTACGCACTCCTTGCTGGAGCAAGGAAAATAAATCACGATCACGTTGCTTCTACATAGGAAATAAAATTTTCTTGAGTAAGAAACTATCTGAGGTCATAATTCACCCAAATGTGTCTTCTTCTTCTCTCTTCGAACACTTTTTGCACCAGTAACTACTGCTACAAGAAAACTATGTCCCACTTGTTGATCTGCATTGAATCTGATGTGTTTCTCCCTCAGCATCTAACAAATTGAAAACTGGAAAATCCTACCTCTCTGTCGGCTCACTCAGAGAGATATTTCCTTGTAGATCTAGCCCTCCTGGATTGGACTACGCAATCACTAGGGAAATTGATCTGCTGCTTACGCAAATATTTGATCTGCTACTTCTTCTTCAACGTTGGATCCTTCTGGTCTATTCTCTTGCTCCTCTTGCACTACTAAACAAACTCTAATACCATGTGAAAATTCCTACATCAGAATCTTACTGTAGTAACTAATGAGAATCCTTATATTTGTTAAATTTTTAACAAATTATTTACTGTGTTCTATGGTAAATATTGAATCCCATACACTACATCCTTAAAAAAATTAAATTGTGGAAAAAAATTAAGTGTGGAAAGAATATCTGAGAAAGAATAAACAATAGACACATGACACCGTTATTTTTGGACTAAGTCCCTAGAAAAACCCAATGCGTGAAAACCGGTGCAGAAGCTGAGGGTTTGTATTATTATGCAGTAATTATGAGTACAATCTAGGATGCCTTATAGGCCATCCACACAGGGAATCTGACTGGAAAAGATCTAGTGAGGATTACCTCACACTGACACTAGAAATCTTGACTGACTAAACAATGATTTGATGAGCCCTATGATGCCTTTGCGCAGCCTCTGCATAGATTTGCGTCGCTCTGTATGGGGACTGTGTCACCTTTGCTTTTTGGCTCTTCTACTAGCTGATATTGATCTTTGGCCCCTCTGATCTCACACCTCGGCACAAAATCTGACTGATCCTCAGCTGAATCTCAAATCTCCTCAAGGCTGAAACGTTGCATCTTCATAGTTGCTACGCTGCCTCTGCGTACTACCCTTTGTATTCTCTGTTGTGTATTCTCGGCTTAGGAGATATCTCCAACTGGAAATTATCTCTACCCCTCTCTACAAGAATCAACTCGATTGATCTTCTCCCTAAGAAGTGCTCACTGAATAATTTCAATCTCTAGACTATGCCGGTCTTGTAGAAATTTGCCGAATAATGATTAATTATCCACCGAGACTATCCTGATCACATACAATTCGAATTTATATGCAACACGTAATCTCTTCCACTCAGATCATCACACATGCAGAAATAAAATCAGGCGATAACACATCAAATCATCATACACATTAACACAGTATGTATGGGGAAAGCTTATAGCTGAAAACCCCGCAGCTATTGTGTATATTATAATGGAGAATGTAGAAATTTGCTGAATAAATCACTTATTCACTGAAGATTATCCTGGTCATATATCAATTTCGAATTGCATACATAACACATAACCTTCTTCTACAATTAATTGTCACATGCGGAAATAACAGAAGCAATCTCACATCAAATCAATCACACATTAACTCGGTATGTATGGGGAAAGCCTATAGCTGAAAACCCCGCAGCTATTGTGTATATTATAATGGAGAAATCAAGTAACCAAACAAGTACAATACTCCTCACAAGTACTCAGTACTCTCTCATGAAGTTACTCACAATCTGACTCAGTTTTGAACAAGTCTGAGGTTCAAAACTCCCCGCCAATTGCCTTGCCTCTATTGCGCAATCATGGCATGTATATGAAGAGGTTCAAGGTTCGAATCCCCTTCCCTTGATTGCGTAATTGTCATGGACAATTCCTCCAAGTGTAATGCAAATCTCATGCAAAACAAATCTACCAACTGATAGCTTTACTCACCCTTTCATCTACCTCTTCCACTGGTCTCCACTGAACTGATCATGCACTGTAGTGAACTGAAGTATTCTTGAGTTGACTAATGAGTTAATATTTAGTAAATTAAATATTATTTAATTTACTCCACTCATATCTAGTTGATTAGTTAGTTTAACTAATCCCAACTAGTTCAAGTAAAACAAACAGAACACAACTCCACTACTTGTCCCGTTAACTCCTCCAAAACTCCTGCCACTGAAGTCTAACTGAAGCCAACCATGCAAGATGCCATCAAACCCTAGGAACCACGTGATTCCTTGTGTCATTTGCATGAGTCACCTCCATGACTCAAACTGAAGTGCGCCAAGAGAGTAAACTGTTGTTTATAGTCAAAATATTATTAAGGGTAAATAATATTTGACTTCCATATTTTTAGGAGATCAGTCTAAAAATAGCCTGGGTCCTAAAAAATAGGGTCACATCTATTTTTACCGACATGTCGCATACTTCAAGAATCTCCAAGTAGAATCCCCAAATTATGCTCCGTATGTCTAAAAATAGACATAGTCTAAAAATAGACTTTGCGCCAGAATTTGCCTGCGGGCCCACTTAGTGAAGGCGACTTCATTTCACTAAGCTCCATCATCTTGCTGCATTCTCAACACTCCCTCTCGGCAAGATATGGATTATCTGCAACCCCTATCCTGCCTCTGTGGAATTCGAACTTGCTCCTGGTGAGCGCCTTCGTCAGGATGTCGGCATCCTGATCCTCCGTGGGAACATATGAAAGCATCATGATCCTCAGCTGAACACAATCTCTGATGTGATGGTACCTGATGTCGATATGTTTGGACCTATCATGAAAAACTGGATTAGCCGAGAGCTTGATGCAGCTCTGGTTATCACAGTAGATCACTGTAGGCTCCAAATGCAACTTGAACAAACCTGCGAGGATCTTCCTCATCCAAATAGCCTCACATGCAGCCAAGCTTGCTGCCATGTACTCGGCCTCTGCTGAACTGAGTGCCACGGATCTCTGCTTCCTGCTGTACCAGGGAACTGCTGTCGACCCAATGCTGAAAACTCCTCCAGAAGTGCTCTTCCGGTCTGTTGGGCTCCCTGCCCAATCTGCATCAGTGAAACCAGAAAGTTTCACTCCATCCTCCTGTCTGTACCATAGACCATATCCCGATGTGCCTCTGATATAGCGCAATACATGCTTGCCAGCCTTCCAAAAGAGCTTGGTAGGCTTAACCATAGCTTGCGAAAGCTGGTTAACTGCATAGCATATATCGGGTCGAGTATTGACCAGATACATCAACGACCCCACCAATTGTCGATAGACAGTGGCATCCACTACCTCCTCCGAAGTAGCATCTCCCTTCCTCCATCCTCCAGGAAGAGGGGTATCAACAGGCTTGCAGCCCTGCATGTTGAACCTCTCGAGAATCTCCCGGGCATACTTGCCCTGAGAAACAAACAGTCCTCCACTGCGCTGCCAAATCTCCAATCCCAGGAAATAATGAAGGATGCCCGGGTCCTTCATCTCAAACTCTCGTGCAAGATCCTCCTTGCATGAAAGTATCAACTGCTCGTCGCCAGTCAAAATCAGATCATCTACATACAGTACGATGATCAACAGCTTCCCCTCCACCACAATCTGGTACAGGTTTGGATCCGCCTCACTCTTGGAGAATCCAAGCCCGGTGAAGTAGCTGTCTATCCGAGTGTGCCAAGCACGAGGTGCTTGCTTCAGCCCGTACAGTGCTCTCTTGAGTCGGCACACATGCGACTCACTGCTGAAGATCTCGAAACCTTCAGGCTGCTCTATGTACACCTCCTCCTCAATAACTCCATTGAGGAACGCGGTCTTCACATCCATCTGATGAATGTGCCACCCCATCTGCGCTGAGAGAGCAAGGATCGTCCGTATGGAAGAGTACCTTGCGACAGGTGCAAAAGTCTCCTCATAGTCAATCCTCTCGATCTGTGAGAAGCCACGGGCGACAAATCTCGCCTTGTACTTCTCCACACTCCCGTCAGCCGCCTGCTTCACCTTGTAGATCCATCGCGAACCGACAACTGATTTCCCAACCGGTCTTGGGACAATCTCCCATGCACTGTTCCTGATGATCGAATCATATTCTTCGATCATGGCATCAACCCATGCGGGTTCCTCCACAGCTTCCTCAAAAGAGGATGGCTCCGTCACAACACATTGACTCACAAGAGCCATGTATCCGGTGTACCGATCCGGTGACTGTCTCTGTCTGCGCTGTGCTGTAGGTGGTCCTACAACCTTCTCTGCATCCCGAGCCAGTCGCTCAGCTTCTGTAGTGCGCATGCGCCCTCTGATGGTTGGCGCTGCCTAGGTGGTTTCTTCCACCTCCTGAACCTCCTCTTGTGGCTGATCCACATCCGGAAGCTCCTCCTTAGGAACTAACAGCTCCTCATCTGCATGCAAGTGTAGCTCCCTCTCAAGCGAACACTGCATGGCTTTCTCCTCCTGAAATTTTATATCTCGTCGCACAACAGTCTTGCGACTGTCTGGCACATACACCCGATAGTTATGAGGTGTATCGGTGTACCCCACAAATATTCCAACCTCAGCAGTTGGATCCAGCTTCCTTCTCGCATCCTTCGTCACATGCATGTAGACAGGAGAACCAAAAATCCGCAAATGGGAAATATCAGGCCTCTTGCCAGAATAAGCCTCCTACGGTGTACTCATGCCAAGAACCTTGTGAGGACAACGGTTCTGCACATACACTGTTGTATTGCATGCCTCAGCCCACAAGTGAAGGGGTAGGCCCTGATCATGCAACATCGCCCGTGCAGCACCCACGATCGTTCTGTTCTTCCGCTCAGCCACCCCGTTCTGGTGTGGGTTATGGGGTGCGATGAGCTCTCTCCGAATCCCTTCTGCACTGCAGAACTCCTTGAATTCAGCTGAGATGAATTCACCACCGTTATCACTCCTTAGAGCAATCACCTTCTTCCCCGACTCCTTCTCGACCAGTGCTTTAAACTCACAGAACTTCGCGAATGTATCGCTCTTCTTCTGCATGAAGAAGATCCAGCACTTTCGAGAGAAATCATCAACAAAGATCACATAATACCTGTGCTTTGCTGTCGAAGCAACTGAGAAAGGACCACACACGTCTGTGTGAACTCTCTCAAGGATCGTCGTGGCGAGACTATCCTTCTCGTGAAAGGTGGCTTTCACATACTTCCCTAAAGTACACCCCTTGCACTGATCTGACTGCGCAAGGGTGCCCTTAGGAAGTCTAGTAGAAATCTGCTGTAGAATCTTCAAAGCTCCATGGTGAAGATGGCCCAATCTCCTGTGCCATAGTTTGCCCTCATCATCCCGGCTCACCACTTCTCCCGCTTTGCATGCCATAGCTGCGCAGTCATCTACCTGCAACTGATAAAGGTTCTGAGTTCGAACCCCTATCTTCCGGGTCTCTCCAGTAGTCTTACTACGCAGGAAGGCTTTTCCTTCGCTGAAGACCACATCATATCCCTTATCCTCCAACATAGCTACTGAAATCAGGTTCTTCTTCAATCCGGGTACATGCATGACATCCTTTAGTACAAAGGGTTTACCAGACTCCCTCTGAAAGGATACGGTACCGATACCAGTGACACTGTATCTACCATCATCGCCCATCTCGATGTGCACACCCAAATCTTTGTTCTCCAGATCTGAGAACAACTCCCGATCTCCCGTCATATGAAATGACGCACCGCTGTCCAAGAACCACACCGATCCCATCACACTTGAAACCAAGCATGCAATCGGTGAAAAGTCAAGCTCGAACTGTGAAGCCAAAGCTTCTCCATCTGCAGATCTTCCCGCTTGCTTGTTCTTCTTCTTCTTTGGAAAATTGGTAGCATAATGTCCGTGATCATGGCAGTGAAAACACTTCACTTTCGCCATAACCTGCTTCTTTCCCTTTGCACCGGAATGAGAAGTTTTCTTACCCTTCCCCTTCTTTGCTTTGGCCACCAAAGCGCAGTTTTCTTCATCATCTCCCTTTGATGAAGATCCATCTCGAGTAGTCCTCCTTATCTCCTCCTGCATGAGATCCGCCCAAAGGCGCTCCCATCCCGGCAGCTTCTCCCGACCATTGACACTATCTTGATATGAGTGCCAAGCCTTCGGAAGACCAAGGAGAGCCAGGTCGACCATGTCCTCTTCATCGACGGTAACTCCCACACTTCCCAGTTCATCTCTGCATTGAGTGAACTTCGTGAGGTATTTGGCGATACTGTCGCCCTTCTCCATCTTGATGTTCCTGAGCTTATCTTTGAGCGCCAGCTTCCTTTGGTCACTCTTACTCTGGAATAGATCCGTCAAAGCTTTCCACATTAAATATGGAGTAGCCTTTCCATGCAGGTTGGATACAATATGATCCTTGACGCCCTCCAACAGGATCCTTCGACATTTCGCGATCTTCTTTTGCCATGCATCGATCAGAGCTGCATCAGTGGGCTTTGGGACATCCGCATCCACGAACTCCTTCAGACCATTATCTTCTAACACTGCTTCCATTCGATCTTTCCATGCAACATAATTCGAACTGCCTTCAAGAGCATATTCGAGTCGCAAACCGTTGAAAGAAGACATCTTTCAACACCGGCACCAAGAAAACCAACCTTCTGCAAAATTCGAATTCCAAACTCCAAGCTCTATCGCTTCCGATCTATACTTGAAAACAAATTATTTCCAAATCAGAGATTGACTGCAAGGGCATTCACCAGATCTTTCACCTTACAAAGAAGGATGAATATTCCGGAGGCTACCTGGCCCGCATGCAGACTCTGTCCGAAGAAATAAGTTTGCAATCACCGTAATAGATCTCGACAATTAATCTTGCTCCGATACCATGTAGAAATTAGCTGAATAAATCACTTATTCACTGAAGATTAACCTGGTCATATATCAATTTCGAATTGCATACATAACACATAACCTTCTTCTACAATTAATTGTCACATGCGGAAATATAGAAGCAATCTCACATCAAATCAATCACACATTAACTCAGTATGTATGGGGAAAGCCTATAGCTGAAAACCCCGCAGCTATTGTGTATATTATAATGGAGAAATCAAGTAACCAAACAAGTACAATACTCCTCACAAGTACTCGGTACTCTCTCATGAAGTTACTCACAATCTGACTCAGTTTTGAACAAGTCTGAGGTTCAAAACTCCCCGCCAATTGCCTTGCCTCTATTGCGCAATCATGGCCTGTATATGAAGAGGTTCAAGGTTCGAATCCCTTTGCCTTGATTGTGTAATTGTCATGGACAATTCCTCCAAGTGTAATGCAAATCTCATGCAAAACCAATCTACCAACTGATAGCTTTACTCACCCTTTCATCTACCTCTTCCACTGGTCTCCACTGAACTGATCATGCATTGTAGTGAACTGAAGTGTTCTTGAGTTGACTAATGAGTTAATAATTAGTGAATTAAATATTATTTAATTCACTCCACTCATATCTAGTTGATTAGCTAGTTAACTAATCTCAACTAGTTCAACTAAAACAAACAGAACACAACTCCACTATATGTCCCGTTAACTCCTCCAAAACTTCTGCCACTGAAGTCTAACTGAAGCCAACCATGCAAGATGCCATCAAACCCTAGGAACCACGTGATTCCTTGTGTCAATTGCATGAGTCACCTCCATGACTCAAACTGAAGTGCGCCAAGAGAGTAAACTGCTGTTTATAGTCAAAATATTATTAAGGGTAAATAATATTTGACTTCCATATTTTTAGGAGATCAGTCTAAAAATAGTCTGGGTCCTAAAAAATAGGGTCACATCTATTTTTACCGACATGTCGCATCCATCAAGAATCTCCAAGTAGAATTCCCAAATTATGCTCCGTATGTCTAAAAATAGACATAGTCTAAAAATAGACTTTGCGCCAGAATTTGCCTGCGGGCCCACTTAGTGAAGGCGACTTCATTTCACTAAGCTCCATCATCTTGCTGCATTCTCAACAGAGAAATAATGTAACAAACTCAGTACAATACTCCTCACAAGTACTTAGTACTTTCTCATAAATTTACACACAAACTAGCTCAGTTTTGAACAGGTTACTAGTTCAAAACTCACTGCCAATTGCCTTGCCTCTATTGCGCAATCCAGGCCTGTCTATATAGAGATCCAAGGTTCGAATCTCCTTGGCTTGACATCGCAATCATCATGGGAAATTCCTCCAAGTGTGGTGCAAATCTCATGCACAACTGATGTCGCCACTAATAGCTAACTCCACCCTTTCATCTACCTCTTTCACTGGTCTCCACTGAACTGATCATGCACGGTAGTGAACTGATGTGTTCTTGAGTTGAATAATGAGTTACTAATTAATGAATTAAATAATATTTAATTCACTCCACTCATAACTAATTGATTAGCTAGTTAAACTAATCTCAACTAGTTCAACTAAAATAAACAGAACACAACTCCACTATTTGTCTCATTAACTCCACCAAACTTCTGCCACTGAAGTCCTAACTGAAGTCAACCATGCATGATGCCATCAAACCCTTGGGAATAGCGTAATTCCTCTCTCAGATGCATGAGCCACTTCCAAGGCTCGAACTGAAGTGCTCCAAGAGAGTAAACTGAAGTTTATAGTCTAAATATTATTAAGGGTAAATAATATTTGACTTCCCTATTTTTAGGAGAGGCAGTCTAAAAATAGAATTCGACCTCTTCGACCTATAGGTCACAAAAATAGAGTCCCATCTATTTTTACCAACATGACCAATGCTCCAAGAATCTCAAACTGGAATCCCCGAACCATGCTCCATATGTCTAAAAATAGACATAGTCTAAAAATAGACTTTGCGCCAGAATTTGCCTGCGGGCCCACTTAGTGAAGGCGACTTCATTTCACTAAACTCCATCATCTTGCTGCATTCTCAACACTCCCTCTCAGCAAGATATGGATTATCTGCAACCCCTATCCTGCCTCTATGGAATTCGAACTTGCTCCTGGTGAGCGCCTTCGTCAGGATGTCGGCATCCTGATCCTCCGTGGGAACATATGAAAGCATCATGATTCTCCACTGAACACAATCTCTGATATGATGATACCAATCTGTGAAGCCATGCTGCCTCAACTGATCCTCCTGTCTGTACCATGAACCATATCCCGATGTGCCTCTAATATAGCACAATACATGCTTGCCTGCCTTCCAAAAGAGCTTGGTAGGCTTAACCATAGCTTGCGAAAGCTGGTTAACTGCATAGCATATATCGGGTAGTGTATTGACCAGATACATAAGCGACCCCACCAACTGTCGATAGACAGTGGCATCCACTACCTCCGCCGAAGTAGCATCCTCCTTCCTCCAACCACCAGGAAGAGGAGTGTCAACAGGCTTGCAACCTTGCATGTTGAACCTCTCCAGAATCTCCCGAGCATACTTGCCCTAAGAAACAAACAGTCCTCCACTGCGCTGCCAAATCTCCAATCCCAGGAAATAATGAAGGATGCCCAGGTCCTTCATCTCAAACTCTCGTGCAAGATCCTCCTTGCATGAAAGTCTCAACTGCTCGTCGCCAGTCAAAATCAGATCATCTACATACAGTACGATGATCAACAGCTTCCCCTCCACCACAATCTGGTACAGGTTTGGATCCGCCTCACTCTTGGAGAATCCAAGCCCGGTGAAGTAGCTGTCTATCCGACTGTACCAAGCACGAGGTGCTTGCTTCAGCCCGTACAGTGCTCTCTTGAGTCGGCACACATGCGACTCACTGCTGAAGATCTCAAAACCTTCAGGCTGCTCTATGTACACCTCTTCCTCAATAACTCCATTGAGGAACGCAGTCTTCACATCCATCTGGTGAATGTGCCACCCCATCTGCGCTGAGAGAGCAAGGATCGTCCGTATGGAAGAGTACCTTGCGACAGGTGCAAAAGTCTCCTCATAGTCAATCCCCTCGATCTGTGAAAAGCCACGGGCGTCAAATCTCGCCTTGTACTTCTCCACACTCCCGTTAGCTACTTGCTTCACTTTGTAGATCCATCGCGAACCCACCACTGATTTCCCAACCGGTCTTGGGACAATCTCCCATGCACTGTTCCTGATGATCGAATCATATTCTTCGATCATGGCATCAACCCATGCGGGTTCCTCCACAGCTTCCTCAAAAGAGGATAGCTCCGTCACAACACATTGACTCACAAGAGCCATGTATCCAGTGTACCGATCCGGTGACTGCCTCTGTCTGCGCTGTGCTGTAGGTGGTCCTACAACCTTCTCTGCATCCCGAGCCAGTCGCTCAGCTTCTGTAGTGCGCATGCGCCCTCTGATGGTTGGCGCTGCATTGGTGGTTTCTTCCACCTCTTGAA
Organism: Pinus albicaulis; assembly: GCA_034641835.2. Lineage (NCBI taxonomy): Eukaryota > Viridiplantae > Streptophyta > Pinopsida > Pinales > Pinaceae > Pinus > Pinus albicaulis. The sequence goes on along the minus strand of CM076576.1, from coordinate 317,269,772 downwards.
CCTCCTCTTGTGGCTGATCCACACCTGGAAGCTCCTCCTTAGGAACTAACAGCTCCTCATCTGCATGCAAGTGTAGCTCCCTCTCAAGCGAACACTGCATGGCTTTCTCCTCCTGAAATTTTATATCCCGTCGCACAACAGTCTTGCGACTGTCTGGCACATACACCCGATAGTTGTGAGGTGTATCGGTGTACCCCACAAATATTCCAACTTCAGCAGTTGGATCCAGCTTCCTTCTTGCATCCTTCGTCACATGCATGTAGACAGGAGATCCGAAAATCCGCAAATGGGAAATATCGGGCCTCTTGCCAGAATAAGCCTCCTCTGGTGTACTCATGCCAAGAACCTTGTGAGGACAACGGTTCTACACATACACTGATGTATTGCATGCCTCAGCCCACAAGTGAAGGGGTAGGCCCTGATCATGCAACATCGCCCGTGCAGCACCCACGATCGTTCTGTTCTTCCGCTCAGCCACCCCATTCTACTATGGGTTATGGGGTGCGATGAGCTCTCTCCGAATCCCTTCTGCGCTACAGAACTCCTTGAATTCAGCCAAGATGAATTCACCACCGTTATCACTCCTTAGAGCAATCACCTTCTTCCCCGACTCCTTCTCGACCAGTGCTTTAAACTCACAGAACTTCGCGAATGTATCGCTCTTCTTCTGCATGAAGAAGATACAGCACTTTCGAGAGAAATCATCAACAAAGATCACATTATACATGTGATTTGCTGTCGAAGCAACTGAGAAAGGACCACACATGTCTGTGTGAACTCTCTCAAGGATCATCGTGGCACGACTATCCTTCTCGTGAAAGGTGGCTTTCACATACTTCCCTAAAGTACACCCCTTGCACTGATCTGACTGCGCAAGAGTGCCCTTAGGAAGCCCAGTAGAAATCTGCTGCAGTATCTTCAAAGCTCCATGGTGAAGGTGGCCCAATCTCTTGTGCCACAGTTCGCCCTCATCATCCCGGCTCACCACTTCTCCCGCCTTGCATGCCATTGCTGCGCAGCCATCTACCTGCAATTGATAAAGGTTCTTGGTTCGAACCCCTATCTTCCGGGTCTCTCCAGTAGTCTTACTGTGCAGGAAGGCTTTTCCTTCGCTGAAGACCACATCATACCCCTTATCCTCCAACATCGCCACAGAGATCAAGTTCTTCTTCAATCCAGGTACATGCATGACATCCTTCAATGCAAAGGGTTTACCAGACTCCCTCTGAAAGGATATGGTACCGATACCAGTCGCACTGTATCTACCATCATCGCCCATCTCGATGTGCACACCCAAATCTTTGTCCTCCAGATCTGAGAACAAATCCCGATCTCCTGTCATATGAAATGACGCACCGCTGTCCAAGAACCACACCGATCCCATCACACTTGAAACCAAGCATGCGATCAGTGAAAAGTCAAGCTCGAACTATGAAGCCAAAGCTTCTCCATCTGCAGATCTTCCCGCTTGCTTGTTTTTCTTCTTCTTTGGACAATTGGTAGCATAATGTCCGTGATCATGGTAGTGAAAACACTTCACTTTCGCCATATCCTGCTTCTTGCCCTTTGCACCGGAATGAGAAGGTTTCTTACCCTTCCCCTTCTTTTCTTTGGCAACCAAAGCGCAATTTTCTTCATCAGCTCCCTTTGATGAAGATCCATCTCGAGTAGTCCTCCTTATCTCCTCCTACATGAGATCCGCCCAAAGGCGCTCCCATCCCGGCAGCTTCTCCCGACCATTGACACTATCTTGATATGAGTGCCAAGCCTTCGGAAGACCAAGGAGAGCCAGGTCTACCATGTCCTCATCTTCGACAGTCACCCCCACACTTCCCAGCTCATCTCTGCATTGAGTGAACTTCGTGAGGTATTTGGCGATACTGTCGCCTTTCTCCATCTTGATGTTCCTGAGCTTATCTTTGAGTGCCAGCTTCCTTTGGTCGCTCTTACTCTGGAATAGATCCGTCAAGCTTTCCACATTAAATATGGAGAAGCCTTTCCATGCAGGCTAGATACAATATGATCCTTGACGCCCTCCAACAGGATCCTTCGACATTTCACCATCTTCTTTTGCCATGCATCGACTTCAGCAGGATCAGTGGGCTTTTGGACATCCGTATCTACGAACTCCTTGAGACCATTATCTTCTAATACTGCTTCCATGCGATCCTTCCATGCAACATAATTCGAACTGCCTTCAAGAGCATATTCGAGTCGCAAACCGTTGAAAGACATTTTCAACACTGGCACCAAGAAAACAAAACTGCTGCAAAATTTGAATTCCACCTCAAAGCTCAACCGCTCTAGATCTGTGAGAAAAAATTATTTCTAGCACATAGATCGACTGCAAGGGGCGTTTACCAGACCTTTCACTTCCGAAGAAAGATGAATCCGGAGGCTACCTGGCCCGCATGCAGACTCTGTCTACCGAAATAAGTTTGTAATCACTGTGATGATCAATTTGAACTTAAATAGCTCCGATACCATGTAGAAATTTGTTGAATAATGATTAATTATTCACCGAGACTATCCTGATCACATACAATTCAAATTCATATGCAACACATAATCTCTTCCACTCAGATCATCAAACATGCGGAAATAAAATCAAGCGATAACACATCAAATCATCATACACATTAACACGGTATGTATGGGGAAAGCTTATAGCTGAAAACCCCGCAGCTATTGTGTATATTATAATGGAGAAATCATGTAACAAACTCAGTACAATACTCCTCACAAGTACTGAGTACTTTCTCATGAAGTTACACACAAACTAGCTCAGTTTTGAACAGGTTACTGGTTCAAAACTCACCGCCAATTGCCTTTCCTCTATTGCGCAATCCAGGCCTGTCTATATAGAGATCCAAGGTTCGAATCTCCTTGGCTTGACAGCGCAATCATCATGGGCCATTCCTCCAAGTGTGGTGCAAATCTCATGCACAACTGATGTCGCCACTGATAGCTAACTCCACCCTTTCATCTACCTCTTTCACTGGTCTCCACTGAACTGATCATGCACTGTAGTGAACTGATGTGTTCTTGAGTTGAATAAGGAGTTACTAATTAATGAATTAAATAATATTTAATTCACTCCACTCATAACTAATTGATTAGCTAATTAAACTAATCTCAACTAGTTCAACTAAAATAAACAGAACACAACTCCACTAGCTATCTCATTAACTCCACCAAACTTCTGCCACTGAAGTCCTAACTGAATTCAACCATGCATGATGCCATCAAACCCTTGGGAATAGCGTAATTCCTCTGTCAGATGCATGAGCCACTTCTGTAGCTCGAACTGAAGTGCTCCAAGAGAGTAAACTGCTGTTTAGAGTCCAAATATTATTAAGGGTAAATAATATTTTGACTTCCCTATTTTTAGGAGAGGCAGTCTAAAAATAGACTTCGACCTCTTCGACCTATAGGTCACAAAAATAGAGTCCCATCTATTTTTACCAACATGACCAATACTCCAAGAATCTCAAACTGGAATCCCCGAACCATGCTCTATATGTCTAAAAATAGACATAGTCTAAAAATAGACTTTGCGCCAGAATTCGCATGCGGGCCCACTTAGTGAAGGCGACTTCATTTCACTAAGCTCCATCATCTTGCTGCATTTTCAACAGGTCTCTCGGTGCATTTTCCAAATGCCCCATCAAGTCCTTATAATCTTCTCATTGAGACTTCAACGACTGAGATTAAATTGCTAATCAATGGCTAAGATTAACTTGACTTGATATTCATCTTTTATAGAAGATTGACACCGTGTTTTAATTAATATCCTTAATTTAATTTAATTTCCTAAGTTTAGACTTAAGGTCCCATTAAAAATAATCAATTATTTTCATAAAACAAAATCGAGTGGAATTTCCCAAAACTCTTTTTGGGTTCTTTGGAATACAAGTTCCTAAGCCTCCCTACAAAATTTGAGACTTAGAGCACATTTGATGCTACCATATATCAATAAGGCCATGGAAGAATGAGTACAACCCAAAAAAAGAAAAACAAACACAAGAGGCTGGCTAATAGTAAAACAAAAACAACGATAATAATCAAGGAAGAGATATAAAGTACTTATCTTTTGAGGATTATAGAGAACTTTCAGCTCCCACTTAATCATCACTTTCTTGAATAAATCATTGAACTCAATCTACAAATTCATCAACCTCATCCTCATCATTATATTCCTTCCTTCCAAGAGCTATAGCTTCTTCTTTCAGAAGAAAAATTTATCTAGGTAGAACTCTATTTTTTTATCCTCAAAACCTACGACTTCCTTATCCTTCAATATTAATCTAGGATTTACAAACCCTAGGGCTACTAGATATTCCAAGAAGGGCACATAGCACAAGAGTTTTGATTTATTTTCTTAATTTCCTCTACTTCTGGAGAAACTTTCTTGAATTAAATTCAAATTGTTCATGTCTCGAGTACTTGAAGGAGAAATATGTTCTATCAATGGCTAGACTCAAACAATGGTATTCATCAACACATATCAATCAATTCAATCATAACTTTGATAGTACAATACTAGCAACATGTGCAAGGAAAATTTTATTTAGTCATGCATTTTAGGTCCTCCAGGGTTTTACGAAACCTTAGGTGTTCCAAGAATCCTATCTCCCTCTGGATCTTTCAAGCAGTGAATGCAAGAAAGACTTGTCAAGGACTTAATTTATCTAATGATAACATTATTCGTTAAGGTATTATCTTACCTTATATACAAGATTCAACGCGATTCTTTGAAGTTGCCCAAAAAATTCAAAATGAGAGTTCGCATTTGGTCCTACAACTCAGATATTTAGAGATTTTTTCACTCTCATGATATCATTCAGTCAAGGAGTGCTTCATCTTGGTCAAACTCTTGCATTCTTACTTTCTGGTATTGAAGAAACAACATCTTTCATAATCATCTAGTGGTTTTACAAACAATTGAAATCACATCTACCTTTTAGAAATACCTTTCAGTCATACAAAATATGTGGTATTAGAGGCTTAGATCTCAAAAAATTTAATATTTTAACCAAATGAAATATCTCTTCAATCCAATATGACTCCAGTATGCTAAACGTTCCTAGAATATGTGTACATAACACACACTTGGTTCAGGGCTTATTATGCCTTTGATCCACTATCCAAAAACTGCATACTATAGAACCACAAATGTACAACATGCGTAGTGATTGTGACATTGTTCAAAAAGTGTAATCTTGAAGCATCAAGGATCTATTTCAGTACCATCGTTAATAATATGAATAAGAACAACAATGTTGTCAATTCTAACATCCTTAAATTTTTCCTAATCACCCAACATATCTTGGAATGATATAAAGATAATCATATCTCAAATACAACTAGGACGAGTGGATTAAATCCATCAAAAGCACAAGATAATTTTTTCATAAAGATATATCTTCAAATTGAGAGCATGAGAATATATCCTTCAAAAATAACAACAAAAAGTCTTCCCTTCAACCAAGAGAAAGCAATAATATCATCTTAGTAAAATTCGACAATCCTTATAATACTCATCATTATTCTCATAAGGTGCATGCTCGGAAACAAATTCGGATTTCACCATCGAACATGTCTCCAATTAAAAATGCACTAGTAGCATCATATAAATGATCACAAATGCTAGAAACTTGTTTTATTCACAGAAGTTTGAGCAAAGTCTACAACTCAAAAAAAATAGATTAGTTTATATAGAAGTTATTTTTCAAACTAGCAATTTTTTCATGGGTTTTTTTATATCCACCGAGGTTATAATTCATGGAAACACAGGGTTTGATTCTTGTTTTTCAAGCTTCAAAAACTTTAACTCAAGACCAATCATTAATGAAAATGTCACCTCATCAACAAGATTGGATCACATCTGAAATTAGATTGATTAACAATGATGCTTATATTTTTTGTATTGTTTTAAACTGGTCCTCAACTAGGGTTGTAATCTTAGCTCAGCTTCAACATAAACTCGAACTAGTTTTGATGGCTTATTTTTTACTTTTAAACAAATCTTATGTTCCCCATGTAGACAGATCTTAGGCCTTTCGGCCTTCGTGAGATTACACCTGAGGTTTTTCGACCCTTTTCAATTTAAACTGAGGCCTTTCGACCTTCCCGACAACCAGTCTCGAGGCCTTCTCAATCTCTTGTTGTCCTTATTCGTCTTCAACAGAACCTCAATCTCTCTTTCAATTGGTTAAATTTTTTTTTGACTTCTCTTGTTGATCTATATTACAAATCTAGAAATTTAACAAGGTTGCTCTTATATAATAGCTTTGATTCCATGTTTATTTTTCATAGGATCTTCTAACTAATAATTACTTCTTATGATTTACTATGTTAATCTTCTCTTGCATTCAAATTCATTATAAATAAATTACACAGAAGATCTCAATAGTAGAAACAAAATTCCAGTAAATTCATAGGGAGACAGCCAAACAAGAGACACAAGAGTTTACTTTAGGAAAACCCACATAGGGGAAAAATACCAACAACATTTTCCTTAGAGAAATTATTCAATTCAATAGAGATACACCTAATTATTCTAGCCAATAACAAGGTCAAACCGACCAACAATATCAGTATGGTCAAACTTGTTCAAACTTCCATTAGGTGAAGTCACAAATATGCCATATAACCTCGACCTAGTCTAATCTATCTATGTTGAAGTTCACCCTCCTATAATTGCCCAGAAACTTGCCCTTGTTGTTGCCCAGAAACTGCTACTCAGAAAACCCTTAGAAACTCACACGTGTGAGGTCAAACATGAGAGAGAATATATGAGATATCTTTGAACTTTTTCTTTGTCCTCCTTGTCTTCTTCCACTTCATCTAGATGCCCATAAAACCTATTTGGTCTTGTGTGATCCAAATTTTCTAAGAGGAGGAGGCCGAATGGCATATGTACAGTGATTATGGCTAGTCGAATGGGTGTCTCTCTTTCTGAGGCTAACTTGACTTGAAGGAGGGATGACTTGATCTTATATGGAGCCAAAAATATAAATTTTAAAATTGAAAAAATTATCTTTTGAAACCGACATGAAGAATGTGTCTTACATTAATTATATTTCAAGGATAAAGTAAAAATGGCATGAAGGACATGTCTTACATTAATTATATTTCAAGGGCTAAAGTAAAAATGACATGAAGAACATGTCTTACATAATTCAATAGCTAAAATATTAATTATGAAGACTGACCATATCTACAAAATTCAACACCCTTTATGTAAATTAAATGGCGAGTCCATTGAACAAATATTTGTTGAATTCCCTTTCCTTTGTTAGGTTCGGTATAGGTGTTGCTCAACCATGAAACAAAATAGTGTATGGAAATGGAAGTTTTTTATGGAGCAGTGGCACCTATGGTTACAAAACATGAATACAAAACTCTATAGGCCTCTGCCTCTACTCGTTTGGGGGGTGTTTGGTTATCATGAAATAAGGAAATTTTCCAAAATTTCTCTCATTTTTAACTAGGTAGAAATAGAAGTATTGGCTCTTCTATAACATATCCCTTAGCCCATGCCTCCCCTTCAATTAAAAAATGTAACTCTAAAAGACCCTGATAGGTCTCACCCATGGGGCTACATTGATGGTGCTAAACAAGGGGACGATCACTTATGTGGAGGAGGTTTGGAATATTACATCTATCTAAGCAACACATCTTCAAAATATGTATGGGTTAGGGAGGGGAACAAAAAATTTGGCCGAATTATTATATTTTCACTCTCTGTTGGATTTTTCTCTAGAAAATGGATGTGATCAACTCAAGTGTTTGGTGACTTTATTGGCCATTAATTGGGTTAATGAGATACAACAATGTCGCAATATTCATCTTGTTCATATTTTGGAGGATTTACAAAGAATCAAGCTTACTTAGTCATATTTTTAATTCACTTGTATTTACAGGTACAAAAATAGGGAAACAGATTGGTTTTCTAAAGAAGTTCTTTAGCTGGTTCAGGGTTTATGGAACATTGAATAAGTCTTAAATGATTATCATTCCAAATTTTATCACATATCTTATATCGATGTGTTTTAGATGCTACAAAAACCCCCAAAATTTTATCTTGTATCTCTAAATTTTGGGCCCCCCCGTGCTTTTCAAGGTCTTAACAGATTTCCCTGGAAAGTGCAATGGTCAAACTCCTATCATCGAGGCTACAAGTGATATTATTCTCGTGAAGCACACTTTCTATGCTTTCCTGTCTTGCTTCATCATTAAAATTATGGTTTGTGGCATTTTTCATTCATGTTTTTAGTAGAGAACGTTTCAACACTGCCTCTCCATTGGTGTTTATGTAGGTTAATAGAATTAGTTTTAAGAAAGTGTCAAATCTCTACTTATGTGTTCTTTTGTATCTCCGAGGGTTTTGGACAAGGTTGTAACTAGATGAAAATGTTGATCGCCATCAAGATGAAACTCATAGAAAGAGGCATATATTATTATGTCAAGGTTTATAAGATGCAAGACAAGCCATTTTGTAGTTCAAAGTTGGCATATTGTCATAGGGGTTGATCAAGCTTCATCCACACCTGAGTCCAGTTGCAATAACGAATTTGAACCCCCCTATATTGGACTCTCTCTACCGTCCTTTACCAAGGGCCTCATAGATTTTCACTCCATGTTTACTTATTTAGGGTTTCCTTAGAAATTATAAAATTATACCCTAAAATTTGAAAGATCTAAGTTCTTCTCCTAGTCAATGATGCAGTCTCAATCAAGTCACAAATCCACCAATAGTAAAATCAACCCATTGTGCAACTTGCAAGTTTCCTAGATCCCTTAGTCGCATAGTCACAAAATTGTGACTGGAAAAGAAAATAACCTTTGCGACCTTGTCTCTTTTATGACCTTGCAACCTTTCCCCTATTTTTGCGACTTGCGACCTTCTCTCTCCCCACGACCTAAATATCATACCTCGAGTCACTAAGTTTCACTTGAAGTTGCAGAAACCAACGACTCTTATGACCTAGTATCTTATGCAACCTTGCGACCTATCTATTTATGTGACCTGTGATCTACCTTCCGTTGTTATTTGTGGCCGACCATTCCTTAATCGCATAGTCGCAAGATCGCATCTGAGAAGGTCAGCGATATATGCGACTTACTCTCACTTGCGACCTTTCGACTTGTTTTTCTCCATGACCTCGCAACCTGTCCTATCTTGCTACATATCCTCTCTATGCGACTTGCAACCCATTTTCATCTTGCAAGGCCCCTCAAGTCACAATCACTACCTGCGACATAGCCTTGCAAATGAAATTTGTAACTATTCACTAGATCTACGACCTATGATTAGCCATTGATTTTTCAATTTGCGACCTCCCTATCCCTTTTTTGTGATTACAAATATTTCCTTTGTATCTTCATATTCCTCATATTCTCCAACCCTTTGTATTCCCTAAACCTCATCTTCATATGCATATTTCCCCTTTTTATTTAATACCTAGACTCTATCCGTCTTCATCCTTTGCATATTCCTATTATGCCCTCACTCTACAAAGTGTCATTTCCTTGCAAACCACTACACCTCTAGTGCAACCCGCAACTGCTTCTCAAAATGTAACGTTCACTCTTCACCACTACCAACTGACATAATGACTTACACTTCGAGCATGAAAAATACTCTAACCTATAAACGTTATTTCCATCACTAGTAATCATTGACTGACATCTGTCATTGTGACCTGCAACTAGATTTTCCTTCTTTCTCCCTCAGGTCACAAGTCACGTTTTTAGTCAAAAGCACTGTGAGTTTAAGATGCGACCAACACTGTTAAGAGAAGATATGACCAACACTATGAAGAGGATTTGTGACCAACATTGTGAATTGAAGTTGTGACTAGCCTTTGTTGATGCGACTTATGACTAGCCTCTGCTGATGCAACTTGCGACTAGCCTCTATTGATGCGACTTGCAACTAACCTATGCTAATGTGATTTGAAAATTACTCAAAACCATCTACAAATGAAACTTACAACTAACAATTTTATCCTCACATGCCACCAAGACAAGTCGTACTTTGAAACTACGACTGCCACTATAAATTGCGATTATGACTACAAGGTTAATCATGACTATTAAGTGTGATTGCAACCATAAGGACTATGAAATTTCAAGAGTCATGAGGGTATATGAAAGGTCACAGTAGAAGGTGAAAGGTAACCCTATTCATTTCTATAAATATACCCTCATGCCTCATTTCAGAGGACTTTTAGCACTAGAGCTAGGACTAGTAGTAGATGGTTGATCTTTGCTTGAATAGCTAGAGGCACTAAGATCTTGACATCTAGTAGGGTGAGTTGCAGTGAGACAAGGGTTTTGCGTTGGATAATGGTATGAGCATCCCATGTTCCACGATTAAGCTTTGATGAATTTCAGGATGTGTACTTGTATTTACAAAAAAAATAATAAGAAGTTCCTTATTTCCAACATTAGTTCCCATGCTTACTCATGGCGATTGTATTGGTTGTCTGGTATCTTCACTATATTTGTGTGTGTGCTTTCATATACGCAATATGTTATGGACTAGTCTGTAATTGTTGCATGTGTGTTTTCTTTTGAATTTGTGCTTACTTATTTCACACCATGTTGGTGACTTAATGTGACATCAGAGTCAAGCAAGGTTTCCCTTTATCCCCTACCCTTTTTGGTTTATACATTGAAAAACTGGAAGAGTGGCTAAATTTGCAAGGTGGGGATGGTGTTCAATTGGGAGATTTTGCGATAAATCTTCTTCTATATGTCGATGATCTTGTGCTGGTTTCTAAATTGGCCCATGGATTGCAAATGCATCTATATGCCCTTGAGCATTTTTGTAAAGAAGTGAGGATGCAAGTTAATACCAGTAAGACCAAAATAATATTTTTCTCTAATAAAAGGAAGCACAACGAGCATACGTTATTCTTTGAAGGAAACACTCTTGAAGAAGTAAATGAATACAAGTACCTCGAGATCAATTTCAACAACAAGCTTAATTGGGGGGATTGCAGAAAGAAAATAATTTTAGGAGGGTAGAAAGCATTATGTGCATTTAAAAATAGATGTAGAGAGGTAGAGTTATGGGATTGGAACACGATAAAAGTAATTTTTGGACTCCTAGTTTGTCCAGTGCTATTATATGAGTGTGAATTGTGGGCTAGCAACATCCCTGTTTCAAAATGGAAAAAAAATTGAAAAATATTCAAAAACGCTTGATCATGAGAAAGTTCAAAATAAAAAGTCTGGTCCCCTATGAGATAATGTTGAGTGAAACAGGGGCAGCTCCCATCGAAGAAATTGACATGGTGCGTCTTATAAGGTATCTAAAAATAATTGAGCAAATGGGAGGAGGTAGATGGCCGAAAGTTATCTTCAATGAAGGTATGAGTGAAAGAAAGAAATCATGTATGAGACAAAACAAAAAATGGATGCAAAAATGGAATATTTACCTTAATGCATGTCCTCCAAATAGCAAGGAGTTAAATAATTTTGTGTTGGAGAAGTTCCGTAAGGGTATATGGGGAAAATATTTGGGTATAAATAAGAAGTATTATGTTCAAGAATTCAACCCCACTTGTGATCTCCAACAAAAAGAGTACATTGGAGCTAGCATTCCGTGGAGAGAAAAGGTTCTTATTGCTCAATTAAGAACTAACTCACATCAACTTCAGTGTGAAACGATATGGTGGAAGAGACCTAAAGAAGCTTGGGAAGAAAGGGTAAGTACTTTTTTCACTTTTGAGGCAGTGGAATCGGAAAAAAATTTCATTTTTGAATGTGATGCTTTCAGATACATTAGGTACAGTTATCACAGTATGTTAGCATCAATTTTGTGGCATTGTCTTTTAAGTGAAGGAACTGTTAGAAGGTTGGGTTAGCTCATCATCAATTTGAGTAAGAAAAGGATTGAATTATAGAAGGAAAAAAACAAGGAAGATGGTAGTCCCATAGACTATTCTTAGTCTCGTGGACGTTAAAATATCATTCATTCATTCATTCATATTAATTGTTGAACTCCTCTGTCATGGCCTTAGTGAAAACGTACCCTTTTCAAAAACTAGAATCATTGATTAGACGTGTTAAGTTTTTTCTACAATAGTATAAGACTTGAATTAAGTAGTTTCATCAAAATTCGGTGCAGTTGAATAATGTGCCTAGTGTCATAAGGATGATACTAATGATGATGAGCTCTATATGATGATACTAATGATGAGGAGCTTGCCATATAAATGATTTTGTTCATTTATGCATAATGTTGTTTTTTGAAATTTCAATAATTTTTTGGAACCATAATTTGAAATCTTTAAGAGTGATATTAATAATGAGGATCTCTATATGAGGGTCTCCCGCATGGATAATATCAACCTTCAAGATTAGCGTCAAATATTTAAGAATAAAGTATAGGTAAATACTGTGTGAGCTGCCTAAGGGATGTCATCATTATGAAGAGACTCGAACAAACTTTGATCGTGACCAACAAATTCTTTTGACTGAAGTCATGCCGAATTGCAGTTTGATTTTGAGTCCAATTATAGAGCCTCATACCTTCTTTCATGACTATGAATATGGGTGAATAAAATCTCTGATAGTTTATTATGATATATTTGATAATAGTGAAGTGACGATTCAATTCTTGCAAAGGTTACTTTGTTTCATAATTTCTTATTTCATTGATATCTTGGTAAACATTCGGAGAATACTAGATACTTTGACACATTTGCAGTTCAGAGGGATGTTAAACAATTTAAAGAAGCTTGCATTGGGTGAATGAATTTACCCATTAGACTTGTGTATGACTTGGTATTTGGTGTGGGACATTGGATTAATCACCGGGGTATTTTAATGTAGTTTTTCATAGTGGGGCTCACACTCTCCATGCCTGTCACAAACCATGGCTGTCATTCACAAGTATCAATAATTGAATATGGAATATGATGGGTGTCATTCACGTGTAACAATAATTCAATAGTTAAAGATAGAATATGATTTTTTGGGTAAATACGAGGAGGACAAGATCTGACTTGCCTAAGGTCAATCAGGCCAGGGCTTAGTTCAAGAAGTCAAGATAGGAAGGGAGGGTAGTTTGAAAGATTGTATCAGTAATATAGAAAGCTTATTGATAAGAAATAATTTCTTGGTTATTTGGAACAGGAGGATAAATGTTATTCCTAGTACTGTATTTATGATGATGCTTCTCAATATGTTTCTAATTATCTTTATGATGATGTTTGTAATAGTAATAAATCTTGCATCAATATTGATGTTAGTTATGCATTGTTGGCTATAATGATTTTGGTTTTTTATTTTAAATTTGGGAAACATACTTATAGGTCATGGGTCTTGATTGTTTTTCCAGAAGCAATACATAGGTGGATTTTGGAAGAGTGGATGTGGTGTTGTTCCAATAGAACTTGAATTAAGGCCCCTAAGACTAAGGATTTTATATGATGAGACTTCATTGTCAAATGGAGATCATTTTTCCATTGAGTTTTGGGAAGGTTATTTTGTATTTGTATTTGTTTTCTTTGTTGCATGTCATGCCATTGAAGTATTGAGAGTAAAACCTATACCCAATGATGATTTGGATGATGATAACATCCGTAAGTTGGACATGAATGATAGTGGTGTTGATTTGTAGGGAAGGTTCCACCTTTCATTGAGAAAGAATGGCATCATGTACCTTTTGTTCAATTGGAGCATAACCTTATCACATTGATATCCTCATCATGGAGAGCAGAGTTCATCCAAGAGTTCAAATTCTTGTTATCATTGGTAATGATGCTAATAAAATTTTGCAGAAGAGGCATAAGAAATAAAATTTTGGATCAGTGCTAACTATTAAAATTGATTGTAGTTGCACTAGTGATTGGTTGTGGAAGCAGTTGAGTAGGTGTTAGAGGACATTGTATAGATCTGTATAATTCATTGTACGCATAAAATTTTCATTTTCATTATTATTGATTGATTGATTCAATGCAATTGTAATCTATCTTCTCGTGGATGGTCTTGCGAGCATGTTTTGCATGAGGTATAATTTTGACTCAAACCTAGTGTGTGAGCTTGATTAATTGTTGTCATCACTCAAGTTTCATTTAAGGTGGGAATATTGTTGAGCTTGATACATAAACTTGGGTTGAAGTTGTTTATAACCCACTAATGGTTTCCTTTGGTTGACATAAATAAATAGTAAGGGTAATGCGAAGCAAGTGAATCCTTAGGGATTGCTCAGATTAATAATGGTTCATGGACTAAGGAATCACTTTTAAGTACACATTGAAAAACTGAAAGGGATTTTAAGAAAACAAAAAGAAACTTTTTTTTTCTTGGTTTTGTACTATTTTTGACAAATTTGTAATGGACTTGTGCTAGTTACTCTTATTGCATGATTTGACAATGTTTATGTTTGTAGGTTCCATGGCTAAGATTTCTTGGTTGATAGCACTATGATTTTAGAAATTGTTCTGAACCATACTTTGAAAATCGTGTTCCAATTCTCTGTGCACAGGGTCTTTTTGCTCTAGTTTTGTGTGTAGAGATGTTTTGGGGGTTCAAATTTTGAAAAACTCTCCAATGTAAACCTTATTGCATGAGTTTTCATCACTACAAGGATTTGATGGAATTTTGTGGGTAATTGTTCTATTGTACCTTGTTTTGGTCACATATTTTGACTATATGTGTTACTAGCATAGTTGTGTTAAAGAAAGATGATGGGAGATGTGATTTCTTTAGAAATTACCTAGGACATGTTTTGGTAAAATGTTCATGTGGTTGTCATTAAGCAGTGGCATAGTGATAATGCCACCTTCAAATATCCTCCAATTTTTTTTTAATAAAGGATATGAGAATATTAATGTAAACCCAACTTAAGGGGTTTGTTGGACCATTGGGTCTACTTAAGTTATAGTGACCCACTTTAATGTTATTGTGGTCTCACCCTTTGGGGCCTTAGGAATAAAACTTAAATCTATTTATTAGTGAGACTCTAACTTCATTTGATATATACAATGATTTATACTCTTTGGGATTCTCTTACAAAGATGTGCTTTATTGTTCAAAGGTTACCACCATAATTTCATCTAGCAACCCTAAAATGATAGCTAGTAGAAATGATCAAGATACATGTTAAAATGATTGCTTCAACATTAAAAAAATCTAAAACTTCATTGAAATATCTTGGTGATATTTTCGAGGTATGAGAATATATTTCCAAAATATAAAGTGAATGTCCAACACTTAGAGATGGTTTTTCAATAACATGTTTTCTTCACAATCTTGCAAAACAAGGAGAGAATTATTCTTTAAATAATTTTCCATAGCTTAAGTAAAAAATGTCAATGTTAATTAAGGACCATTACAAATTTTGTTTGGTTGTGTTCAAAAGTATAGTGGAACTTCCAATTCGCCATTACGATGTATTATTTGCATTATTTATCCTTTTCCATCAAAATGAAACTTGATTTGGCATAATATTCTTTTAGAGAAAAAGTTAATCGGAGTTACATTTAAAGATGATATTCCATTAAAAGAATATTTTAATCGAAGTTACATTTAAATTGTGATTGTTAAAGTATGATGAATGTTGTGCATCTTAACAAAGTATAATTCCAAGTTGTGTCAAATAATTTTTGGGTATGCAAGAAGGTTTGAAGCTTAAATTTTTTGGCATGACAGAAGGGTTATTAATCCAAAACATTGTATGTAGGAAGAAGAATGGGATAATGACCCAATATCAATGGAAATACATTGAACACTTACAGTAAAAAGTTATATTCTAAACTTTTATAAGTATATTTTATAGTTTTCACTTACTTTTAATTCTTGCATGTGAGAATGCCTATCAAAACTAAACATTGTATGTGAAAATGGTTATTAATCGATATGAAAATTTTTAATATGTGCATGGAATTTTTTCAATATAGTGATATTTGGATGTCATAGTTTGAAGAATGGGTTATGGAAATACATTGAACACTTAAGTGTTGAATCTAAAAAGTTATATCATAAACTTTTATAAGTATATTTGCTAGCTTTCAATTATTATTAGTGTCAAGGTAATTATAATAATTATACTTTTTTTCACTTATGAATTAGTTTTTCTATTTGATACTTTTTGGTTAATATAAATGGAGTAATGTTGGCATACCAAATAAATAAATTGGAACATCAAACTATTGTATGTTAAAACCAATTTCTTGTTCATCATTTAGGGTAGAGCTATAACCATACCAAAAACATTTGTTGGTATAGCTCATATTACCTTGCCATCTATGTTATTTTGATGCAAGACCAACATTTTGTGTGTGTATGTCTGTCAATTAGATGTAGCTTGGGTGGTTGGGAGAAATGATATTCTCTCCCCTCAGGGTCAATTCCTACATGTAAGATGTTGAGCTCATAATGGCTATACCCTTGTAATGGCTTCAAGTCTTGTTGCTTGAAAGTCCCTCAAAGACTGAAACTTGTGTATTTTTATAGTATATAATGACACTATAGAACAATTTGAAGTATGTTGCAAACTTCAAATTGTTCTATAGTGTCATTTTCATCTTGTACTAAATTATGATAAATTTTCTTTACCTTAAAAGACCTTTGATTCTACTAAATGTCGGGGGGTTTTCCAGGGTGTAGTTATCTCAAATGTTATTGATATTACACATTTGTTATTTGTAGATGACATTTTAATTTTTTGTAATGGCTCTATTCGATATGTGGCCAAATTAGTTAAGATTATTCCTTGTTTGAGAAAGCTAATGTGAAATTATTCTATATCTGCTCAAAAAATCGAAGATTTTGAACTTCAAAATATTAGGGCATTTTTTCATAATCAAATTTCAAAGACGGAAGAAAGGTTAAAATATTTGGGCTTTCATTTGAAACTAAACTACTACAAGAAGGAAGATTGGATGTGGTTAATCACTAAAAGTGAGAAAATATTAGAAGGATGGTGTTTCAGGTGGTTATCAAGAGCAAGGGAGGTTGGTTCTGGTGAAATCAGTGCTCAAAGTTATTCATGTGTTTTGGATGTTTGCAGATTTGGATTCCACGGGGAATTCTTGAAAAATTTAAATGGATATGCTTCAATTTTTTTTGGGTGGGTAAAGTGGAAACGTATCACTCTGCCTAAATTACTTGGCATATGGAATATGAAAAACATTTTTATGTTCTCCAAGGATCTTGCAGCAAAGTGTGGGTCGAGGCTTTTGTTGAACCACAATCTATGGACCTTAGTTATTTTCTAGAAGTATATCCACCCCTACTCGTTACAAGACTAGATGAGGCTAAGTGAAAAGTCATGTTCGAATATATTTTTCATTTGGCATGTAGTGATAAATTATTTTTATCGTATTGCTTAGGGGTTGGCCTACAAGGCTGGAAATGGGTTGAAAGTGAGGTTGGGCCAGGATCCTTGGCCAGGTTGTGGTCTAATCTATCGTTTTCCCCAAAACCTTATTGACCTGCTCAGAGACAGGGGTATCTCCCAGCTTTCCTACATTATCAATCCATCCCGTACTTGTATTTTGCATCAGGGGTGGCTTTCGGTAGATAATTTGCATAGTGCTTGGGAATATCGTGAAACATGGCAGGATTTCATGGAGGTCCTAGTTACTGGTCACATCATAATTACTCATGTTGAGGATGAGTTGGTCTAGGCTCACCCTCCAGTGGGTATATATACTCCAAAGTTTCCAGTATCTTGATATGAATGTGGCAGTTGAGGATGGAGAGGGGGAGTGGTGGTGGAAAGGTGTATGGAAGATAAAAATTATGGCAAAGTCTTGTCTTCTTATGTGGTGTATTTTGGAAAAAAAAGGTCCCTACTTGGGAAGAATGTAGAAACAACATAAAATGGGTCATGGACGGTGCGCTTTGTTTATTTTTCATAGAGTCTTATAATTTATAATTACTTCATTTGAATTTGTACGTTAATCTATTCTTGCATTTGGAATCATCATAAAGCAATTACACAAAAGACATGAAGTGTAGAAACAAAATGCCAGTAAGATCATAGAGGGAGAGTCAAACAATAGACACAAAAGTTTCCCCTAGGAAAA
Source organism: Pinus albicaulis (assembly GCA_034641835.2). NCBI lineage: Eukaryota > Viridiplantae > Streptophyta > Pinopsida > Pinales > Pinaceae > Pinus > Pinus albicaulis. The sequence goes on along the minus strand of CM076576.1, from coordinate 317,251,716 downwards.
CTCACATGGGGGGGGGGGGAATCGAGCAAACTTTTCCTTAGGGAAATTATTCAATTCAAGAAAGATACATTTAATTCTTCTAGCAAAAAATAACGTCAAATTGACGAGCAATATCACTATGGTCAAACCTACTCAAATGCCCTCAATTAAAGTCACAAATATGCATAATCAACTGAGCCTATTTTGATATGTCTATGTTGAAGTTCAACCTCCAAGAATTGTCCAGAAATTAGGCGTTGTTACTGCCCAGAAAATGATACCTCTACCTAGAAAACCCTTAGAAAGTCAGATGCACGAGGTCAAAAAAGAGAGAGAATGCATGAGATATCTTTGTCCTTCTTCGTCCACCTTGTATTCTTCTTCATTTATATGCCCAAAAAACTTCTTATGTCTTGTGTGATTCGAATTTCCAAAGAGGAGGAAGTCGAATGACATATATATAGTTATTTTGGTTGGTCAAATGGGTGTCTCTTTTCTCGAGGCCGACTTGACCTTATTTGGAGCCAAAAAATAAAATTTTAAAAATCAAAATTTCTCTTTTGAAAGTGACATGAAGAACATGCCTTATATTATTTATATTTCAAGGGATAAAGTAAAAATGACATGAAGAACATGTCTTACATAATTAAAGGTCTAAAATATTAATTATGAAGACCTTCCATAGGTTCAAAATTCCACACTCCCTCTTAGCTAGGGAGGTATTCATAATGACTATCTAGATGTTCTCTTGTTGAAAAATTTCTCTAAGAAAAGTCTATAACAATTCATCATCAACATCAGCATCATTTAATTACCTAGTTAGAAACTTTGACACATGGTAAATCAATATTATAAACTAGTTACCATAATTCTGGTCTGTACCTCTTACCTCTGGTGCATCGTCACCATAATTCTAGTCAATACTCCTGACTCATGGTACAAAATTAGCGTCAAATAGTCACCATAATTCCAGTCCCTTTGACACATGGTATATAGAATAATCTTGGTTCACCATCATTATAGTCAATATCTTTGACTCATGGTGAATCTTCAAAGGCCTCACTCTTTATGAGTAATTTTTGGCCCGATGCTAAATATGATTACTCAACCTATTTAGAGTGTCTGATCCTAACACTGAAAGGAACCCACTCAACTGAGTGATTATGGGCCTCTAGGACCATTCTTCCTATTCGTGATCAACATACTTGAAAGAGGAAGAATGATTATCCTCGCCAGACCATTCTCCCTAATTTAGGTCAACATATTTGAAAAAGGGAGAATTTCTATCCCTAATTTTATCTCATCAACATTTTGGACCATTTTCCCTGATCCTAGTCAACCTGGCCTAGGGAGAATGGATGTTCTTGATGTTGTAATTTCATCACTACCTCTTGTTGAGAGAGGCATACTCAATCAATCCAAGCTCGTTCTCGAAGTATATAAACTTCATCCTGGAACATAGGCTTTGTTAGAAATCTCCTTAACTGAGGAGTACTAAACCCACACTGCTTCCTTATATACCATGTCTTGGTACTATATCTCATTGTGCTTCGACCTATTATCATGTTCATCACCTGCACTTAATCAAGACAATCCTGCAAGTAGCCTCTGAAGCTATATTGTTTCTTAACTTTCCAACCAAGCTATAATATACTCGACCTTAGCAGTACTGAGTGTGATAGGTGTATGCTTCCTGCTCTTCCAAGAAATCATAACTGAGCCCAAATTGAAGCAATATCCTAATGAAGTTTTCATTTCTGCTTCACTCTTCCCAATCAGAATATGTGAATATTTGCAACTAGACTCCATTGTTTGAGACACATCTCAAACCATAATCAGTTGTTCCATATCCAATTGTGCCATGTTAATACTACAACACATGTTGAACTTCATATCTTGGCTCAACCTTAAGTTGATCAACTACTTTCTGGTTACCCTAACTGGGTGCTCTTTCTGAAACAACTTCTGTTGTGAAAATCTGGGCTACTCCCGCAACCACTTCTACATTCTATCATATTATCTATCTAGCCTTACAATGTCAATGGAAATGCATCATCTCGAACTTGGAGGTACAATTTCTTTGAAGATAATACAAAACTCTCCTAATTACTCCCTCTATTATATAAGTAATTATTTCTTCCACGACTGCCTCTAACATGTGAGTCCTACTTTCGTTATAAACAAATCATATAGGATCTAACTTAATCCATCAATACAAGTATTAGGTGAAATATTCTATTTGAAAGCAAGAGACTCCTTTGTGATCCTCAAAGACTTGATTTGGTCCCATGTACACTTCTTCCTTAATTTCATCATGGAGAAAAATAACCTCTACATCCATAACAGAAGCACCAATAATTCTAAAAGAAGTGTACATGTCAATTGGAGCAAATGTCTTTTCATCATCCTCTCCTCTTTCTGAGAGAACCTTCTAGTCTTATGTTGTCATCTGTAACATGCTAGATCTTGTAGATCCATTTAGAAGTCACCATAGAATTCCCTTTGGCACAATAAAGGTATACTTCAAATTTTCTAATACGTCTGCTCCCTTTGAGCTTAGATCTCATATAATACAATATCTCTCCACAAAAATCACTAAATCTAGGAGAGTCCTCTTGTCACAAGCTTTGTTTCATTCTTCCACTGTTTCCATCTACTTCAAGAGCCTTGGTAGCCTTCACTATGTATCTCCAATCCTCACTAGGAGGCTTGTGAAAATTCTTACACTGGAATCCTACTGCAGAAATTGATGAGAATTCTTCTATTTGTTAAAATCTGAACAAATTATTTACTGTGTTCTATGGTAAATATTGAATCCCATACACTACAACCTTCACAAAATTAAATGGTGGAAAACAAATAAGTGTGGAAATAAGATCTAAGAAAGATTAAACAATAGACACACGACACCGTTATTTTTGGATTGTCCCCGGAAAAACCTAATGTGGGAAAATCGGTGCCACAGCTGAGGGTATGTATTATTATGCAGTAATTGTGGATACAACCTAGAATGCCTTACTGGCCATCGACACAGAGAATCTGAATGACAAAAAGTTAATGAGGATTACCTCACACTAACATTGGAAATCCTGACTGGCCAAACACTAAGCTGATGAGCCCTACGTTGCCTCTGCGCAAATCTGTGTGGGGACTACATCACCTCTACTTGTTGGCTCTTTTTTTGGCTAGATATTGATCTCTGGCCCCTCTAGTTTCACACCCTGACACTCTGGCACTAAATATGACTGTTCCTCAGCTGAATATCGTATCTACTCAAGGCTGCAGCGCTGCCTCTGCGTACTTCCCTTTTTCTTCTCTGAAGTGTATTCTCGGCTCAGGAAATATCTCCAACCAGGAATTATTTCTACCCCTCTATCCAAGAATCAACTTGATTGATCTTCACTGCTCACCAAAGAATTTCGATCTCTAGAATTTATCGGTCTCTCGATGTATTTTCCAAATGCTCCATCAAGTCCTTCTTATAATATTCTTGTTGAGACTTCAACAACCGAGATTAAATCGCTAATCAATGGCTAAGATTAACTTGACCTGATATCCACCTTTTCTAGAAGATTCATGCCCTATTTTAATGAATATCCTTTAATTATTTTAATTTCCTAGGTTTAGACTTAGGGTCCCATTAAAAATAATAAATTATTTTCATAAAACACAATCCCGAAGGAATTTCCCAAAACGCTTTCTGGGTTATTTGGAATACATGTGCCTAAGCCTCCCTGCAAAATTTGAGACTTAGAGCACATATAATGCTACTAGAAATAAAAACTCCCACTTAGCGAGGAATGTGTTCTAGCAATACATCCAATTGAAGTATTGCTCTGATTCTACAACATCTCCCTCTGTGTTGTTGATGTCTGACATTGCTGCCCACCAAAAATGCGTTGTTTCATTCGTGCTGCTACTAACCCTGCATACTGCTTTCAATTCCAATTATGTTTCTTATTGTAATAGGAAAACATCCAAGTATTGAACTAAGTGTTTAGTATGATGCATCTCGTACTCAAGATCTGACTATTTCCAGTCTCTGCGTTTCCCCTCTGAAGTTGTTGCACTGCTACTGAATCTACATTGTGCCTTCCTGCACTACTTCTAACTATGCTTTGTGATGCTTAAATTATGGCAGTCACTAGCCACTGTGTTGTCACCTTTGCACCCCTTTGCACTAATCAATACTTGTCCATCCTGCTACTTCTGATTTGGGATCCCGTAGCAATTTGATGATCTAAGAGGCGAACTCCTCAAGGATCCTTTCCAATTTTAGTTCTGTTGAACTACAGCTCTAGATCACCCAAATTCGCCCCTGGAGATATGTGGGCAATCATCGAAAATTCCTCCTCCTCGATCCTTGCAATTGCAGCCTGCGAATCATCCTTCTCATCTTTGTCCTTCTTCTTGAGAGGAGACTGTGTAATGTAATGTCCCATCTCACCACACCATAAGCATTTAATCTTTGAGACATCCTTCTTTCGTCTCTGCTGCTTCTGTTGCGCCTTTGATGCAAGGGATGGATTCTCCTCCTCCTCCTTGGGCTTCGTCCCACTATTGCTGATGCCATCAAGTTTTCACTTGATTAAGTCTCTCCTCATCTCTTCCTGCTAAAGATCTGCCCACATTCCTTCCTAGTCTGACAACTTCTCTCTACCCAGGATACTTTGGACAAAGACTTGATATTCTTTGGACACAAAATTTAGGGCCAATCTAACCATCTCTGTGGCCTGAGGCGTTGAGGCTATTGCTACCAGCTAATCTCATACATCTTGAATTTTTCAAGGAAGGGGTCTATGCATTCTCCCTTCTGCATCTTGGTAGATCGCATATTTTTCTCCAAGAACATATTTCGCTGCTTGGAAGGCACCTCATACATCGTATCCAACACATCCCACATCTCCTTGGTTGTCCCTTTGACGTGAATGTGTGAAACTATGTGATCCTTCACTCCATCGAGGATCAACCATTTGGATTTTTCCATTGTCTTCTTGAAGGCTCTCAACGGTTCTACATCTACCAGTTCAACTATTCTCATCCAAAATGAATGAGACTATTTCCTTCTAGATTATGCAGGTGGAGGGACCCTCCAACCAATACTAGTCACACAACCCACTGGCTTCCATCTCACCCAATCATATGTCAAACAGTTGCCTCTAACCCTTTGCGCAGCTGGATCTACGCACTCGTTGCTAGAGCAAGCCAAATAAATCATGATCACTTTGCTTCTACACGAGAAATCAAAGTTTCTTGGGCAAGAAACTCTCTGAGGCCATAATTCCCCCAAACGTGTCTTCTTCTTCTCTCTTCGACTTCTTTCTGCACCAGTAACTACTGCTACAAGAAAACTATGTCCCACTAGTTGTTGACCTTCGTTGAATATGATGTGTTGCTCCCTCTGCCTCTAAAAATTTGCAAACTAGAAAATCCTACCTCTCTATTGGCTCACTCAGAGAGATATTTCATTGTGTTAGGACCTCACTATGTACCATTTTTTACTATATATTTTGACACCACCTTACCTTTATAACCATGTTTAAAAAGAATTCCATCATCATTTTCATTCACTTTATCCAAAGGTATATAAAATCCTCTTCTTTACTATATATTTAATCTGTTTACATATAATTCCATATTACTCTTATATTTCATCATTAATCGAAGGTAGATTGTTGCTAACATAAGTCTAAAAGATCGCAGATAATTTATGTGCTGTGCTGGAACAATCGACCATTGCTGAAACAGTCAACTCCGTTGCTGAAATAGTCGACTCTGTTGCTGAAATAGTCGACTTCGTTGCTGAAACAGTTAGCAGGCACGCAAATTCCGTCACTACCCGTAATTTGCGATTCTGGAAGAGTATTTTTTGGAACAATGGCAACAACATGAAGACGAGCAAGGAAGTGGTTACACGGATTATCCTGAAGATAGTACTCTTTTTGTATCTGTTGTAACAATATATTTTTATGGAAGAATATAATAGCCCTGTTTTAAGAAAGAAGAACAGATTTGGGATAAACATAGATTTGCTCTAATGTAATTGTAAGAGATGTCTCCTCTTTAAAAAGAGGAGACATCATCATTAGAGGGGAGTTCGAAAACTACAAGAGAACATTGTGTTTGAGAGGATAGGAGCTAGATTCCATTTGTAATGTATCATTTCTTTTGACAGATGAATAAAAGTTCCTGTTGAGCCCTTCAATTTAATTCTTTCTCTGGGGAATCTTGTGAGAAGGAAAGGGCCCGCCTTCATCACAAGATTCACCCAACTGTTCCTGTAGTTTGTTAGATTTCTTTATGAAATTCGCACTTTACTTTAATTCTGTTTGCTGAAACACCAGTTACACAGTTCTGTAGTTTATTAAGCATTCTGTTTCCTTTAACGCTGCATGTGTTTAGTACATTCATTCTTAAGAAGTTAAGATATCTATTTCTGTTATTTGTTTGAATGTATGATTGATGCTGGGAAGCAGGTGCTAAAGATTCCCTGTACAAAGGAATAGGGTCCTGTTCCCATTGATTGCCTTTCTTTTCCCTGCAGTGTGATTAGAAACAGGAGACAGGTGCTGAAGGTTCCTGTTCATGGGAATAGGGTCCTGTTCTCTTGAGTTTATTTTCTCTACAGAGTGATTAGTGTCAGGCAGCAGGTGCTGAAGTTCCTAATTAAAGGAATAGGGTCATGTTCCCTGTTATGGTTGATTGGTTTCCTTTCCTGCAGAATGATTTCCCTTTATTTGGATTCTTAAAAACTGCAATAGAGGAATTGCTTCTACTATAACATAAGTAAACTTCAGCTTTGATTAAACAAGGTGTGAATAATTAGATTTGTATGATTAATAATTGTGTGACTTTTTACTACAACATTATTTTTGCTTTTGGAATTGAGCATATCCAGTGCGTGATTGTCTTTGGAATAAAAAGACCTTCTCGGGTTGACAATTTATGTGGAGCTTGAATTGTTAAAACAATTAAAGTGACCAACACCTTGTAAATCTAACCCTCCTTGATTGGACTGCGCAATCACTGGGGAAATTGATCTGTTGCTTACGCAGCTCTTTGATCTCCTATTTCTTCTTCAATGTTGGATCCTTTTGGTCTGTTTTATTTCTCCTCTTGCACTGCTAAACAAGCTCTCATACCATGTGAAAATTCCTACACCGAAATCCTACGCAACAACTAATGAGAATCCTTCTATTTGTTATTTACTTGAACAAATTATTTATTATGTTCTACGGTAAATATTGAAAACCCATACACTACAATCTTCGCAAAATTAAACTGAAGAAAATAAATGTGCGGAAACAAGATCTGAGCAAGAATAAATCATAGGCACATGACACTGTTACTTTTGGACCAATGTCCTTAGAAAAACCCAATGCGAGAAAATCGTAAATCATATCCAACACATCCCACATCTCCTTGGTTGTCCCTTTGACGTGAATGTGTGAAACTATGTGATCCTTCACTCCATCGAGGATCAACCATTTGGATTTTTCCATGCTCTTCTTGAAGGCTCCCAACAGTTCTGCATCTACCAGTTCAACTATTCTCATCCAAAATGAATAAGACCATTTCCTTATAGATTATGCAGGTGGAGGGACCATCCAACCAATATTGGTCACACAGCCCACTGGCTTCCATATCACCCAATCAGATGTCAAACAGTTGCCTCTAACCCTTTGCGCAACTAGATCTACGCACTCTTTGCTAGAGCAAGCCAAATAAATCATGATCTCTTTGCTTCTACACGGGAAATCAAAGTTTCTTGGGCAAGAAAATCTCTGAGGCCATAATTCCCCCAAACGTGTCTTCTTCTTCTCTCTTCGAACTCTTTCTACACCAGTAACTGCTGCTACAAGAAAACTATGTTTCAGTAGTTGTTGACCTTCGTTGAATATGATGTGTTTCTCCCTCTGCCTCTGAAAATTTGCAAACTAGAAAATCCTACCTCTCTGTTGGCTCACTCAGAGAGATATTTCCTTGTAGATCTAACCCTCCTTGATTAGACTGCGCAATCACTGGGGAAATTGATCTATTTCTTACGCAACTCTTTGATCTCCTACTTCTTCTTCAATGTTGGATCTTTCTGGTCTGTTTTATTTCTCCTCTTGCACTGCTAAAAAAGCTCTCATACCATGTGAAAATTCCTACACTGAAATCCTACTGCAACAACTAATGAGAATCCTTCTATTTGTTAATTTTTGAACAAATTATTTACTGTGTTCTACGCTAAATATTGAATCCCATACACTACATCCTTCACAAAATTAAATCGTGGAAAAAAAATAAGTGTGCAAACAAGATCTGAGAAAGAATAAACAATCGACACACGACATCGTTATTTTTGGACTAAGTCCCTAGAAAAACCTAATGCGAGAAAATCGGTGCAGAAGCTTAGGGTTTGTATTATTATGCAGTAATTCAGAATACAACCTGGGATGCCTTAGTGGCCATCCACATAGAGATTCGTACTGGAAAAGAGCTAGTGAGGATTACCTCACACTAACAGTAGATATCTTGACTGACCAAACACTGAGATGATGAGCCCTACGATGCCTTTGCGCAGCCTCTGTGTATATTTGCGTCACTCTGCGTGGGGACTGTGTCACCTTTGCTTGTTGGCTCTTTTGCTATCTGGATATTTATCTTTGGCCCCTCTGGTCTTACACCCTGGCACTTTGGCACAAGATCTGACTGATCCTCAGCTGAATCTTGAATCTCCTCAAGGCCGCAGCGTTACATCTTCCTAGTTGTTACGCTGACTCTACGTACTACCCCTTGTCTTCTCTGTTATGTATTCTCGTCTTAGGAAATATCTCCAACCATAAATTATCTCTACCCCTCTCTGCAAGAATCAAATCGATCGATATTATCCCTGAGCACTAATCACTAAATAATTTCAATCTCTAGACTATGTCCGTCTCTCGATGTATTTTCCAAATGCCCCATAAAGTCCTTATAATCTTCTCATTGAGAATTCAACGACTGAGATTAAATTTCTAATCAATAGCTAAGATTAACTTGACTTGATATTCGTCTTTTCTAGAAGATTCACACCATGTTTCAATTAATATCCTTCAATTATTTTAATTTCCTAAGTTTAGACTTAAGGTCCCATTAAAAATAACCAATTATTTTCATAAAACACAATCCAGGTGGAATTTCCCTAAACGCTTTTTGGGTTCTTTGGAATACAGGTTCCTAAGCCTCCCTACAAATTTGAGACTTAGAGCACATTCGATGCTACCAGAAATCAACAAGGCCATGCAAGAATGATTACAACCCAACAAAAGAAAAACAAAGACAAGAGGTTGGCTAATAGTAAAACAAAAACAACGATAATAATCAAGGAAGAGACATATAAAGTACTTATCTTTTGAGGATTATAGAGAAATTTCAGCTCCCACTTAATATTTTCTTTCTTGATGAAATCATTGAACTCCATCTAAAAATTCATCAACCTTGTCCTCATCATTAGATTCCTTCCTTCCAAGAGATATAGTTTCTTCTTTCAGCGGAAACATTTATCTACGAACAACTCTATGGTTTTATCCTCAAAACCTAGGGCTTCCTTATCCTTTAAGATTAATCTAGGGTTTACAAACCCTAGGGCTACTAGATCTTCCAAGAAGGGCACATGGCACAAGAATTTTGATTTATTTTCTCAAATTCCTCTTCTTCTGGAGAAACTTTCTTGAATTAAATTCAAATTTTTCATGTCTCAAGTACTTGAAGGAGAAATATGTTCTATCAATGGCTAGACTCAAGCAATGGTATTCATCAACACATATCAATCAATTCAATCATAGCTTTGATAGTACAATACTAGCAACATGTGTAAGGAAAATTTTCTTTAGTCATGCATTTTAGGTCCTCTAGGGTTTTACAAACCCTTAGGTCTTCCAAGAATTGTAGCTCCCTCTGTATCTTTCAAGCAGTGAATGCAAGAAAAACTTTTCAAGTACTACATTTCTCTAATGACAACATTATTCATTCAGGTCTTATCTTACCTTATACAGGATTCAACATGATTCTTTGAAGTTTCCTAAAAAATTCTAAATGAGAGTTCGCATTTGGTCGTACAACTCTGATATTCAAAGATTTTTTCACTCTCATGATATCATTCATTCAAGGAGTGCTTCATCTTGGTCAAACTATTGCATTCTTCTTTTCTAGTATTGAAGAAACAACATCTTTCATAATCATCCAGTGCTTTTACAAACAATTGATATCACATCTAACTTTTAGAAATACCTTTCAATCATACAAAATATGTTGTATTAGAGGCTTAGATCTCCAAAACTTTAATATTTTAACCAAATTAAATATCTCTTCAATCCAACATGACTCTAGTATGCCAAACGTGCTTAGAATAGATGTACATAATAGACACTTGGTTCAGGGCTTATTATGCCTTTGAGCCACTATCCAAAAACTGCATACTATAGAACCATAGATGTACAACATGTGTAGTGATTATGACATTGTTCAAAAATTGTAACCTTGAAGCATCAAGGATTTTTTTCAGTACCATCGTTAATAATATGAATAGCAACAACAATGTTGTCAATTCTAACATCCTTAAATTCGTCCTAATCACCCAACATCTCTTGGAATGATATAAAGATAATCATATCTCAAACACAACTAGGACGAGTGGATTAAATCCATCAGAAGCACAAGATAAACTTTGCATAAATATATATCTTCAAATTGAGAGCATGAGAATATATCCTTCAAAAATATATACAAAAAGTCTTCCCTTCAACCAAGAGAAAGCAAGAATATCATCTCAGTAAAATTCGACAATCCTTATAATAATCATTATTATTCTCATAAGGTGCATGCTTGGAATCAAATACGGATTTCACCATCGAACATGTTCCAATTACAAATGCACCAGTAGCATCATAGAACTGATCACAAATTCTAGAAATTTTTTTTATTCACAGAAGTTTGAGCAAGGTCTACAACTCAAACAAAATAGATCAATTTATATAGATGTTATTTTTCAAACTAGAAAATTTTTCATTGGTTTTTTTATATCCACTAAGGTTATAATTCATGGAAACACGAGGTTTGATTCTTGTTTTGTAGGCTTCAAAAAATTTAAATCAAGACCAATGATTGATGAAAATTTCACCTCATCAACAAGCTTGGATCACATCTGAACTTATATTGATTAACAATTATGATTATATTTTTTTAATCTTTTAAACTGGTTCTCAACTAGGGTTGTAGTATTAGCTCAGCTTCAGCATAAACTTGAACTATTTCTGATGACTTATTGTTTAATTTTAAAAAAATATTATGTTCCCCATGTACACGGATCTTAAGCCTTTCGGCCTTCGTGAGATTACACTTGAGGTTTTTCGGCCCTTTGCAATTTAAACTGAGGCCTTTCGACCTTCCCTACAACTAGTCTTAGGCCTTCTCGACCTCTTGTTTTCCTTCTTCGTCTTCAACAGAACTTAAATCTCTCTTTAAATTGGTTAAAAAAATTGTTGACTTCTATTGTTGATCTATATTGCAAATCTATAAATTTAACAAGGTTGCTCTTATACAATAGCTCTGTTCCATGTTGATTTTTCATAGGAACTTATAACTAATAATTACTTCTTATGATTTCTTATATTAATATTTTCTTGCATTCAAATTCATCATAAATAAATTACATAGAAGATCTCAATAGTAGAAACAAAATTTCAGTAAATTCATAGGGAGACAGCCAAACAAGAGACACAACCTTTTCCTTAGATAAATTATTAAATTCAACATAGATACACCTAATTATTCTAGCCAATAACAAGGTCAAACTGACCAACAATATCAGTATGGTCAAACTTGTTCAAACTTCCCTTAGGTCAAGTCACAAATATTCCATATCAACTTGACCTAGTCTGATCTATCTATGTTGAAGTTCACCCTCCCAGAATTGCCCAAAAACTCGCCCTTGTTGTTGCCCAGAAACTGCTACTCAGAAAACCCTTAGAAACTCACATGTGCGAGGTCAAACATGAGAGAGAATATATGAGATATCTTTGACCTTTTTCTTTGTCCTCGTCTTCTTCCACTTCATTTAAATGCCCATAAAAATTATTTTGTCTTGTGTGATCCAAATTTTCTAAGAGGAGGCCGAATGGCATATGTATAGTGATTATGGCTAGTCGAATGGGTGTTTCTCTGTTTGGGAATAACTTTACTTGAAGGAAGGATGACTTGATCTTATCTGGAGCCAACAATCCAAATTTGAAAATTCAAAAAATTCTCTTTTGAAACTGACACGAAGAATGTGTCTTACATTAATTATATTTCAAGGCTAAAGTAAAAATGACATGAAGGACATGTCTTACATTAATTATATTTCAAGGGCTAAAGTAAAAATGACATGAAGAACATGTCTTACATAATTCAACAACTAAAATATTAATTATGAAGACTAGCCATATCTACAAAATTCAACACCCTTTATGTAAATCAAATGGTGAGTCCATTGAGCATATATTTGTTGAATTCCCTTTCCTTTGTTAGGTTTGGTATAGGTGTTGCTCAACCATCAAACAAAATAATGTATGGAAATGGAAATTTTTTAAGGAGCAGTGGCGCCTATGGTTACAAAACAGGAATACAAAACTCTATAGGCCTCTGTCTCTACTCATTTAGGGGGTGTTTGGTTAGCATGAAATAAAGAAATTTTCCAAAATTTCTTTCATTTTGAACCAGGTAGCAGTAGAAGTATTGGCTCTTCTGTCACATATCCCTTAGCCCATGCCTCCCCTTCGATTAAAAAATGTAACCCTAAAAGAGCCTGATAGATCTCGCCCATGGGGCTACATTGATGGTGCTAAACAAGGGGATGATCACTTATGTGGAGGAGGTTTGGCATATTACATCTATCCAAGCAGAACATCTTCAAAATATGTATGGGGTTAGGGAGGGGAACAAACAATTTGGCCGGATTACTATCTTTTCACTCTTTGTTGGATTTTGCGATAGAAAATGGATGTGATCAACTTCAAGTGTTTGGTGACTTTATTGGCCATTAACAGGGTTAATGAGTGTTGACGGGAAAATTTGTCCGGCCAACAGTAGGGGATCTCCCTGGTAGAAAGTCCCAATTAGACCTTAAACCGTTTGGAGTAGGGATCTCGTCCGGGGTGTGGGTCCGACTACCGCTTAAGACGCCTTCCCTTCCGGTCTCAAAAGAACCTGATTGAATCTGCGGGCACACACTTATTCATAGGATACAAAATACATGATTGATGCATTGAACATTTCCACAACACTATGCGTAGCAAGAGAATGAATAAAACATATACGCCCGAAGAGATGCAGTTAATGGCACGTCTTTGGGGTTATGCTTGCAAGGTATCTGACCACAGAAGAAATAGTTCTTAATGGCAAGATTCCTCTTTACTTCCTGAAAGATAAAACGAAATGATAATAGACAAAGGTATTAACATCCATTTAGAAAGCGATAAAACTGAACATCATTAACACAAGCATAGATAAACATGATGCATAAATGATGTTATTGGAAATGCAGTTTCATTAATCATAGGATTTTCTGAAACTGTTCAAGAAATACACACAGTGCTGTCACAGCAAAACACATCATCCGACAAAGGGGTTTTAACAAGTATTCGTATTCATATGCCTAAGAATATGATCTTTCAATACAATGCAATGTAGCTCTTGAGTCTCCAAAAAGAAAATCCCTTTACACTTTCCTCGTAGGGAGTTTTATAGCACAAAACTTGCCCTTTGGGCTTCCCGACTTTTCGCCTGCCTGCCCGTTGAGTTGCCTCGCGACCTTGAAGAGGTTGCGACCTGCGACCTGCTTGGTATGTGCGACCTGCGACCTGGGTAGACAGTGCAACCTGTGACCTGCCTCTAACTGCTGCTCATGACTTGCTGCTACCGGACTGCGGAGATGGACGCGCAATGTTGAGGTCAGGGGTGTGAATCTGCTGCTCCTTGAGAAAATCTTGCCATGTTTGGTACTCTGCCGCTATAGGGGAAACCAAAGGAACCTCCTCCTTCAACCGATGCATGCATTCCAAATCATTTGGCACTAGGGTTTCCCTTTTCTGTGAGATCTGGTTTGAAAGAGAGGCAAGTTTGGTATAAATCCGAACTGGAGTGGCAATAAACTGACTCAGATGTTCTTGAGATGCTGCGGGCTCGGGAGCAGCAGCGGCTTGTTTGATAGGCTGCAGAAATGACTGGATGTCCTGATCCACTTGCTCCCAGGCTTTTTCTTCGTCCAATGCCCCAAGCGACGGAATGTGGTGCAAAGTGTGCATCGAGTCGATACCGCTGATCAGGTGGTTGTATGAAGACATTACTTTGTCCAGGTCCTTAGATAGTTTGTCCTTAGATTGTATTGCCATACGGAGCTAAACCTTAGCATCCTGTGTATGAATCCAATCCCTCTTGGGAAAATTTTCAGGTGCCTGAGGGTATTGTACTGTCCAGCCCATCATCCTGTCTAAGGCCTGTGAGGCCTCCCTAAGCTGCTCGTGCTTTTGCTTAGTTTCTGCTCGTGCTCTTACCAGTGGGGTGACTGTTTGTTTGATGGTGAACATTTCTCCATACACCTGCCTCATGGTTGCTTCTAATACTTCACACTCTTTGAAAATGGCCAGTGGGACTTCAATTACCGGTGGAGTCTGGTTTCGGAGTTGTTGAACTTTTGCTCTCAACTCTGATTTCTCCTGTTCTGCTATTTTCTCGCGTTGCTCAGCTGCTTGCAGTCTATTTTGCAGAGAGACTATTTCTCTACTCATTCTGGTTACGTTCTCTTCCGTGGCTGCGGCGAAAGCAGTACCCGCCGATGCTATCATTACAGGATTAGTCCTAGTATCAAGGACTATGTCTTTGCCTGTTGCAACTGTGGATGTGGCAGAGGGACTTTGCGCCAGAGATCTTCTTTTCTCTAGCTGGATTTTGAAAGAGAATTAATCGAATGTGAGTTTGGTGAGGTCAAATACATCCTCTTCCTGCCCCTGGGGGGATCTAACATCAGAGAGCTTGGTACTGCCCAGAGGTATCTTGAGGGGAGTTACCACGATGTCTTCTAGCATGTCATCCTCCTTTTCTTCTCTGTTCTTTTCCTCTTCTTCCTTTCATCAGTGTTCAGTTTCTGCTGCTGCTTCTATTTCAGCCTTCCTCTTTCGCTCAGCTACAGCAGCCTGTTCGGCATTCTTTTGGTGCTCAGCTTCTGCAGCCTGTTCGGCCTTCTTTTGGCGCTCAGCTTCTGCTTTGTCCAGCTCTGCCTTGAGTGCCCGTTCTGCTGTGGCCTGTGCCTCTTTTTCCTCTTTTTCTTTCCTGGCCTCCTTGGCCTGCTTCTTCTTCTGCGTTTCCGTCACACTCTTCTGGCGTTCTTCCTCATCCTCCTTTATCTTCTTTTCCCTTTCTTGCTGGGATTTTGCTTTTGCTTCTTTCTGTTGGATAGATGTAGTAAGCCCTGTGCTGGTCCGAGACTTCTTGGGTAAAGAGGAAGAGGCACCTCCCAACCGACGTCTTCTATCTTCCAGGCTCTGATCATCTGGATCTTCTTGGCCCAAGTCTACTCCCGGAGCAAATTTTCTCTCAGCGTTATACCAGTTCCTTCTTTCATCTTCTGTCGGGCGCTCAATATGCTGATAAGTCCACTTGAATTTAGCTTTCAGGCAGTGTTCAGGAACTATTCTCTCCGGGTCATATGTTCGGTGTTCTAGCGCCCCAAGCTGATAGCTTTTCATCGCTTCTCCCTCCGCTGCTACTTCCTTGAAGTCTTTAACTGTGCACGCGCCAATGGTGAGGGGTAGCGTGGGCCACGACTTCTTTTTTCCTTTAGACAGGACACTGGAGAAGCCTTGAGACATTTGGAAGCATACCTCCTGAATGAGCATTTTGTCCGTAACAAAGCGAGGCATAGCATGTGGTGCCCTGTATGATCCAAAGACTCGGATAAAGGTATATCCGGTGAAAGGGAACCAATGTGCCACTTTGACTAGAGTCTCTTTGGCCCGCCAAGACATGCAGGGGGCGTCTTGGCCAAATAGTTTTCTGTATAGAGAGGGGATAAATACTTGGGAGATCTGTTCTATATCCTATTTGTACTTGGACTCCCAAAACACCCTGATTTTCAGATGAATTGCACGACTCTTCTCGGAATCCCAGTTGTGTGCCCATCCCTCAAAGTGTAATCTTGCGCAGACAGCATCCAGTAGGTAAGAGGCCATGTAAAATTCGGAAGGCATTCCCTCTTCTGGGGCCAATGCCGCGGACAAGTTTGTCTGCATCGAAGTCATCAATATGCTGGCCCAGTTGAAACGGGTGCCATGTGTCGTCACATGCTCCATGATAGTAGCCCAACTACCGCTGAAAGTGGAGCAATCAGAGTGCCCGTAAAGTCTGCAAAGCATGGCAGCAACTAATTTATAGACCTTTCTCAGGCTAGCCACCGGATATTCTTGGTCTTTCTTGACTTTAAATTTCTCGGGCTCCTCCCACCATTGTCTAATAGTATCAACTACAAGAACTGCATGAGCAATAGCCCATTCTGGTGTGAAGTACTCTTCTGGACGAGGCAACGAGTAATAAAGGTGGGCATCCGAGCCTACGAGCGTAGCGAAAGCCCTGCCTTCGCTGTCTCGGATCACAAACTTCTTGGGATCCGTCTTTTGTATGATCCAGTCTATAACCTCTGGGCATGGAAATATGCCTGGATGCGCCCCTGCCAGATGTAGTTTGGACCTTTTGACTGCCAAGTATATTTCCCGGTCTGGGAGATCTTCTGGGAATTCCTCTTCCGGTATGGCCAACTCATGATACACTTGGTACCATCGCATGTTGTCTTCTTTTGAAAATGTACATAGTGTATCCTTGTATATTGGGGGTGGGGATACCACGTCCAGCTCGTCAACTTCTTCCACCGCTTGCTTGTCCTTCTTCCGGGACAGCGAGGGTGCCATGTCACTAGAATCTGATAAAACAGGTATGCACTCTATGTCTTCTTGAAGTTCACCTGTCAAATTCATAAAGTAATCCCAAGATAAGAACGACATGATAATATAAAACCAATTACAGTTTAGTGATGAAATTTAGCTGAGACACATGTAAAACTGGGTTACTAGTTTTCTGGGTCGCAGGGTCGCGGATTGCAAGAAGAGGCCTAGGTGCGACTTTGCGACCTTGCGACTAGGTCGCAGGGTCGCGGGGTCACAAATTACGAAAAAAGAGGACAATGCGACTTTGCGACCTCGCGACCAGGTCGCTGGGTCGCAACTCTTCAAAAAATTGGGAAATGCGACCTTGCGACCTTGCGACTAGGTCGCTGGGTCGCAAATTCCAAAATCTGAAGAAAATGCGACCTTGCGACCTCGCGACTAGGTCGCTGGGTCACAGGTCGCGTTAGGGCTTGCCAGGGGGTTTTGGGCACGCGCGACGTGAAGGTTTCCTCCCTCTAACTTGAAAATTATAAGGCTAAAAGGGTCCATGCTCGGAATCCCAATTGTGTGCCCATCCCTCAAAGTGTAATCTTGCGCAGACAGCATCCAGTAGGTAAGAGGCCATGTAAAATTCGGAAGGCATTCCCTCTTCTGGGGCCAATGCCATGGAAAAGTTTGTCTGCATCGAAGTCATCAATATGCCGGCCCAGTTGAAATGGGTGCCATGTGTCGTCACATGCTCCATGATAGTAGCCCAACTACCGCTGAAAGTGGAGCAATCAGAGCGCCCGTAAAGTCTGCAAAGCATGGCGGAAACTAATTTATAGACCTTTCTCAGGCTAGCCACTGGATATTCTTGGTATTTATTGACTTTAAATTTCTCGGGCTCCTCCCACCATTGTCTAATAGTATCAACTACAGGAACTGCGTGAGCAATAGCCCATTCTGGTGTGAAGTACTCTTCTGGGTGAGGCAACGAGTAATAAAGGTGGGCATCCGAGCCTAATAGCGTAGCGAAAGCCCTGCCTTCGCTGTCTCGGATCACAAACTTGTTGGGATCCGTCTTTTGTATGATCCAGTCTATAACCTTTGGGCATGGAAATATGGCTGGATGTGCCCCTGCCAGATGTAGTTTGGACCTTTTGACTGCCAAGTATATTTCCTGGTCTGGGAGATCTTCTGGAAATTCCTCTTCCGGTATGGCGAACTCATGATACACTTGGTACCATCGCATGCTGTCTTCTTTTGCAAATGTACATAGTGTATCCCTGTATATTGGGGGTGGGGATACCACGTCCAGCTCGTCAACTTCTTCCACCACTTTCTTGTCCTTCTTCCGGGACAGCGGGGGTGCCATGTCACTAGAATCTGATAAAACAGGTATGCACTCTATGTCTTCTTGAAGTTCACCTGTCAAATTCATAAAGGAATCCCAAGATAAGAATGACATTATGATATAAAACCAATTACATTTTAGTGATGAAATTTAGCTGAGACACATGTAAAACTAGGTTACTGGTTTACTGGGTCGCAGGGTCACGGATTGCAAGAAGAGGCCTAGGTGCGACTTTGCGACCTTGCGACTAGGTCGCAGGGTCGTGGGGTCGCAAATTACGAAAAAAGAGGACAATGCGACTTTACGACCTCGCGACCAGGTCGTTGGGTCGCTGGGTCGCCACTCTCCGAAAAATTGGGAAATGCGACTTTGCGACCTTGCGACTAGGTCGCTGGGTCGCTGGGTCGCAAATTCCAAAATCTGAAGAAAATGCGACCTTGCGACCTCGCGACTAGGTCGCTGGGTCGCAGGTCACGTTAGGGCTTGCCGGGGGGTTTTGGGCGCGTGCGGCGTGAAGGTTTCCTCCCTCTAACTGGAAAATTATAAGGCTAAAAGGGTCCATGCAGAGTTGAGGAGTGGCTTTGGGAGCAGGGGACAAGGCCATGAAAGCTGAACATGAAATGTGGTGAGTTTGGGCAGATGTAATGAAGCAGGATTTAACAAAACATTCAAAACTGGAAAAGAAACATCAAAGTTCATGTAGAGGGGAATTTAAAGGTCTGGGCAAGCATGAATTTGGCAAGAAATTTCTAGAAAGGAAAAAGCAGGAGAGAAACGGCAACTTACTCGGGAAAATCGCGCCAGTCGACCTGTCAGAGCCGTTTTTTCCTATTCGCCGATTGTGAAAAATGCGACCTGGCGACCTCCCTTATATAAAAGGTCGCATGTGCGGGAAATAAATGCGGGGTCGCTAGGTCGCAAGTTTCGTGATTTAGGGGATCCGCGACCTAGCGACCTTGCGACCTGGCGACTTGGGGTCGCAGGGTCGCAAGGTCGCAAGGTCGCAGTTTTCATTAAAATTTACATGCGACCTTGCGACCTTGCGACCTGGCGACCTGGGGTCGCGGGGTCGCAAGGTCACAGGGTCGCAGTTTTCTTTAAAAGTTGGGCTTCGCGACTCAGCGACCTTGTGACCTTGCGACCTGGGGTCGCGGGGTCACAAGGTCGCAGGGTCGCAATTTTCTAAAAAAAGAACTCTGCGACTTTGCGACTTAACTTTATTGATTCTCACTTGGTTTTTCTCTAGTTTCAAGGGGCTTCAAAAATTTGAAATGGTGGTCTTTTTGGAGGGTGTTGTAGGGGCTACAACAAATGATGATTCATTGGACGAACTCAGAGTCTCTGCCGATGGTTAGTCTTGGCAGGGGGAGGGAGGGGCCTCTGCTGACTGTTTTCTTTTACCTTGCGGTTGACATTTCCTAACCTTTGGCACCTTGCTGGGTTGCTCAATCTGCTGGCCTGTTCGGGTGCCATTCAACCAAATTCATTTCTTCAGGTCTCCGGACTGGAAGGGTTGGAGAACTCCAAGCGGCTACAGGGTCTGGTATGATTATTTTGTCCTCATCATGTTGCTCCACTTCCAGCGAACCTCTCGGTCCCGGCGGAGTCACTGCCTAGGAATCGTGAACGTTGCTCCGCTGCCAGCGAGCCTGGTCAGTACGTCGGCGGAGTCGTTACATCACCTCTCTGTGTAGGAAGCCTTTCTCAATCCTTTACCCTTTATTAGTGTGCTATTGCACTTATTTTGAATGTGCCTGAGGCACTTATTTAGATGTGCTCGTGGCACTTATTTGAGATGGAAATTTAGCCTGGGCGGATGAGGGATCCCGACTTATTTTTCTTGTAGAGAGGTTGTTCCTGGTCTGTTATGAAGACTTTGGTTTTTCCCAGATACCCTGTCGTAGCATAGAGTACCTCTTTTCCCTTCTGGTTTGGTTACCACTACACTGCATTTTCTTTTGCGAACACCCTCTCAGACTGGCGAGGTAAGCTTCCTGCTTGATGGCTCGAGCTCGGTGATATGCTACCTTTAGGTGCAGAGAACAAGCAAGCTTTTTCCGCCTTTGAGTCTATCAGAAAAGTCTTTCCATCAGCATAGAACCTGTTGCAGGGTGCCAATTGCGTGGCTCTAACAAATCCTTCCTTAAACTTATTTTATTTTATTTTATTTTATTTATTTATTTTTAGACAAAGGTGAGACAAGAACTATGGTACAAGGATAATATAGCCCTCTAAGGGCTGCTAAGTGAAATAGTGTTTGAGGTCATGCCCGTTTACCGGGAGGACCTCGACTCGTCCTTCAAGGGTTTGCAATCTAAAAGTGTGGGATCCTAACTTTTCCTTAATTTGGAAAGGGCTTGTCCATAGTGCTTGGAACTTGGAATGATTTCCCTTATCCTCATGAGCTTTGTCCCATTTCAGGACCAGGTCTCCTACCTCAAAAGTTTTATTCCCTGCGGATTTCCTATCAAACCATCTCTTGATGCGGCTCTGGTGGATGGCGAACTTTTCCCGGGTTTTTTGCCTTTCTTCCTCCAACTTCAGCAAAGTGTCAATTCGAGTCTGCAGGGTAGGGCATGGGGTACCATGACATTCTTGGGACAGCTGAAGGGCAGGGAGAGATAGATGGGGAGGAAGAAAAACTTCTTTTCCATACACGAGAAAATATGGAGAGGTGCCTAAAGAGTACTTGGGAGTGATACGGTCAGCCCAAAGTGCATTGTGAAGGGCATTGTGCCAGTTGCGCTGGTGGGATAGCAGGGTCTTCTTAATGATACAGATAATATTCTTATTAGTTGACTCAGCTAATCCATTTCCCTGGGGATAGTAATTTGCAGAATGTTTCAAAACAATACTATTTTCCAGTGCAAAATCATATAATTTAAAATATGAGAAATAAGTCGCATTATCGAAAACTAAAGAAGTTGGAACGCCAAACTTGGTGATGATGGAATGCGTGAGGAATTCTATTACCTCCTGATCATTGATTCAGCGTAAAGGTGTTGCTTCGACCCACCTAGTGAAATAATCAGTAGCTGTAAGGATATACCGGTGTTGTTTAGAAGAGTGAGGTGTGATTTCACCAATTACATCCAAACCCCACTGTTGGAAAGGCTCCTCCACTGCTACTGAGAGTAAGGGGGCGGCTGGCCGTGCTTCTCGGTTTGCGAACTTCTGGCACTGGATGCATTTCCGAACATATGCATGCGCATCTCTAAAAAGAGTAGGCCAATAGTATCTTGCGCGCATTATCTTATGGGTGGTAGTATCTCCGGCAAAGTGACCTCCAGCTGGTCCGTCATGCAGCTCGGTCAAGATTTTCTGTGCTTCGTCATTTTCCAAGCAGCGTAACAGGACCCCATCATGATGTTTCTTGAACAACTTACCTCGGATCAGTTGGTGAGATGCGGCTTTGAGTCTTATTGCGCATTTCTGCCGGGCATTAAGAGCAAGGTCCATGGTGCCTTGGGCCAAATATCTTGAAATGTCGGAATACCAAGAAGAGCTACTTTGCTGAGGCACATAGTCTCTCTGATACATTTCAATTTCTTGTTCCCAACATTCTTCTTCAATTCCATGGGAACTTGCAGCTTCCGCAGCCATTTGGCATAAGCCCTGTCCTTTAACGGTGTGTGCCGGTTTAAATTCTAAATCGTATTCTTGCAAGCACGCCACCCAGTTGCCTCGCCTTTTGCCCAGTTCCTGCTGCACGAAAAGTGAGTGGACAGCTGGGTGTGGAACAAAAACTGTGACATGATTTTTCAAGATGTAGGGCCTAAAATTCTTGACCGCTTTGTAGACCGCATAGGCTTGCTTTTCAATTTCTGGATAGTTCAACTCAGCTCCTTGTAGACCGGTGCTCATGAAAGAAATGAGCCATTCATCATTGTTGCCATCTTTCTGCGTAAGAACAGCCGCAAGTGAGGAATCTGAAGCAAAAGTATACAGGATAAAACCTTTGCCAAAATCTGGACTTTGGAGGGAAGGAGCTTCAGCTATGGCCTGTTTGATTTTGTCGAAGGCTTCCCTTTCCGGCAGATTCCATTGGAACATAGCATTCTTTTTTATCATTCCTTGTAATGGCTTGACTATCTGTGCGAAATCTAATATAAATTTCCGTACGAAATTGATCTTTCCCAAGAAAGATTGCATCGTTTTTTTACTCCTGGGAAGAGAAATTTGAGCAATGGCTTTCACCCGTTCCGGATCGACGACAATACCTTGTTTAGTTATGATATGGCCCAGTAAATTTCCTTCTGTCACGGCGAAAACGCTCTTCTTCGAGTTAAGTGAAATCCCGTACTTTCTACACCTTTCAAAAATTTTCCTGAGGTGGCGTATATGGTCACCCCGGTGTTTTGAAAACACGGTGACGTCGTCTAAGTAGAAAACCACACTCTGGCCTATCAGCCCCCTGAATTCTTATCCATGGCCCTTTGGAAAGTTGCTCCTGCATTGATTAATCCAAAAGGCATACGTCTGAACGCGAAAGTTCCCCACTTGGTTCGAAAGGTGGTCTTCAATCTATCCGGTTCAGCTACCAGCACTTGGTTGTAGCCGGAGAACCCGTCCAATAAGGAGAACATTTCTGACCCGGACACAGCTTGCAATATTTGTTCCATGGGGGTACCAGGTAATTATCTTTATTTGAGGCCCGGTTTAAATTTCGGAAATCCACGCATAAGCGGATTTCGCCTGACTTCTTCCGTACCGAGACCAAATTGGACACCCATGTGGAATGGCGTACTTTGAAGATGATGCGTGCGTCTAAGATTTTTTTGAGCACTTTCAGAATCAATGGTTCCAAAGTAGGATGTACTTTTCTGAGCTTTTGCTGGAACGGTTTTGCGCCTTCCTTCATGGGTATAACATGCTGGATAATTCGAGTATCATACGTACGTAAGTCATCATACGTCTAAGCAAATACGTCACGATACTTGCGAAATAGCTGGGTGAAAGCCTGCACCTCCTGGGTGGTGCAATCTTTCCCAAGGTTGACAAACTTAGGATTATCTTCTGATCCCAAGTTCACTTGTCGATGGGCCAAGATGGAGGTTTGCACTTTGGTATTCGGGGGCCCTCGAAAATGGCTCTGCAGATCGAAGAGTTTCTCAAGTGACACTACTCCCTTTGGCATGGGGTTCCCTTTGTGTTTCTCATACTCTTCCTGCACAGCTTGATCGTGATCATCTTCATCTATTGCAACGTCTTTGAATGTTTTTGAGTTACACATAAACTCCAGTACCTATTGATCATCATCAAAGACGTGTAAGTTAGTAATGTTGTCTGGCACGAAGGGTCTATATATAATTTCAATAGAAAAACCATCCCTCAAAGGGGTGAATCTAGTAGCAGCATTGGCCAGAGTATCAGCTGCTGCATTGTGCATTCTCAGAACAAATTTAATTCCAAATGCATCAAAAGCAGAAATCAATCGCCATACCTCTTGTTGATACGCCTTTAAATGTGGGGATAAACAGTGAATAGTGTTGCGTACCTGGCGGGTGATAATCTTGGAATCTCCAATGACCTGTAAGCATTTTACCTTAAAATCCAGCGCTTTCTTAAGTCCGAGGATTAACACCTCGTACTCAACAGTGTTGTTAGTGCACTGGAACTCTAGCCGGCATGAGCTTAAGTATTTATTCTTGTGAGGGTCAAGCAATATGCAACCAGCACCAGCTCCGTCATGGGTCTTGGAACCGTCATAATACAAGGTCCACATGTAACTTTCCAGCTCCTTCGGGGTAATAGGTTGTGGAGGGGTTTCTGCTGGTGGTGAGACAGGGGTGACTTGCTCCTCTGCGACAAGTGCTAGCTCAGATTGGACCTCAGGGCCTACGGAAGACTGAGGGGGTTGGTAGCATCTGAATATGGCTTCCATAAAACACATGCCAAGCTCCTCCTGGGCAAAGCTGATGGGTTCATTAACGACATCCAAATCAGTCACGGTGTGTTTCATATATGGTTCACTTTCGACCCTGATTTGATTATTCCGCCCCTTGTAAGGAAGCCACAAGTGGGACCAGTCGGTGGTGAAATAGCCTTGCAACTTGCTAGACCAGTCCCTGCTAAGCAATAGGCCGTATGCTTCAGGGATGTCGACAACCACAATGTCAATGCATTGATGGACCCTAGAGTCTGACGACAGGCAGATGATGACATTGTTCAATTCTCCTACGGCTGGCACCTGTGTTCTGTCGAGTTGTATGATCTTTGCGTCAGTTTTCTCCGGGCGAATGTTCAACTTCTTATAGACAGATAAGGGCATGACGTTTGTAGAGGCACCGGAGTCTACTAGACATTTGTGGACGTTGAAGTTAAAAATCTCGAAGGACAGAAGGAAAGGAGGCTTGGATCCTCTTGAGTTGGTATTGATGGCGTTTACTATAGACTGTACATCTGGACCAGCTTGCGCAGACGTGTTGCTCACAGTTTTCGTAGCTGAAGTATTTGCGAAAGCCTTTAGAATGAGTTCTCTTTGGTTAGTAATGCGGGCCAGCTCGTAGAGAGAGATGTTTGCTCTTGTTTTTTTCATATCCTCAACAATGTTATAGCTAGACTCTAGTTGAGGGCTAGGCTCGGTAGAGGTTTTTGGAGATTCTGTCGGGAGCTTGCCCTTTTGACTTGCTCAGGTAATGTTGTTGGTGGGCTTCTCCAGAGCAGATTGTTTTCCGTTTCCTGGGGGCAGAATTTTCCTTAGGAAAGCCCTTTTCTTGTCTTCATAAGATTTCTCGGGAACAGGTCCTTTGCTCCTTAGACTATAATTCCGCACGGGTTGGTCTTTGGGAGTGTCTGCCATGTTGATATCAATGGAGGTAAGGTTGTCCCCACCTCGGATTATGTCAAAAGCAAGGACAGAGGCTCTTGGTTCTTCGTTCGAGGGTAGATCCTCATCGTGATCAGACATATCATCCTCCGTCACATCCTCTGGGGTTTGGTCATCTAAAAGCTGGTTAACTACTGCTGTCATGCTGCCAATCCATTGAGGGCACGTTTTTTCAGAGTGGGCAGCTTGGTGGAAAGAACAGAAGTTATCTTTCCCTATTTCTTCCACATTGAGAGCAGTATTCGGGTTAGACAGAGGTCTGTTAGTGTTGGGATTACTCTTTTTGAAAAAGGGTTTGGGTGGTTTAGTGCTAGTTGTGGATTCTGTGCCCTTTCTCCTTAGGTCAGTGACTTCATTCGTTAAGAGCTTGAGGGTTTTTGCCATGCTTTCAAAATCAAACGCATCTTTATCCCTATCGGTGGTCTTAGGAGTGGAGGACTGACCCCTTTTTCTGTTAGGCTTGTGATCATCTCTCCCTTCGTGATCGATGGCTCCTATCGAAAGCATGTATTTCTCCACAGCGAGAGCAGCCTCATAATTAGCCGTAAGGGTAGCGCGGGCTTCATGTTTGACAAAAACGGCAATGTCTCTAGGGAGAGCCTTGGTATAGTAGTCAATGGTGATTGAGTCATCCAACGCCAGGTTTGGGGGAAATTTCTGCAGTATGGTAGCGAAGCGCTGGTTGAAGTCCTTAACCTTCTCCTTTTTATGGCACTTGATGGTGCTCAATTCCGTGAGAAGCATGGAAGGAGTTTTATCTTCTGAAAAATTCTGCAGGAATATGCGACGGAATTGGTCCCATGAAGTGATAGAGGCACTGGGGAGAGAGCGATACCATGTGGCCGCTTTGTTTTTGAGAGTATGGGGAAACAGTCGACATGCGACATCATCTGACTGGACTCTCATGATTTGCAGAGACAAATAGAAGCTGCTGATATGATCTTCAGCTAAGGTGCCTTTCTCAGGGTCAAACTTGGGGAGGTGTTTCTCCGGATGCCTAGGCAGATCATGGAGTGGGCCCACAAGATTTAATGGGGATTGAGCCATCTAGGCTAGGGGTTGCACTCTCCTAGCCCGCTGGTGGTGCCTAAACTCAGGCTCAGATTCACCTCCCGAACCTGAGACCGATGCTTCTGACTCATAACAAGAGTGTTCGTCTTGGTGTCTCCCCTGGTAAAAAAAGTCTCTAAGATATCCCAAGTTGTGGACAGGAGGCCTAATTGGGTTTGGGTGACGGTTGCGAGCTTGGTTTCCTTGGCCTCGACCTCTATCTCCTCTACCTCCAGCCCCTCGGTCTCTATTTCCTTCTTCTTCATTTCTGCGAGCTCTATTCCTTTCTCCTTCATTTCTGCGAGCCCTATTTCCCCCGTCTACATTTCCTCGGCCTCTATCTTCTTCACCATCCCCAGGTGTGGGATGTGCCTGGTTGTTGTTTTGCCAAGTCTGGTTAGGCTGGGAGTTGGGGAAAGGTTCGGTGTCACCAAATTCTTCGCCCTCTTGGAGAATCGTGTCATTTTCCTCAACAACAGTGCCGAGGTCTTCCAACATGAGATTTACGAGCTCGGGTATGGTACTTGCAAGGGCACCATTACGGGTGATGTTCTCAGCAGGGGTTCGAGTGTGGGCAAGGTATTCCATGATTGGAGTAAACCGTAAATTTCTGATAAGATTGCGGGCAGCTGGGCGCAAGGCTCTCAACTGTGCTCTGGTGATTTCGTAATATCGAGTCTCCCCCCCTGGGATATCTTCCAGAGGAGGAGGGACAGGTTCATTGTTTATGACCTCCCCCTGGGGAGTTTGTGATGGAAGGTTCGTTGTATGCTGGGAGGCTGCCATTCGGCCTTCCTTCTAGCGCCAAATCTGTTGACGGGAAAATTTGTCCGACCAACAGTAGGGGATCTCCCCGGTAGAAAGTCCCAATTAGACCTTAAACCGTTTGGAGTAGGGATCCCGTCCGGGGTGTGGGTCCGGCTACTGCTTAAGACGCCTTCCCTTCCAGTCTCAAAAGAACCTGATTGAATCTGCGGGCACACACTTATTCATAGGATACAAAATAAATGATTGATGTATTAAACATGTCCACAACACTATGCGCAGCAAGAGGATAGATAAAACATATACGCCCGAAGAGATGCAGTTAACGGCACGTCTTTGGGGTAATGCTTGCAAGGTATCTGACCACAGAAGAAATAGTTCTTAATGGAAAGATTCCTTTTTACTTCCTGAAAGATTAAACGAAATGCTAATAGACAAAGGTATTAACATCCATTTAGAAAGCGGTAAAAATGAACATCATTAACACAAGCATAGGTAAACATGATGCATAAATGATGTTATTGAAAATATGCAGTTTCATTAATCATAGGATGTTCTGAAACTGTTCAAGAAATACGCACAGTGCTGTCACAGCCATAACACATCATCCGACAAAGGGGTTTTAACAAGTATTCGTATTCATATGCCTAAGAATATGATCTTTCAATACAATGCAATGTAGCTCTTGAGTCTCCAAAAAGAAAATCCCTGAACACTTTACCCGTGGGGAGTTTTATAGCACAAAACTTGCCCTTTGGGCTTCCCGAATTTTCGCCTGCCTGCCTGTTGAGTTGCCTCGAGAACTTGAACAGGTTGCGACTGTGACTTTATGCAGCCGGTATGTGCGACACACGCTGGGTAGACGATGCATTTTGTGACTGCCCACTCTAACTGCTGCTCATGACTTGCTGCTACCGAGCTGCGGAGATGGATGCGCAATGTTCAGGTCAAGGGCGTCAATTTGCTACTCCTTGAGAAAATATTTCCATGTCTGGTACTCTGCCGCTATGGGGGAAACCAGAGGAACCTCCTCCTTCAAACGATGCATGCATTCCAAAGCATTTGGTACTAAGGTTTCCCTTTTCTGTGAGATCTGGTTTGAAAGCGAGGCAAGCTTGGTATAAATCCAAGTTGGAGTGGCAATAAACTGACTCAGATGTTCTTACAGAATCTTTGCGGGCTCGGGAGCGGCGGCCGAAGGCTTGTTTGATAAGTGCATGATTTGGATATGCTGATCCACTTGCTCCGAGCTTTTTCTTGTTCAATTCCCAATGACGGAATGTGATTGCAAAGTGTGCATCGAGTCGATACATTTGATCGGTGGTTGTATGAAGACATTACTTTGTCCAGAGTCTTAGATAGTTTGTCCTTGAATTATTGCCATACGGAGGCGGAACCTTAGCATCACGTACATGAATCCAATCCCTCTTGGGCAAATTTTCGGGTGCTGAGGGGATTATCTTGTCCGGCCCATCATCCTCTCTAAGCCTGTGAGACCTCCACCAAAACAGTGCTTTGTAGTTCTCCTAGTGTATTACCGGTCGGTATTTGTTTGATGGTGAACATTTCTCCATACACCTGCCTCATGGTTGCTTCTAACACTTCACACTCTTTGAAAATGGTCAGTGGGACTTCATTTACCGGTGGAGTCTGGTTTCGGAGTTGTTGAACTTCTGCTCTCAACTCTGATTTCTCCTGTTCTGCTCTTTTCTCGCGCTGCTTAGCTGCTTGCAGTCTGTTTTGCAGAGAGACTATTTCTCTACTCATTCTAGTGACGTTCTCTTCTGTGGCTGCAGCGAAAGCAGTACCCGCCGATGCTATCATTACAGGATTAGTCCTGGTATCAAGGACTATGTCTTTGCCTGTTGCAACCGTGGATGTGGCAGAGGGACTTTGCGCCAGTGACCTTCTTTTCTCTTGCCGGATTTTGAAGGAGAATTGATCGAATGTGAGTCTGGTGAGGTCAAATACATCCTCTTCTTGCCCCTGCGGGGATCTAACATCAAAGAGCTTGGTACTGCCCAGAGGTATCTCGAGGGGAGTTACCTCGATGTCTTCTAGCATGTCATCCTCCTTTTCTCCTTTGTTCTTTTCCTCTTCTTCCTTTCGCCGGCATTCAGCTTCTGCTGCTGCTTCTATTTCAGCCTTCCTCTTCCGCTCAGCTGCAGCAGCCTGTTCGGCCTTCTTTTGGCGCTCGGCTTCTGCTTTGTCCAGCTCTGCCTTGAGTGCCCGTTCTGCTGCGGCCTGTGCCTCCTTTTCCTCCTTTTCTTTCCTGGCCTCCTTGGCCTGCTTCTTCTTCTGTGTTGTCGTCGCACTCTTCTGGTGTACTTCCTCATCCTCTTTTATCTTCTTTTCCCTTTCTTGCTGGGCTTTTGCTTCTTCTTCTTTCTATTGGATAGATGTAGTAAGCCCTGTGTCGGTCCGAGACTTCTTGGGTAAAGAGGAAGAGGCACCTCCCAACTGACGACTTCTGTCTTCTAGGCTCTGATCATCCAGATATTCTTGGCCCACGTCTACTCTCGGAGAAAATTGTCTCTCAGTGTTATACCAGTTCCTTCTTTCATCTTCTGTCGGGCGCTCAATATGTTGATAAGTCCACTTGAATTTAGCTTTCAGGCAGTGTTTAGGAACTATTCTCTCCGGGTCATATGTTCGGTGTTCTAGTGCCCCAAGCTGATAGCTTTTCATTGCTTCTCCCTCCACTGCTACTTTCTTGAAGTCTTTAACTATGCACGCGCCAATGGTGAGGGGTAGCGTGGGCCACGGCTTCTTTTTTCCTTTAGACAGGACGCTAGAGAAGCCTTGAGACATTTGGAAGCATACCTCCTTAAGGAGCATTTTGTCTGTAACAAAGCAAGGCATAGCATGTGGTGCCCTGTAAGATCCAAAGACTCAGATGAAGGTGTATCCGGGGAAAGGGAACCAATGTGCCACTTTGACTAGAGTCTCTTTGGCCCGCCAAGACATGCAGGGGGTGTCTTGGCCAAATAAGTTTCTATATAGAGAGGGGATAAATACTTGGGAGATCTGCTCTATATCTTGTTTATACTTAGACTCCAAAAACACCCTGATTTGCAGATGAATTGCACGAGACTGCTCGGAATCCCAGTTGTGTGTCCATCCCTCAAAGTGTAATATTGCGCAGACAGCATCCAGTAGGTAAGAGGCCATGTAAAATTTGGAAGGCATTCCCTCTTCTGGGGCCGATGCCGCGGACAAGTTTGTCTGCATCGAAGTCATCAATATGCTGGCCCAGTTGAAACGGGTGTCATGTGTTGTCACATACTCCATGATAGTAGCCCAACTACTACTGAAAGTGGAGCAATCAGGGCGCCCGTAAAGCCTGCAAAGCATGGCGGCAACAAATTTATAAACCTTTCTCAAGCTAGCCACCAGATATTCTTGGTCTTTCTTGACTTTAAATTTCTCAGGCTCCTCCCACCATTGTCTAATAGTATCAATTACCAGAACAGAGTGAGCAATAGCCCATTCTGGTGTGAAGTACTCATCTGGGTGAGGCAATGAGTAATAAAGGTGGGCATCCGAGCCTACGAGCGTAGTGAAA
Organism: Pinus albicaulis; assembly: GCA_034641835.2. Classification (NCBI taxonomy): domain Eukaryota; kingdom Viridiplantae; phylum Streptophyta; class Pinopsida; order Pinales; family Pinaceae; genus Pinus; species Pinus albicaulis. The sequence continues at coordinate 317,221,252 of CM076576.1, read as the reverse complement.
GCCCTGCCTTCGCTATCTCGGATCACAAAATTCTTGGGATCCGTCCTTTGTATGATCCAGTCTATAACCTCTGGGCATGGAAATATGGCTGGATGTGCCCCTGCCAGATGTAGTTTGGACTTTTTGACTGCTAAGTATATTTCCCAGTCTGGGAGATCTTCTGGGAATTCCTCTTCCGGTATGGTGAACTCATGATACACTTGGTACCATCGCATGCTGTCTTCTTTTGCAAATGTACATAGTGTATCCCTGTATATTAGGGGTGGGGATACCACATCCAACTCGTCAACTTCTTCCACCACTTGCTTGTCCTTCTTCCGAGACAGCGGGGGTGCCATGTCACTAGAATATGATAAAACAGGTATGCACTCTATGTCTTCTTGAAGTTCACCTGTCAAATTCATAAAGGAATCCCAAGATAAGAACGACATGATAATATAAAACCAATTACAGTTTAGTGATGAAATTTGCTGAGACACATGTAAAACTGGGCTACTGGTTTACTGGGTGGCAGGGTCGCGGATGGCAAGAAGAGACCTAGGTGCGCTTTGCGGCCTTTAGCCTGGGTCGTGGGGTCGCGAGTCTGAAATTACGAAAAAAGAGGACAATGCGACTTTGCAGCCTCGCGACCGGTCGTGGGTGTAACTCTCTGAAAAATTATAGATGCGACCTTGCGACCTTGTGTTGTGACTGAGTCAGTTGGATGTTTGGGTCTCAAATTCCAAAATGCGAAGAAAATGCGACCTTGCGACCTCGCGACTAGGTCGGCCGGGTCGCGAGTCGCGTTAGGGCTGCCCGGGGGGGTTTTGGTGGCAGCGTGAAGATTCCTCTACTGTTGAAGGTATAAGGCTAAAAGGGTCCATGCGAGTTGAGGAGTGGCTTTGGGAGGGACAGGTGTATGGCAGAAAGTCGAACATGAAATGTGGTGAGTTTGGGCAGATGTAATGAAGCAGGATTTAACAAAACATTCAAAACTGGAAAAGAAACATCAAAGTTCATGTAGAGGGGAATTTAAAGGTCTGGGCAAGCATGAATTTGGCAAGAAATGTCTAGAAAGGAAAAAGCAGGAGAGAAATGGAAACTTACCTGGGAAAATCACACCAGTCGACCTGTTAGAGCCGTTTTTTCCTATTCGCCGATTGTGAAAAATGCGACGTGGCGACCTCCCTTATATAAAAGGTCGCACGTGCGGGCAATAAATGCGGGGTCGCTAGGTCGCAAGTTTCGTGATTTAGGGGATCCGCGACCTAGCGACCTTGCGACTTGGCGACCTGGGGTCGCGGGGTCGCAAGGTCGCAAGGTCGCAGTTTTCATTAAAATTTACAATTTGCGACCTTGCGACCTTGCGACCTGGAGACTTGGGTTTGCGGGGTCGCAAGGTCACAGGGTCGCAGTTTTCTTTAAAAGTTGGGCTTCGTGACTCAGCGACCTTGCGAACTTGGGACCTGGGGTCGCGGGGTCACAAGGTCGCAGGGTCGCAATTTTCTAAAAAACGAACTCTGCGACTTTGCGACTTAACTTTATTGATTCTCACTTGGTTTTTCTCTAGTTTCAAGGGGCTCCAAAAATTTGAAATGGTGGTCTTTTTGGAGGGTGTTGTAGGGGCTACAACAATGAGATACAACAACGTCGCAATATTCATCTTGTTCATATTTTGGAGGATTTACAAAGAATCAAGCTTACTTAGTCATATTTTTAATTCACTTGTATTTACAGGTACAAAAATAGGGAAGCATATTGGTTTTCTAAAGAAGTCCTTTAGCTGGCTCGTGGCTTATGGAACGTTGAATAAGTCTTAAATGATGATCATTCCAACTTTTATCATGGATCTTATATCGATGTGTTTTAGCTGCTACAAAAACCCCCAAAATTTTATCTTGTATCTCTAAATTTTGGGTCCCCTTGTGATTTTCAAGGTCTTAACAAATATCCCTGGAAAGTGCAATGGTCGAACTCCTATCATCGAGGCTACAAGTGATATTATTCCCGTGAAGCACACTTTATATGCTTTCCTGTCTTGCTTCATCATTAACATTATGGTTTTTGGCATTTTTCATTCATTTTTTAGTAGAGAATGTTTCAACACTGCCTCTCCATTGGTGTTTATGTAGGTTAATAGAAATAGTTCTAAGAAAGTTTCAAATCTCTACTTATGTGTTCTTTTGTATTTCCCAAGGTTTTGGACAAGGTTGTAACTAGATGAAAATGTTGATCACCATCAAGATGAAACTCATAGCAAGAGGCATATATTATTATGTCAAGGTTTATAAGATTCAACAAAAGCCATTTGTAGTTCAATGTTGGCATATTGTCACAGGTGTTGATCGAGCTTCATCCACACCTAAGTCCACGTGCAATAATGAATTTGAAGCCCCCTATATTGGACTCTCTATACCATCCTTTACCAATGGCCTCATAGAGTTTTAATCCATGTTTACTTATTTAGGGTCTCCTTAGAAATTATAAAATTCTACCCTAAAAGTTGAAACATCTAACTTCTTCTCCTAGTTAGTGATTGCACTCTCTATCAAGTCGCAGATCCACCAATAGTAAAATTAACCTATTGCGTGACTTGTGATTTTCCTAGATCCGTTAGTGGCATAGTCACAAAATTGTGACTGGAAAAGAAAATAACATTTGCGACCTTGTCTCTTTTATGACCTTGCAACCTCTCCCCTCTTTTTGTGACTTTCGACCTTCTCTCTCCCCATGACCTAAATATCAGACCCATAGTCACTAAGTTTCACTTGCAATTGCAGAAACGAACAAATCTTATGACCTAGTCTCTTATGCGACCTTGCGACCTATATATTTATGTGACCTATGATTTACCTTCTGTTGTGATTTGTGGCTGACCATTCCTTAATCTCATAGTCGCAAGATCGCATCCGAGAAGGTCAACGATTTATGCGACTTACTCTCACTTGCGACCTTGCGACTTATTTTTCTCCATGACCTCGTAACCTGTCCTCTCTTGTTACATATCCCCTCTATGCGACTTGCAACCCATTTTCACCCTACGAGGCCCCTCAAGTCACAATCACTACCTGCGACATAGACTTACAAATGAAAGTTGTAACTAGTCACTAGATCTATGACCTACGATTAGACATTGGTTTTTCAATTTGCAACCTCCCTATCCTTGTTTTGTGATCACAAATATTTCCTTTGTATCTTCATATTCCTCACCTTATCCAACCCTTTTTCTTCCCTAAACCTCAGCTTCATATGCATATTTCCCCTTTTTATTTAACACCTATACTCTATACTTCTTCATCCTTTTCATATTCCTCTTATGCCCTCACTCTCCAAAGTGTCCTTTCCTTGCAAACCACTACACCTCTAGTGCAACCTGCAATTTATTCTCATAATTTAACCTTCACTCTTCACCACTACGAACCGAAGTAATGACTTACACTTTGAGCATGAAAAATACTCTGACCTATAAAAATTATTTCCATCACTAGTAATCATTGACTGGCATCTATCATTGTGACCTGCAACTAGATTTGCCTTCTTTCTCCCTCGGGTCGCAAGTCACATTTTTAGTCACAAGCACTATAACTTTAAGATGCGAACAACATTGTTAAGAGAAGATACAACCAAAACTATGAAGAGGATTTTTGAACAACATTATGAATTGAAGTTGTGACTAGCATTTGTTGATGCGACTTATGACTAGCCTCTGTTGATGAAACTTGCGACTAGCCTCTGTTGATGTGACTTGCGACTAACCTATGTTGATGTGATTTGCAACTTACTCAAAACCATCTACAAATGCAACTTACAACTAATAATTTTATCCTCACATGCCACTAAGACAAGTTGTACTTTGACACTACGATTGCAACTAGAAATTGTGATTATAACTACAAGGTTGATCGTGAATATTAAGTGTGTTTGCAACCACAAGGACTATGAAATTTCAAGGGTCATGAGGGTATATGAAAGGTCACAGGAGAAGGTGAAAGGTAACCCTATTCATTTCTATAAATATACCGTCATGCCTCATTTTAGAGGACTTTTAGCACTAGAGCTAGGACTAGCAGTAGATAGTTGATCTTTGTTTGAATATCTAGAGGCACTCAGATCTTGGCATCTAGTAGGGTGAGTTGTAGTGAGGCTAGGGTTTTGCATTGGATAATGGTATGAGCATCCCATGTTCCACTATTGGGATTTTATGAATGGCAGGATGTGTACTTGTATTTACAACAACAATAATAAGAAGTTCCTTATTTCCAACATTAGTTCCCATGCTTACTCATGGTGATTGTATTGGTCGTTTGGTATCTTCACTATATTTGTGTGTGTGCTTTCATACAGGAAATGTGTTATGGACTAGTCTATAATTGTTGCATGTGTGTTTTATTTTGAATTTGTGCTTACTTATTTCACACCATGTTGGTGACTTAATGTGAACTAATTTGCAATTAACCTATGGCATATTCTTGTTCATATATGTCTGAGGAGATTTTGGCCCATTGATCCTTCTCATAGCATACTTCTTATTGTTGTTGTGATTTTATTGTACCTCTTTCTAAAATTTGTTAATCTTGGGTTGACTTTGTTTCATTGTCTGGACATTTCGTTCATGTCATCACTCTATCATCTTTTCATTTGAAAACTAAGAGAAAAAACATTCATGGTGGCTATCAGGTGCAAATATCGGATGGGGCTCCTATCCAAAACAATGAGTTCTAGTTGGGACTTCACACTAGGGATACCCTTTAGCTTTTGGCGGCATCCAACACCGTCAATAGATTTTGGCGTTAAAAGGAGGTCTAGATGAAAAGCTGAGCCCTTGGAACCTGTATTTAGTTTCATATGTTTAAATGGATCCATCCTTAATCTTCATCTTGGGTTGTTTTTCTAAAAACATAAATATTATAGTGCCCATGAAAATATCCTATCACTTATCGCAGTTTAAGTTTAATGGTGAGGGTCGAACAATGATATTTGGACACATGCTTCAAGTTCTGCATTTTTGTCACTCTAACAAAATACATTTTAGATATGTTCTTGGCAGGTTGTTTACTCTCATGATTAAAGGTTGTGTCAAGTAGTGGTGTCACAAGTTACCAGTTGCTTCGATTCATTCATTCAAGAAAATTATCAGTGAGCTATGTCAAGCCTTTGACAGGTACAATTTTAAAGATGTTTTTAAAACAATAAATCAACATAGAATGAAACCTGAAGAGTTGTTGGAGGATTTTGCTGCTAGGTTTGTTCATATTTGTTGTGAATTTTCTAAAAGGATGTAGACTGGATGTATTTGAGTGAGAAATTTTGATGTTTGGTTTATTTTTCTCTGCAACACCTTCAATCTAAAACAAATTTTTATTTTGATTATCATTATGATAATTTTCAAGTTAAAAATCATCCAGATCTTATCCCTAATATTTTTTTTCCTAGTTTTGTGAGTTGGGAAAGCCTCAAGCCTCCAAGGAGGAAACTACCTGCAAAATTTCTCATCCTCCTTCAGATTTATCAATTAATGAAATTCCAGTTGTAGACAATTTAGATGATGAAGAATATTTGTAGGGAAAGGAATGAAGTTGTCTAGATCCTGAACCTCTCATACATACTGTTGAAATTGGACAGCTCAAGGATCAAGTTGAAATGGAATCTCTCCCTATTGACGGGATTCAACATGATCCTATTAATCATCTCCCTAAATATGTACCTGAGTCTCCTCATAATATTCTCCCTCCTTCATTTACTGACCATGACTTAGGTCATCTCTTAGATAATTTTTAAGTAGTAATCCATTCCGTGAAGCATGATACAGGGATCATTCTTTTGTTGTTAAATCAAAGTTTTGGATCAGATTTGGTTTATAATTATGCATCTTATAGGGATCCTTTACACTCTCCTTCATCTATAACCCTCACACAAATATTTGTAATAGATGATAGCAGATGATCAATCAACTCCATGAAGCATAGCATGCACACTGATTCATTGCTTTCTCAATCTAACATCAATAACCAGGGTTTTAATTTTGAACTAAACTTGGTTGAAACTAAGGCCTCTTCACCTAAATATTTTCATATGTTGTGCCCTAATTTTTTGATAAGTCTGTTACACCAGTAATTCGTCCAAATTCATTATATATTCATCCTTTTGGTTTTTATTATAATCAGGTACATGATAGTTTTTCCTCACAATCAAAGGATGAAAATATTGAATATATTGTCCATGGTATTTTTTATCCACAATATTTACCAACTAAAGAGGAAGATTCTACATTGCGAGAAATCCAAGATGGTTCTCTAGTTGATTCATCCCCATCCTTGATCCTTCTAGAGCCTTGTCTGTCAAAAACCCTACCTGATCAAATTAGTGGCTCTAACGACTATCACCCAATTAATAGCATATTCACTGAAACCTATGATGATATTTGTTTACGTTTGCCTGTTGATCTCAATAAGCCACCTAAATTTTATGGTTCGCCTTTCGAAGGTTGGGGACTCATCAAGAATTTGAGGCACTTCAACTTCCATCGATGGTTATTTCAGGTTCTCACGATCTTGATGAGACCCCTAAACCAAGTCAAATTAGGGTTTCCAAACTTCGCTCTCCTCTTAGCACTATCTCACCAGATGGAAGCTCATCTTTGAAATATTTTGATCCAATTGATATTTCCCTAAGAGGATCTTTTTCAGTTACTATGCATCACTCCCTGTTCTTTGATCCATTTGCTAAAGAGAGTACACCAGCCCTTGTTTCTAGTCCTATTGATTCTCACCAAGATGGTACATATTGTAATCAAATACAATCTAGTGTCATCTTAGAGTCCACTATATGCGAGGTAGAAAACCACCTGACTCCTCTCTTTCCTAAGACTCACTTGGTTGATTCACCTTCATCTTGGAAATCTAAAGAACCTAATATTTTAAACAACCATTCGATCAATTCTAAAACATCTGATCAAACTAGTAATATATCCATTGATGATTCACAACTCATGATGACCATATGCATTATTTTGTTGATCTCACGAAACCACCCATATTCAATGATCTACCATTTTAGGGTTCAGAGATTTGCCAGGACAGTGGGACACTTTACCTTTCACTAATGGTTATGCCAAGTCCTCATGTCCTTGACAAAATCCATTAACAAATTTAAACTAGGGTTTTCAAAATTAGGGTTTCTACGCTTGAATCCTATGGTATCTCAGTTGCACCTGGAAAATTCCCATGTTTTCTGAATCATCAAGTTAATCATCATCAATGCTAGGATAGGATTTCTTACTGGCTTGAAGAATCTCTTCTAGCAAATTCCTCTACAAGTTGGTAGCATCTTGCCTCACTTGCATTGAATTTAGGGTTAAGAACTAATGAATGAAGGTCATGGATAAATGACCATGAATTTTAGGTATATAATTATGTTTACTAGGATAATATTGTAACTCGGCTTGAATGGTATTTTTTGGCATGTTTTCCTATAAGTGGAAATGGCCTTCTTGCTCTTGTGCATGTTTCACAGGTAAGCATTTTTGTTTTTGCACAATTCTTTGCACTAGTTCTAATCGTAGACATATTTGTTCTTGTATGTCGGGAACTGCTTCAGTGACTACATTAGAAATTTTATTTCAGATGACCTGACCTCCTCCATGGTTAAATTAGGGTTTTGGTTTTATACTAGTTTAGGGTTCCTTTATTAGATTTTACTTATCGAAATTCGCTAATTAGGGTTTGATTGTTAAGATTTTCTTTATGGTTTAGATATGCCTTACTGTGATATCTTTATTGCAGGTAGTTATTTTGTTGCATGACATTATGCACTTAGCTTGCTTTCATTCTCTTGCAATGATCATCATTGCATTGCATCAACGAACTCTCTACATATGCATTACATGGCTCTTTTATTGCAATCAATTGATTTCTTCCTTGCATTTCCATAGCATTGCATTACATTGTAGCTTTTCCTATAGCATTACACTGTGCTTTCATTTTCTTGCATAACATACTTTGGTTTTTGATCTAGCCTTGCATTTTCCCTTTGTTGCATGCTATCGCATGACCCTTATAAATCCTAGAGCCTTTCAGATCTTTGGTGTTGTGATGAAATTTCTTATGCTTGTTTGCACCTGCTCAAATCCTAGAAGATTTCTTTAACCTCTTCGCACATGTTGAAATCCTAACAAAAATTCCCTAGTCACCTTGCCCTAATACTAAAACCTTAACCCTAATGGTTTCTTGTGGCTATGGTGATTACTCCAAAATGTAGCCTTTGTTAGAACCAATCATCAAAATGGCATCTTGAACATATTTTCCACGAGTATAAATCATTAGCAAGGAAGATACAAACAAGTTCTTGTGGATAACCCTAATAAGTGCATGTGACCTACACCGGTAACCTAAACCTTGTGACTAGCACCGTCCTGATATTTCAATGGTTTGTTTTCAATGTCCACTTTTCAATTGGATATATTATGTGGAAGCAAGGCATGAGGGAAAACCTATATCATAAAATCCTTCAATTTTTGTCAAGAAAAGAACAACCTATATTGCACGTAAAGTAAGTCGAGATCCCTCATCCACCCTGGAAAAATAAATGCCTAATAAATTATGCCAATGTGCACATGCAAAAAATAAAATAAAATAAAGGTTAGAGGATTGAGAAAGGATTCTTGCGCAGGGCGGTGATGCAACGACTTCATCAGGGTACTGAATAAGCTCGCTGGCAATGGAGTAATGTTTGTGATTTCTTAGAGTGACTACACCAAGTTATTGAACAAGCTCGTTGGTAACAGAGAAACACTAGAAAATCATTTTAAATTTCTTTTTAAAATAATACCTTTTCCTTATTCTCTGCATCATCATTAATTATTAGCGTGTGTGAATTTTTGATGTGGTGTATAATGACTAGAAAAACCTAGTTGAGACAAATAAGAAGGGAATATCTATAGAATTAAGAGTAATACAAGAGGCACCCATAATGTTTGTTCAATAATTCCTTACAATATTTTACAGACTCAATCTATTGTAGGGATGTAACCATAGATTCTGGATTCTACCAATGGTTCGCCAATTGTTGTAGCCGCTACAACAACCCCCAAAATTTTATCTTGTATCTCTAAATTTTGGGTCCCACTATTCTTTTCAAGGTCTTAATAGATATCCTTTCCAATTACAATGGTCAAACTCTTGTCATCAAGGATACAAGTGATAGTATGTCCATGAAGCACATTGCTTATGATTTCCTGTATAGCTTCATCATTAACATTATGGTTTGTAGCATTTTGCATTCATTTGTTTAGCATAGAATGTTTCAACCGTTGCCTCTCAATTGGTGTTTATGTAGGTAAGTATAATTAGTTTTAAGAAAGTGTCAAAGCTCTAATTATGTGTGCTTTTGTATCTTCTAGGGTTTTGGGCAAGGATTCAATTAGATTAGAAGGTTCACCGCCATCAAGATGCAACTCATAGCAAGAAGCATATATGATTATGTTAAGGTTTATAAGATGCAACACAAGCCATTTGTAGTTTAATGATGGCATACTATCACAGGGGTTGATCGGGATTCATCCACACCTGAGTCCACATGCAATAATGAATTTGAACCCCCCTATACTGGACTCTCTCTACCATCCTTTACCAATGTTAAAAAATATAGTAACCTTTGTGACTTGGTCTCTTCTATGACCTTGTAACCTCTCCCCTTTTTTTGCGACTTGCGACCTTCTCTCTCCCCATGACCTAACTATTAGAACCCTAGTCACTAAGTCACAATCATAAGTGTAGAAACGAACAGCTCCTACAACCTGGTATCTTCTGTGACCTTACAACCTATTTATTTATGCGACTGGTGATCTACCTTCATTTGTGATTTTCGACTAACCATTTAATAGTCGCATAGTTGCAATATCACATCCAAAAAGGTTAACGATCTGTGTGACCTACTCTCGTCAGTGACCTTGCGACTTGTTTTTCTCCATCACCTTGCAACCCATCCTATCTTGTAACCTATCCTCTCTATGCAACCTGCGACCTATTTTCACCATGCGAGTCCCCTCAAGTCGCAATTACTAACTGTTACCTAGCCTTGCAAATTAAAATTGTGACTAGTCACTAGATCTGAAACCTGCAACTAGCCACTGGTTTTGTGATTTGCGGCATCCCTATCCTTGTGTTTGTATTGTGAGTTTTTCCTATGTCTCTTCATCTTATCTAACCTTTTTTCTTCCCTAAACCTCATCTTCAGATGCATGTTTACCCTTTGTATTTAAAACCTATACTTTATCTGTCATCCTTGGCATATCCCTCTTATGCCCTCACTCTCCAAAGTGCCCTTTCCTTGTAAACCACTACACCTCTAGTGCAACTTGCAATTGCTTCTTAGAATTGAACCTTCACTCTTCACCACTACCAGATAATATAATGACTTACACTTTGAGCATGAAAAGGAACCTTTTGCCTCTAAATTTTCTTTCCATCACTAGTAATCATTTCCTAGCATCTATCATTGCGACCTGTGACTCCCTCGGGTCGCAAGTCGCATTTTTAGTCACCAGCATTATGACTTGAAGATACGACTAGCATTGTGAAGAGAAGATGCAACCAAAACTATGAATAAGATTTGTGACTAACGTTGTGAATTTAAGTTGCGACTAACCCTTGATTATGTGACTTGTGACAAGCCTTTGTTGATGTGACTTGTGATTAACGTATGTTAATGAAACTTGTGACTAGCCTCTACTGATGTGACTTATGACTAACGTCTACTAATGAAACTTGTGACTAGCCTCTTCTGATGTGATTTGTGACTTACTCATAACCATATACAAATGTGACTTGTGACTAATATTGTTTTCCTCGCATGTGACCAAGACAATTCTCACTTTTAAACTGTGATTTCCACTAGAAATTTTGATTGCAACTACAAGGGTGACTATGACTAGGAAGTGTGATTGTGACCGCAAGGAATACAAAAGGTCAAGAGTCATGAGGGTAGATGAAAGGTCACAAGGGAAGGTGAAATGTCACCCTCTTAATTTCTATATATATATATACCCTCATGCCTCATTTTAGAGGACTTTTATCACTAGAGCTAGGACTTGCAGTAGATAGTTTAGCTTTGCTTGAAGAGCTAGTGGCACTCAGATCTTGGCATATAGTAGAGTGAGATGTCATTAGAGAAATTTTGAGGTCTAAAATGGGCCTCCTAAGAAAAATTTACATCCAAAATAAAATTTATAAGAACCAATAGGATTTAAGATGATGATGTCAACCATGGGGGATAATTCACCATTTTTGGGGTAAAAAAATAAAAAGATTAAAAAATAATAAAATAATAAAACTACTTTTTCAACTTTTATTTTCAACTTATCACCCTAAGGTTTTACTCAAATTTCGAGCAAGAGTACTCATTGGATGCAAAATTTAACTCCTCATCCAATGAGGATCCATGTTGCATACTTTCGATGAACCCTACTACATGAAATATCAGAAATACATGAAAAATCATGATTGCAATCATGTTTTTCATGTACTTCTCATTTTTTGTGTAGTAGGGTCCATCAGAAGTATGTAACATGGGTATTCCTTGTAAGAGGAATCAAATTACCCATCCGACGAGTGTTCTCGCTCAAAATTTGAGTAAATCAATAGGGAGATAAGTTGAAAAAGTAGTTTTTCTTTTTTCCCTCTAAAATTTGATGATGTAATCCAATATTATTTTATTACTTCCACTATTATTTTATTATTTCCTTAGGAGGCCCATTTTAGACCTCAAAATTCCCATAATGAGTGAGGCTAGGGTTTTGCATTCGATAATGGTATGAGCAACCCATGTTCCACTGTTGGGATTTGATGATTTGCAGGATATGTACTTGTATTTGCAGCAGCAATAATAAGAATTTCCTTATTGCTTTAGATGCTTACTGATAGTGCTTTTATTGGTTGTCTGGTATCTTCACTGTCTTTGTGTGTGTGCTTCCATATAGGAAATGTGTTATGGACTAGTTTTTAATTGTTGCATTTGCGTTTGCTTTCAAATATGTGGTCACATATTTCACTCCATGTTGGTGACTTATTTTGAACTAATTTGAAATCAACCTCTCGAATGTTCTTGTCCATGTAATTCTGAGGCAATTTGGGCTCACTAATCATTCTCATGGCATACTTCTTATTATTGTTGTGATTTCTTGTACCTCTTTTTGCAGTTTGTCAATATTAGGATTACTTTGTTTCATTTTCTAGACATTTCAATCTTGTCCTCACTCTGACATATTTTCATTTGGCATATAAGAGAAAAAGCATTCATGGTGGCATTTGGTCCCACATACCAGATGGGGCTCCTCTCCCAAACAATGTGAGGTCTAATTGGGATTTCACACTGGGAGACCCCCTAGTTGTTGGTGGCATCCATCACTGTCAATAGGATGATGAAAATTCTCAGCATTAGATACTTGACTTTATGCAGATGTCTTTTTATCATATTCATTGTTGTCAAAATTTACATAACATATTTTTTGGAGCCTTTTTAGGTTTTCATTTCTCATCATTTTTGTTAGACTATGGGTATCTATTATCCATATTTTTCTGGACTCCTGTAGACCCTTGTGGTTATTGGAGTTATAACTAGGTTCAGTCTTTATAAATATATTTTATCGTTGATGTATTTATTTTTTCAAGCATGTTCTGCATGCCAAAAGAAAATTGTATTTGTATCATGTCCTGTTTGGACAGTTGAAAGAAAAAGACAATTGATTTTTAGAAGACATATTTTTGTGTCTCCAAGTTGACCAAGTCGTCCCTCCATATGAAAATTCATCATGCCCAAGATTCATGTCTTTTCACGTGAGGAAACAACTATATATTGGCATCGTTCCTCCATTTGGTATCTAATTGGATCTCTTATGTGAAATTTATTCTGGGTCCGTGGCATGGAATCTGAGGCACATAAAACAAGTTTTTGGTGGCACCTTCTATCTATGTGATGCAAGCTATAGGAATAAAAATACCATCTTTGTGATGTGAGCTATAGGAAGACATTATTATATTTTTTATGCGAGCTACATTAATACATTATTATCTTTGTGATGTGATTTATAGGAAGAAATTATTATCTTTGTGATGCAAGCTACAAGAAAGACATTATTATCATTGTGATACGAGCTATAGGAAGACACTATTATATTTTTGATGCAAGCTACATGAAGACACATTATCTTTGTGATGTGAGCTACAAGAACATACCATTCTTCATGTGATCCGAGTTGTATGAAGACATCAATATCTGTTTGATATGAGCTACTATCTCTATGTAATGTGAGCTATAGGAATGTCATCACTTTTGTAAGACGAGGCATCCAAAGGATAGGCTAGGAGAAGATTGGTTAACAATATTATAAACAAAAATTGGTAGAGCTTGGAGGGTTGAATTGGAAGTCAGATCACTGGTTATTTTGACTTGTATTTCTCTTTTTGATGAAGAATCTATAAGGAAATGATTGATGGGTTTTCCCCTGTGAGTTTTTCCATGGCCTCTAGCCTAATTTATGGTGTTCTTTGTCTTTTGTGCATTGTATTTGTATAATTTCATGATGACCTATTGCATGAATTAATTTTTAAATGGAAAAAAGTATAATAATTGTCACAAGTAGCTTTGTTTTCCTAAAGAAATTAGAATCATCGCTCTGACCTAGGTCAACCGCTCAACCCTGTTATGCCTCTGAGCATGCAGACCTGCCTTGCAGCCTCTGTTGTCGCCGAACCTGGATGAGCTCTCCCCATGCCCCCTCAGCGGAGCCGGATGGAGGCCCGCTGACTCCATCCTTTAGAGATCTCGTTGCGGACAAATCCTCCAAAAAAGATATCTCCTTCTTCACTCGTTTAACCACCAGTTACGCCTTCGTTCACTTGGAATCCACATTTTCTCGCCTGAACTCTGTAGCTACTAATGTTGATTCATAGTAGAACAAAGGAAAATAAGTGTTTGATCATTTTGCGAACCCCTCTCCTACCATCGATGCTTCCCACTCAACGCCTACAATAGAGAAAGCTGCAAATGAGGAGGTTAATCCGAAAGAAGATTCAAAGAAGCCAAATGCATGACATCCTAAAGCTAAAAAAACTCTAGAAATAATCATCCAAGACCCTAATGTGGCTGTCTACATGGAGTACATGTAGGAGCATGCGGTTATTTGCAAATTCATGGGAATATAGCCTATGGAAAGAGCCCTAAAATGATGGATCCATTCCAAATGGAACCCAAAGGGAGAAATAGATCTGCAACTAGGATCTAAGGGCTTCTTCATAGTAGTATTTGGCCTTCTGGATGACTGAGATAGAATATTTGAAGGAGGCCCCTAATTCTTCAATTCAAATGGCCTTTATATGAGATTCTGGAAGGAAATTTTTACCCCAGACAAAGAGGATTTCACTAGATTCCACATGTGGGTGAGGTTGTACTCTTTGCCCACAGACTACTGGGAGCCCTCTGACCTGAAAGCCATAGGAGATAAAATTTGAGAATACATAAAGATGTCTAAGGGAACCAGAAATGAGCACTACATCTCCTATGCTAGAATCTGTGCTTATATCGACGTCTCAGGATCTATACTTGAAGCGATTAGGCTAATATATAGGGACAAAGTCTGGACACAAAATATTGACTATGATCAAATACCCTTCGGATGCAGGAAATTCCATGAGCACGGACACATCTTCTGTGATTGTCCTCAAAACAAAGCTCTAGCAACAGAAGATCAACCCAGAAAGAAGGACGAGAAGGGATACACAAGGGCAGGAAACAAGAGTAGACAAAATAAAAGAGCATACATAAAAAAATATCCACCCAAGGTCACCCAACAAAATAAGTTTGAAGTTATAAACACGATCCAGGAGGAACAAGGCCCTCATAACACAATGGAAGAAGAACATAGGCAGCGCGAATATAACACAAAAAATATTAGCATGAATGTTGAAATTCAAAATTTCAGCATGCGGGAAAAAAAGAAATACCAAGAACATATAGAAATGAAGCAGGTTCATGAAATACCCACCCCAGAGGAAAATGTGATTGAAGAAGTATTGGTTTTATTATATCTCCAAAATATAGCAAAATAATGGAATAAAAATGGTATAGAGGCCATCCCACAAGAGAAAATGAAAAAAATTGAAGAGGCATACCTCTTACAAGAAGGAATGCATCAAACCCCTGAGCAAAGAACCATGGGAAAAAGTGCAGTTAGAAGTATTCTTGCTAACCTAACAGCAAGGCAATATTTCCCAGAAGGGAAAAATAGAAAAAGATGTCGGAAGTCTACCAACTAGCTCCTTCAAGATCTAGGAGCCAATCTCATCAATGAAGGAAAGGTAAGAGCTATTACCCTACCCCCCAAAATTTATTAATGATTTTCACTTTTTGGAACATTAGAGGACTTAATTTTCCATGGAAGAAAAGAATTATGAAAAATAGAATACTTTTGATAAGTTGGATATAATGATGCTCCAAGAAACCAAGAGTGACCTGGACAACATGGAGTTGATTCAGAAAACCTTCTTTAAAAATAATTACAACCATGTAGCAATATCGGCCACCGGATCAGCGAGATGTCTCACTACCCTATGGAAGGAATCTTGCTTCGAGCTCTCTGAATCTGCAGCCTCTAGACATGCTCTGACCATTGTCTTGAAAATAATCGGCACCTAGGAGAGAATCTATGTAACCAATGTCTATGCTCCACACACCGTTGTAGAAAGACTTGAGTGGTTAATAATTTTGGGCAAACATCTCAACTCCTTCCACCATCCCTTAAAGTCTTAGCTAGAGACTTCAATATGATAGTCGATCTAGGGAAAAGAGGGGTGGTCTAAGGAAGTTGGATAAAGACTCTGAAGCCTTTCAGGCCTTCATTGACACTCTAAATATTATAGACATCCCCACCAAAAATGGATATTTCACCTGCAATAATAGGCGAGGAGGTGACAGGCAGATTTCCTCCAGGCTTGACCAATTCCTCCTCTCGGAGAAAATATATCTCAACTCTTGGAAAATAGAAGCCTGCATCTCCCCATAGGTAGGCTCTAACCACTAGCCCATTTCTCCAAAGGTATATATTTTATATGGTCCCAAAAACAAACCCTTCAAATTCAAGGCCTTCTGGCTAGACCACCCCGAATTCATGGAAAAAATGAGAGAATGGTGGGATACTCCCCAACCCACCCAAGGAAACAAAATGTAAAAATTTTGGCAAAAAATGAAATTTATTAAAGCTGAAATGACAATCTAGAATAAGGAAACTTTTGGAAACATTATCTCCGAGAAGAAACTGTTGGAACTCAAATTAGAGGCCGTGAAGCAACACATCATCAACAATAGTCTGAATGAGCAGAGAAAGCTATAGGAGCTACAACTTCAAAAAAGCTTGGAATAAAAGGCAACCTAAGAGGAAAAACTATAGCATCAAAAATCCCGTATAAATTGGCTTAAATGTGGGGAGAATAATATTGTTTTTTTCCATTGCTCCATGATCCAGCACAGAAAATACAATAGAATCTTGAGCCTCAAAGACAAGCAGGGCAATATAATCAATACTCATAAATATTTGGAAGCAAAACTCAACCAATACTTTGGTGATCTCGTGACGAAATCCAACAATGCAAGGGTGGAAGGTATAAAGAAAATAATTGAGCACATCCCAACCATTTTAACAAAGGAGCACAATCAAATGTTGATCAGAAAGGTTTCTCTGCAAGAGGTTGAGGAGGCTGTCATGAACATGCCAAATGGAAAAGCACCCGGCCCGGATGGCTTTACCACTAACTTATTTAAATATTTCTTGTCGATTCTTAAGGATGAGGTTCATTACCTTGTGGAGGAATCCTGAATCCAAAGTCGGTCTTAAAGGCATTGAATGCCACTTTCCTCACAATGATCCTGAAATTCCACAATGCCAAATCCCCTTATCAATACATGCCCATTACGCTATGAAATGTTATCTATAAAATAATTTCCAAGGTTCTAGATATTATAATTAAAACAATCTTACTCCTCCTTATCTCTCCTCAACAATCCGGCTATGTTGAAGGTAGAAAAATCCTGGATAACATCATAATTTCTTAGGAAATCATTCACTCTCTCAAAGAGAAAAAGAAACCTACCATGCTCATACAATTGGATATGTCCAAGGCCTTCGATAAAATCATTTGGGTTTACATCACAGAAGTGTTGGAAGCTTTTGGATATAAAAAGGAATGCATTAAATGGATCATGGCCATGGTCTCTAGAACATTATTCTCCATTATTCTCAATGGTTCACCCTCCCCCATTCTCAGTCCTACTTGAGGCATAAGGAAAGGAGACCCCATATCCCCCTTCCTCTTTGTCATTATGGCTGAGGGCCTCATTCGTTCTATTATTGTGGCCTCCTCAAGTGGAAGCATTGCTGGAATCAAGTTATACAACTCCACTTTTCCCTCCACCCATGAGAAATTCATTAATGACACCTTGCTTATGGGCTCCCCCTCTATTAAACAAGCCCTAGCCTTCAAATCCATCCTTGTTGATTTCGCTGAAGCCTCAAGCACCTCCATCAATGTGGCCAAACCCAAACTTTTCTTCATGAACACCTCTTTACCCATCCAACTAAACATTGCAAAAAAATTGGAATTCAAGCTCAACTCCTTTCCTTCAAAATATTTGGGAGTTCCCCTTACTGACAAACCTCTTTCCAAATCAAATTGGGAAAATATTTAACCAAATTGAAGAAAAGGCTTTCCAATTGGACCTTTCATGCCCTAAACCTAGTGGGTTGCTTTGTTCTTGTCAAATATGTTTTTCAAGCCATTCACCTCTACCAATACTCTGCCATGACTACCCCAAAATCAATCTCTTGTCAACTCAAGACTATCCAAAGAAAATTTCTTTGGAAAGGAAAAAAAGAAAAACGCAAATGGGCCTTGGTAGCATGGGATAAAATATGTAAATCCAAGCAAGAAGGAGGATTGGGTCTTAGAGACCCAAATCTGATGGGAAACGCTCTTGCGCAAAAACATGGCGGCGATGGATCAAAAAATCTCAAATGATCGAGGTGGATATCGATGGCCACCCACCTATTCCATTTGGACCTGCACCATCAATTCTTTCAGTTTTTTCACTTCCAGAAGCTTACTATTTTTAGCAGGTTTTCGGGTCCTGCACTCCTAGAGCTGTTTTGGGGCCTTAATAATCCAGGTGGATATCGGTGGCCACACAACTATTCCATTTGAATCCCCACCATCAGTTCTTTCAGTTTTTAAGTTTCAGCACAACTTACTATTTTAGCAATTTTTCAGGTCCTGAACTTCCAGAGCTGTTTTGAGGCCCTAAACAACGTTTTTTGGGAACATTGGGAGAAACATGGGTCTATAGACCAAATTTTCTCACTAAAAACTTGTATTCCTCTAATATATATTTATAAAGAGCTATTGAGCACATCAAACAAAGATCGTATGCCAAATTGACGTCCCCGAGAGTTGAAACACCAATTTACCTAAACATGACCCACAGTTTTGGCACTTCATCTCCTAAGGTTAGGTTTTTGGATGTTTAGGGTTTTACATTGTTTCTCAAAAATATGTATGCCTTAGAGCCTCATTGTAACATAGTGGAGGGGCCTGTAGCCATCACATCTCTTCTCATAGATACACTACCAGTGCCCTCACCACTCATTTCCATTATGTCTCATTGTAACACAGTTCAGAGGCATGTAGCCACCACATATCTTCTTAGAGATAAGCCTACCAATGCCCTAGCTATTTATTTCTATTATGGTTGTATTGTAACACAGTTCAGAGGCTTGTAGCTGCCACATCTCTTCTCAAAGATAAGCTACCAGCGCCCTATCTGTAAGCATATTTCAGTAATTTTATTTGAATAAAAGGAAGCATTATTTCCGCTGCATCTTTTTGTTTATGGTTATATATGTGTATTTTGTTGCATGCCTGGATAAATCCGGATTAGTGGTATCATATCGGTATTCTCTTTCTCTGTTTTTCTTTGCATGTCCCCAACGCAGTTAGGGTATAAGGAGTTAGGGCTCGATCAGTCTCGCAAACCCCAACGACCTCACATTGCAGAAGGAAAGAAAGACGAGGGAGCAAGAGATCCTATCAAAATATTGCTCAAGGAAGCCCTCAAGAAAAAAAGGAACGTGATGATGGATAACATTGCCCATATCCTTCAACGGCTGCCCACCGACGTCACATCTACATCCAACACATCCGCCAACAAGTTTGCGACATCCTAGACAAATCCAATACCAAGTTTAGTAGAATTTTCCCCTCATGGAGGAATTTAACGCAATGGGGACCATTACTTCATAAAGAGGGAGGAATGATACAGGTGGATATCGGTGGCCACCCAAATATTTCGTTTGGACCCGTACCATCAATTATTTCAGTTTTTAAATTTCATCACAACTTACTATTTTTAGATTTTTTTAAGGTCCTGGACTTCCGAAGTCGTTTTGAGGTGATAACAATGTTTTTTGGGAAAATCGGGAGCGTCATGGATCTATAGGCCAATTTTTCTCACTAAAAATTTGCATTCCTCAGATATATCTTTCTAACGGGATATTGATCCCATCAAACGAAGATTGTATGCCAAATTTATGTCCCCAGGAAGTTGGAACACCAATTTACCCAAACGGGACCCACAGTTTTGGCGCTTCATCTCTTAGGGTTAGGTTTTTGGATGTTTAGGGTTGTACATTGTTTCTCAACAATAAATAAGCCTTTGAGCCTCATTTTAACACAATGTAGGGGCATGTAGACATCACATCTCTTCTCAGAGATACGTTACCAGTGCCCTCGCGGCTCATTTCCATTATGTCTCATTGTAACACAGTTTAGAGGCCTGTAGCCGCCACATCTCTTCTAAGAGATAAGCCTACCAGCACCCTAGATGTTTATTTCTATTATGGTTTTATTTTAACACAATTCAGAGGCATGTAGCCGCCACATCTCTTCTCAGAGATAAGCTACCAGTGCCCTGTTTGTAAGCATATTTCAGTAATTTGATTTGAATAAAAGGAAGCATTATTTCCGTTGCATCTCTGTGTTTATAGTTATATATGTGTATTTTTTTGCGTTCCTACATAAATCCAAATCAGTGGTATCAGATATGTCTATTATTTCTCTGTTTTTCTTTGCATGTACCCAATTCGTTCAGGGTATAAGGAGTTAGGGCTCGATCAACCTCGCAAGACTACCCTCGCAAACCCCGATGACCTCCCATGGTAGAAGGAAAGAAAGACGAGGGAGCATGAGATCCTATCAAAATATTGCTCAAGGAAGCCCTCGAGAAATATAGGAACACGATGATGGATAAATTTTCCTAGATCCTTCAACGGCTACCCACCAACGACACATCTACATCTAGCACGTCCGCCAACAGGTCCACGACATGCTGGACAAATCTAATACCAAGTTCAACAAAATTTGCCCCTCATGGAGGAACTTAACGCAATGGGGACCATTGCTTCCTAAGGATGGAGGAATGATCTAGGTGGATATCAGTGGCCACCCAACTGTTCCATTTGGACTCACACCATCAATTCTTTCAGTATTTAAGTTTTAACACAACTTACTATTTTTAACAGCTTTTCAGGTCCCAAAATTACAAAGCCATTTTGATGCTCTAAACTATGTTTTTTGGGAAACATGAGAGAAACATAGGTCTATAAATTTGTATTCCTCGGATATATATTTCTAATGAGCTATTGAGCACATCAAATAGAGATCGTATGCCAAATTTACATCCCCGGGAAGTTGAAACACCAATTTACCCAAACGGGACCCACAGTTTTGGTGCTTCATCTCCTAGGGTTAGGTTTTTGGATGTTTAGGGTTTTAAATTGTTCCTCAACAATAAATAGGCCTTCAAGCCTCATTGTAACACAGTGGAGGGGCATGTAGCCATCACATCTCTTCTCAGAGATACGCTACCAGTGGCCTTGCCGCTCATTTCCATTATGTCTCATTGTAACATAGTTTAGAGGCCTGTAGCCGCCACATCTCTTCTTAGAGATAAGCCTACCAACGCCCTAGATGTTTACTTCTATTATGGTTGTATTGTAACATAGTTCAGAGCCCTATACCTGCCACATTTATTCTCAGAGATAAGCTACCAGTGCCCTGTCTGTAAGCATATTTCAGTAATTTGATTTGAATAAAAGGAAGCATTATTTCCATTACATCTTTGTGTTTATGGTTATATATTTGTATTCAATTGCGTGCCTACATAAATCCAGATCAGTGGTATCATAGCGGTATTCTCTTTCTCTGTTTTTCTTTGCATGTCCCCTATGCGGTGTGGGTATAAGTAGTTAGGGCTCGATTAGCCTCGCAAGATCAGCTTCGCAAACCCCGACGACCTCCCATGGTGGAAGGAAAGAAATACGAGGGAATGGGAGATCCTATCAAAATATTGCTCGAGGAAGCCCTCGAGAAACATACGAATGTGATGATGGATAACTTTGCCCAGATCCTCCAACGGTTGCCCACCAATGAAACATCTACATCCAGCACGTCCACCAACAGGTCTGCGACATCCTGGACAAATACAATACCAAGTTCAGAAGAATTTTCCCCTCATGGAGGAACTTAACGCAATGGGGACCATTGCTTCCTAAGGAGGGAGGAATGATGTAGGTGGATATCAGTGGCCACCCACCTATTCTATTTTGACCCACACCATCAATTCTTTAAGTTTTTCACTTCCAGCAGCTTACTATTTTTAGCAGGTTTTCGGTTCTTGCACTCCTAGAGCCGTTTTGGGGCCTTAGTGATACAGGTGGATATCAGTGGCCACCCACCTATTCCATTTGAACCCCCACCATCAGTTCTTTCAGTTTTTAAGTTTCAACACAACTTACTATTTTTAGCAGTTTTTCAGGTCATGAACTTCCGAAGTTGTTTTGAGGCCCTAAACAATGTTTTTTGGGAAGCCCAGGAGCAACATGGGTCTATTTAGTGCTTCAAATGGAGATCGTATGCCAAAGTTACGTCCCCGGGAAGTTGAAACACCAATTTACCGAAACGGGACCCACAGTTTTGGCGCTTCATCTCCTAGGGTTAGTTTTTGGATGTTTAGGGTTTTACATTGTTTCTCAACAATAAATAGGCCTTCGAGCCTCATTGTAACCCAGTGGAGGGGCCTGTAGTTGTCACAATTCTTCTTAGAGATACGCCACTAGTGCCCTCGCCGTTCATTTCCATTATGTCTCATTGTAACATAGTTCAGAGGCATGTAGCCACCACATCTCTTCTCAGAGATAAGCCTACCAACACCCTAGCTATTTATTTCTATTATGGTTGTATTATAACACAGTTCAGATGCCTGTAACTTCCACATCTCTTCTCAGAGATAAGCTACCAGTGTCCTTTCTGTAAGCATATTTCAGTAATTTGATTTGAACAAAAGGAAGAAATATTTCCGATGCATCTCTGTGTTTATGGTTATATATGTGTAGTCTGTTGTATTCCTGCATAAATCTGGATCAGTGGTATCAGAGCGGTTTTCTCTTTCTCTATTTTTCTTTGCATGTCCCCAACGCGGTCAAGGTATAAGGAGTTAGGGCTTGATCAGCCTCGTAAACCCCGACGACCTCCCATGGCAGAAGGAAAGAAAGACAAGGGAGTAGGAGATCCTATGAAAATATTGCTCGAGGAAATCCTCGAGAAACCAAGGAACACGATGATGGATAACTTTTCCCAGATCCTTCAACGACTACCCACCGACGGAAAATCTACATCTGGCAAGTTTTCCAACAGGTTCGCGACATCCTGGACAAATCCAATACCAAGTTCAGTAGAATTTTCCCCTCGTGGAGGAACTTAACGCAATGGAGACCATTTCTTCCTAAGGATGAAGGAATGATCCAGGTGCATATCGGTGGCCACCTACCTATTCCATTTGGACCCGCACCATCAATTCTTTCATTTTTTCACTTCCAGCAGCTTACTATTTTTAGCAGGTTTTCAGGTCCTACACTCCTGGAGCTATTTTGGGGCCTTAATGATCCAGGTAGATATCGGTGGCAACCCACCTATTCCATTTTAACCCCCACCATCATTTCTTTCAGTTTTTAAGTTTCAACACAACTTACTAATTTTAGTAGTTTTTCAGGTTCTGAACTTCTGGAGCCGTTTTGAGGCCCTAAATGGTGTTTTTAGGGAAAACCCGTGTTTTTCACTCAAAATTTGTAGTCGTCTGTTAGATATTTCTAGAAAGCTATCGAGCGCATCAAACAGAGATCGTATGCCAAATTTACGTCCCCGGGAATTTCAAACACCAATTTTCCGAAACGAGACCCACAGTTTTGGCGCTTCATCTCCTAGGGTTAGGTTTTTGGATGTTTAGAGTTTTAAATTATTTCTCAACAATAAATAGGCCTTCGAGCCTCATTGTAACACAATGGAGGGGCCTGTAGCCGTCACATCTCTTCTCAGAGATACACTACCAGTGCCCTCACCTCTCATTTCCATTATGTTTCATTGTAACACAGTTCAGAGGCTTGTAGCCATTGCGTCTCTTCTCATAGATAAGCCTACCAACACCCTAGTTGCTTATTTCTATTATGGTTGTATTGTAACAGAGTTCAGAGGCCTGTAGCCACCACATCTCTTCTCAGAGATAAGCTACCAACGCCATGTGTGTAAGCATATTTCAGTAATTTGATTTGAATAAAAGGAAGCATTATTTCTGCTGCATCTCTATGTTTATGGTTATATATGTGTATTTTGTTTCATTCTTGCATAAATCTGGATCATCAAACCTCGTGGGCGGCTTTATGGAAAGAAAAATATGCCCCATCCCACCAATATGATACTCTCATCTGTTTAAGTGACACAATCAAAGGCTCTGCCTTATGGAACCAAGCTTGGGGGAAAAAAGTTATTATCCAAAACTATTTATTCTGGGAAATCAGAAACAAAGAGACAACCTTGTTCTGGGAAGATGAATGGCAGCAAAGCCCCAGACTAAATCAAGAGTAGTATAGACAAATTCAAAAATAGATGGAAAAAAAAAAACAAATTGCTGGTAAAAGACTATTGGATGAACAACAATGATAACACAGGTTGAAGAGAATTGCTTGAAGCCTCTGAGTGGGATCACCACAACTATCCACTCACTTGGAATAATATTGTAGAAGAGTCAGACAAAAGACAGATTCAAAAGGATGGCGAGAACGATAAGTTAATATGGGGTAAAAATGCAGTTGTCCATTTAGATATTAAAGATGCATATGGATATATGGCCTCCTAAAATCATACTCCACTAGATAGGAAATGGAAAAATCTATGGAATCGCAGGCACTAGCCCAAAATCTCAATTTTTTTGTAGCTAATAATTCATAAAAAAATTCTGACCTGGGAAAACCTCCTCAAAAGGGGCTTCATTGGCCCCTCCATTTGTATGTTCTGCAAAAATGAGGAAGAAAATTCCAACCATATTTTAAATGATTGTCCCTTTGCTTCAAATATTTAGAATTGGGCCTCCCTTGTATTCAGAGTCACTGACAGGGACCCATATTCAATTATCCTTTCTTTGGAGAAATGGTGCTCTTCCTTCTCTTCTAATCCGTTGATTAATCGGGCATGGAATCTCCTTACAGGCTAGAAAGAAAGTAATTCTAGAATCTTCAGAGATCATCATAAAAGGGAGGAACATATTATCTCTACCATCAAGCAGACTCTCGAACAGTTTCCATCTCCAAGCTACCTGATCCCACCAATCCCCCCATTCAGGAGGACCTCCACATTCTATCCTTGTTATACCTCTCCATCTTCATCCCCCACCCCGACCTCTCACCTCCCCTCCACCCAGAACTTAGATCTCAAATGGTTGCCTCCGGAACCCAATTTCATCAAGCTAAATTATGATGGAGTAGCCAAAGATAACCCTGGAAAAGCTGGTTTTGGATGGGCATTTAGAAACCATACAGGGCAGACCATATGGGTATATAATGGCAATCTTGGTCACTCCACCAATAACGCAGGAGAGCTACAGACACTGGAACATGGTTTGGTAATTTCCAGAGAACAAAACTTCTAGCCACTAATCATAGAAGGTGATTCGATGGTCGCTACCCAAGATTGTAGAAAGCTTCAACAAGGTAAAAGTGCCTTGCAGGTCTCGGATAATTAGAGACTTAAAAAAATCATTCACAGGATAAAAATCCATATTAACTAGGCCAAGGGGGTATCCTTCCATGTTTTCAGGCATAAATCTAACTAGCTGGCATATACGCTGGCCAACACAGGTAATCGTGGCAATATTTTCCTCCTCTCTAAACCATGGGAAGATATCGCACAAACGAAGGTCAGGGAGGCATACTTAATTACAATGAATAAGGAAAGGTCAGACAGGTACAAACAAAACTAATTTATAAGACGCTTCACCATAAAAATCATTATGATCTATAACAACCATTACCCTGATCCCACCGACCTCTATACACTTCCTCCAAGGTTTACCTCTATCATTCACCCTTCGGCCCTCTCACACTCCAGGTGCACTTGCTGCAATTACTCCCCTTTTCTCTTGGACTACCGACCCATAATTTCACTCCCCCTTACATCCCATCAAGTCCTTCCTTCATACGCCTATGTATACCCAGCCTTCAGCTCTATCACCTCATTCTTATGTGTGCTCCCATATCTTCTTTTCCCCTTCCCCTTGTTGCCCCACCTTAATTCTGTCCCCATGCTTTGTATCCTTTGACCCTCTTTTCAGATATATCCCAGCTCCCTGTTCCACCATCAGAACGAGGTTGGCATGGCTCCTCGTTGTTCAAATACTCTCGCTTAAGCGAGGAGCGATAGAGTCCATGGCTTGCATTGGTCTACTCCAAATAGGCATCCCATAATGAGAGCAGAGACTGCAGCAAGAAATGCATCTCTAGTGTATGAAAAGGAAACCAAGGATCAAATTGAGATGCTCGAAGACAGAGTCAAAATTGTTCGCGAGAGAGTCTCAACCGAGGAAGTTGATGCGGCATTCAATTGGATCCCTGATCCAGGCCTAACTCGAGCAAGAGAAAACCTATTCGGTAGAGCCATTGAGGTGAATTGGCAGACAAAAACCCTTCTGGCCTTGGCACTGTAGGATCAGAGGGACAACAACAATGTCTTGGAAAAAAATATTGACGCTTTAACTGAGAATTTTGTAATATATGTGGGGGATTTTCATCACTATAGGTTCATAGTGAAAAAATCCCCCCATCACTCCCTCCTCAAATGCAAAACATCCATTCGTGAGATCAATCTGGAATTCAAAGAAGAAGCTGCAGACCACCTACAAATTGGCCACTCCACGAGCATGACAGCCTAGTATGCACAGGCCCCTCTTCCAGTGGAAAAGTTCAGCACGCTTCAGATTATGGCAGCACTCCAGAATGACCTATCAGTGTTAACAACATTTTGGTGGATGACTTGGCCTAATGCGGCCTTCTTCTTCTCCATTCTCTAGGTTTTTTTGTTCATGTTCAGAGTTCTTCGGTTATACTCTTAGTATTCCTATGTTAAGTTTCAAATGCGAGGCTGGCATGATTTTTTCCCTAGGGTTGCGTCTCCATTTTTTTGTAACAATATTTCCCCCCTCTGTCCACTCCCCTGTAAAATCATTATTGGAGGGATAAAATTGCAGTCCACAATAGTGGGCTCTACAAATACTATTGGTGTTGAAACCCCTCTCACACCATTCTATTTTATATACTGATGTAATTACTGGTTTCTGATGTTAATATATCTTCTTAACTTACAAAAAAGTTTTTTGTCACAAGTAATTATCATGATGAGAAATTCAATATTTCAATCACATTTCCAACACGATATCATAGCTAGGAATGAAGGAGTCTACAAGCCTATGTGATGATTTCTTAATGAGAAGCCGAGTTCTAAGTATATCTTTTGTGGTTGGGTATCCAAGAAAGATAGCTTAATAGGCCACATATTATCCTATCTCTTCTATGTTATGTGAAGCAGATCACTAGGCCGAAAATTTGAGGTTTGAAGGTGTAGGGTCGAGGCACTAAAGGAGTTTGTTTTTTTGGGCCAATAACATTGGAATAATTAATAACTATCAAGTCGAGAGCCCCTTTGTGAATAGAGAATTGTTTAAGAAAAGGAGTCGCATAAAAATCATACATGTTACATATCTACGTAACGAAGTCTAAATGTTCTCAATGACATGACCATGACTCATATTTCGAAGTTTTTTGCTTTATTACCTTTGTGATAAGGTCCTCGTCAGTGTATTTTGAATAACCTTTATAAAGTAACCCGAGTTCCATCAGTGGTGATACACTTATGTAAAATTGTGATAAGTCTGAGCTGCACTTTGGCATCCTAGTTTGATAATGATCATGAGCTAAGTTCAAGGCCCAAAGCATTGTTGATCATAATACAAATTTATTAATTTTATGAATCTATGAAAGCCCTAAATCTCTTAGGTGATGAGTTCAAGCATATGTGGGAAAATTATTATCTAGGCCTGTGATTCGAGTTATGCTATTGATCTAAACATCTTGAAGTTCCTATACAAATATTTGTTCCAGATTGGTTATTTTCTCAAGGACGAAGTATGTTTCAAGATAGTCTAAAATTCCCAAAATTCTGAACCTCTACATTATTGTGCATCCCTTGAAACAACATCCAAGTCAAGAAAAATAATCATGTATGAGCTACATCTCTTATTATTGTGAATCTATGACATTAGATGATATCTAATACTTAAATTTGAACTCATTGTATAGAAATGTTATTGCATTTATATGGTTTGATACAATGTGGGCATGTGCGGTTTGTCTCATAGCTATGGGTTGAGAATTCCTAGAACCAAGGACGATGTAAGCCCACATTGATATGCCCATGTGTGGGTCTGTTGTGCATGGGATTGAGGT
This sequence comes from Pinus albicaulis, assembly GCA_034641835.2. Lineage (NCBI taxonomy): Eukaryota > Viridiplantae > Streptophyta > Pinopsida > Pinales > Pinaceae > Pinus > Pinus albicaulis. The sequence goes on along the minus strand of CM076576.1, from coordinate 317,193,351 downwards.
TATTCGTTCTATTTTTTATGCCCTATATCAAGGGCTACTTCTATGCATGAAGGTTCGACCAAAATTCTATTCCTAGGTCTATGTTAATTTATTTTATCTATATCCACTTTGGAGAGGGGTCGGGACCCTTAGAGAGGGGTGAAAAATCATGGAATAATTATGTGACAAGGGGATGTAGATATGGGCACCTTTGCATGTGTTTTGTGAGTATTGTATCTTCCTAAGAGAGAGTTGAAACTTATCTTCTGTGTGGACAGAAGGACAAAGAATTGAACAATAAGTGGAGTTGTCATGACGTGAATAAAGTGGGCAGTTTCATGGAGAGAAATATTGTAGGTGATGACAATTTGGGGTATATCCATGAGTGAAAATAGCCCTCAAGGAAAAATCAAGCCTATGATTTAAAGAGGCTCAAGGAACCACAGGGAAGAAGTATTTATTCCAAGTCCAAACTGCTTTGGTCAAGTTATGTTCTCTATTTGTGCATCAGTTAAAGGAGGGTTAACTATGTTTTGGAGCAGTCAAGTTTTGGTCAAAATAAGGCCTAGAAAAAGGCTGAAGTAGCCTCAGATAACAATGTGTTGGAGAGTAATCTCTTAAGGTGTGATAGTGGTTTGCTTCAATTAAATATATGTAGGTCACAAGACTGAAGATGATGACCTAATGTCTAAAGGGTTTCTAAACAAGTGGTTGGATCAAGAAGGTCTATGGCAGCTGATTTTTTTGTGGATGGTTATTGTTATATGGAGGGATGTTCACATGTGTGGTTGAACAGAAGTTTATGGAATCCTAAGGATATTAATTCATGCGGGGAAAAGGGAATGTTAGTGGTTGTGTAGGTATGCCATAAGTTCAAGCAATATTATCACTAAGTGAGGGTAGGCTGATTAAGAAGCAATCAATCAGACAAGTTGAGAAGAAGTTGAAAAGTTTGTTCACATATAAACCATAGCAATGGTTTGAATAAGAAAATTATATGGATTATACCCTAGGATTGATTAATTTCATTGAAAATAAGTAGAAACCCTATCTTGTGCATGATGATATGGATGAAATTGTCTTACAAGTAAATTCCATATGGAGCTCGTTGGAAATACTGAGAGGGGGGTTGAATCAATGTTTCTTTTCAATTTTTATTTTTACAAGTTAGATCACGTATAATTAGCACACAAAATGAACAATAAGAATAAATATTTTTATTAGTCAGATATAACAAGGACTTCAATCCTCTTATTTTCAATAAATCCAATACAATAATGTGCAAGGCTCCAACCCTAGATGAAGACACCAATCTTCTATCCTTCCAAGAACCAATTTGTACTATGCCAAGCACCAACTTGGACTTCACAAGGCTCCGACCTCTAGAGATCCAACCCTATCTTCCCAAGGATCCAACCTTGTCAATTTGAAGCACCAACCTCTAGGGCTCCAACCCTATATCTAGTACAAGCTCCAACCTAGTCTTATTGAGGACTCTTATCCTTTAGGGCAGAAACCCTTTGCTTAAAGTCATCAAGATAAGTTCAGTAGTTCTTCACACTCCCAATAAAATCTGCAACAATCCTTATCAATCTCTTAGTCAGTACTTCCTTCTTCAAATCACTTCATCAATGACAACCTTGTCTTCTTTAGAAGGTGTCTCCACAACTCTTCATGGTACCCAACCAAATATATTCAAAGTCACCTCATGATGGCTTCAATGCATCATGGTCTCCAATAGTATCTCAAAGACCAACTTCTACAATTCTTCCAAATATCTTCAATTATCCTTCAAGGTGTCTTCAGTAGGTAGCCCAATTTCTGCACTTGCTCTAAGCCTCTTCAAGGGCTTCTTCAAGAACTCTCCAATGGAGTCTTCAACAATGCTCAAAGCTTTCTTTTAGACAACAGTTCTTCAAATCTCCAAGTACAATTTTCAAGTAGTCTTCAAGAACTGCTCGAAATTTGTCAAAGTCAGCTTCAAGACCAAGGATGTATACTCTAGGACTACTCCAACCAATATCTCCAAGAGGGATTCTTCGAATCTTCAAGATGCACCAAGCATTTATTCAAAAAAAGACACCTACCATCTCAGAAATATTCAATAATGTTGCTTCAATGGTGTCTTCATTAGGTCTGCAAGTGCACTTTTAAAAAAATCCCCTTTAAATAGGTTCAATCAATCTTTTCACAGTTGCACCCTTGCTTCAATATTATGCTCTCAAAAGGATGCCAGAAATTTTCCAACCACCAAGCCTTTTATGCTAGAGTTCTGCACTTTAGAGCCACCATAGGTCAATTCCAAGAAGAATTCAACTGAGGTATGTCACTGAGGCTCCAAAAATATTGTTACAGATAAGAGGTCTAGGTCACAACCTTGAAATTACTGAGGTATAATCTTTCCACAAACCTGAGCCTCCCCCACAGTTGTCCAAATCTGAGCCTCTTCACAAATTTGTCCTTAATAAGTGATACAAACTGATTGTCTAAGTTTTTATGTAGTAATATGAGCCTCCAAAACTTAGGATATGACAGGTCTCACTCACAAATCTAGGTTCCAAGAAGTGTAATTGCTGATCCTATCCTCCAAAACAAGTATGTGCCTTCACAACACGGGTCTGAAGTTTTTACACTAAGTTTGAGATTCTGTAATGTGGTTGTCACACCTTTCTTTAGGAACGAGCTCTCAAATGAGAATTTCTTCAAGCATCGAGCCTTTTATTATAGGTCTAGGGTTCTTCACAAGGATCTAGTGTATATTAGCCAACAGTCTGCATTTTTTATCCTACCTGTCACAGGACCAAGCATTTTTCACAGCAGTCTAAAGTCTCTTCAACGATAGCCTACAGGTCTGAGATTTAGCTTCCACAGAATCGAGCCAATAGGTCTTCACTTATTATTTTGGATCTCTTTCCAAGATGGTTTTTTTTTATAGGTAGAGAGTCTGAGGTGTTCTTCTTAAGATCCAAGCTTTAAAAGAATTTCCCAAACAGTTTTTTTATGTCCTTTTTGTTCTCCTTCTTTTTATGTCCTCTTTTCTCTTAATTCTTCACCGAATTCATTATTGGAATGAGGAGATATTACTTGTATTTATACAATATTTGACTATTAATGAATATAAACGTCCATTTGAAGGAGTCATCATACCTTAGTGAGCCTACTCAAGTCAGTTGGCTGAAATTATGATTTTTCTTTCTTATAAATTCAATTTTTATCCATATAGAAGGAGTTAGAGGGTGAGTGATGGCTTGTTAGAAAGGGAAAATTGTCCTCTATAATATGGTGTGGGTTTCATTCCTCAATGAGGTCAATTTTACATCAAGAAACTTGGATTTTTTGAACTGACATCATTAATTTTAGGATTTTATGCTTTGGCCAGTGCTAGGGATTATTTACTTGTGTTCTCCATTAGGATTAGGCCATCCTTATTTCATTTAAGACTAGGACTCTATGAGCATCAATAAAGGAGGGATTTCCATCATATAGATAGGGGCTAAGGACATCATGTTATTAGGGCAAGGGCTTGTATATTAGGCACATAATTGGCACTTAGAGATTGTCATTATACACCAATCTTCATGTTTAGGGAAACATGGGCATCTTAGACTTCTTCATTAATGTCTTGACATATTCATAATGTAAGGGAATCCTTGGTGCCTAGGTTTTTGCATGAGGTTCATGTATTACAAGAATATTTTCCATCTCCAATAATGTCATATTGACATCAATTACAACCTTGACCAACAGTCTCCCCTTTTTTCATTAATGGCAATATTTTTGACCTTTCAAAAATTTCTGCCCCTTTGACATCAATGGAAAATGGGGTGTCATGTACTCCCCCTAACAAGTTGCTTCTCTTCATCAATGATAGTCATTCATAGATATGTTGCCCCTGCTTTCATGGTTGTCTTGCTTCAATTAAATTGCTCCCCATAAGCCTTTGCATGCCTTCATGGAAATGAATGAGGTAGATGATCAACCGAATCTTCCATTCCTGCATAAACTCCTTTAGCTCTTATTTTTGCTTTATACATGAAATATTGATTCCTTGTGATCAAGTGGAAGACATCTTCAACAATGGTCCATCAGATAAGTAAAGGATCATGTTCTTCAATGGAGTTTCTCTCGAGAGATGATGTATCAATATTTTCCATGTGTGACTCGTCAAGGGTTTCATAGGGCTCTTCACGAATAGCTTATGCAAGAATAATCAAGGATCATAAGCTCCCCCTAATAGTATGAGTGGTCTCATTCTTGGCAGAATTTTATCATCAAAAATTAGAATATTATCTCTTCCAATGATGCATCATCAAATCAACAACATGTTTTTTTGGCTATATTGTTCAAGAGACTTTCAGATCCAATTTTGTTCCATCTCCATACTTGTGTAACTTTATTTTCTGGCTTGATTTTCATGGTTTTAGTTTGTTTAGGGACCCAATTCAAGCTACAATCACAAGCCATATGTCCAATTTTATGGCAATTGAAGCACTCCATTTTTTTCATGAATGCGGAATCATGAATTATTCTTGCATATTTTCTTCTATGGCACTGATGTGGGCCATTATATTTGTCCTTGTGGTATGCCCTACAATCCTTTTCCATGTGCCCAAAATTTCTACAAGAATACAAATAACCAAAAAGTATACTTTTGTACCTAGAAGATGGAGATTTCCTTGATGTACTTTTGAAGTCATTTTTCCTTGGGATAATTTGATGATATCCATTGCCTCTTGCATTCTTGACAACATCTACAAATATTCTTGGAGTAGGGTTTGTTCCAATGTCTTCTTGACTCTTCTCCTTGCCTTTGCTGGAACTGGGAGCATCAACATTTCTTCCAAGATTTTCAATATCTTTTTTGTTTGAAGCATTAGGGTTTGCATCATTTTTGCTTGATGGTTTTCCTGCATAACCAAGGCATGATTTATAAAGGAGGCCTCTTTGATGACTTAGGATGTCATCTAGGGTTTGAGAGCTCTTGAGACTCTTGTTCAGATTATTAAATTATTTCCTTAGGAGATCAATTTCTTCTTTCATCATCTTGCATTCTTCATCCTTCTTTGCTAGATGATTCTCCATTCCATCCTCCATTCTTGAAGCTTCACATGGTTTGGCCCTGAGTGAGGTTATATATTATTTTAATTGGAAGATCTCTTCTTCTCTTTCCTCAACTTGGCATGTCATGGAATTTTTTTCCTTTTCTGCTTCATCGACTTGTCCTTCTAGGAGGACAAAAACTTCCATCACCTTTTTAGCTCCTTGTGCTTGTTTCTTTTCTTCTTCTAGTTGATATTTAATGGAGAAGACCTATTCCTTGTATTGACCAATTTTCACTTCAATTTTGTTCAAGGCCTCGTGTCTTTGTTCAATATGGATTGAGAAAGTGTCTTCCCTTTTATTTTCTTTGTCCACTTGATTTGTCATGGATATGAATTCTTCATGACGTCTTTTCTTTTTATGATGAAATTCTTCCTTAAGCTTGGTCAGCTCCTCATTCTTTTGTTTTACTTGAAGCTTGAAAATTTCAACTTCCTTTGTTTCCTTGTCAAGGTCATGGTCACCATCTTGTGATTTCTTGTTGAGCTCCTCATTTCATTTTTCAACTTGCTTATCTCTTCTAGGGTAGCTACAAATTTTTCCATGAGATATTATGTGAAGTCTTCTTCATATTCTAGGCCCTTCTTGGTATTGATGTATTCATTCTTGTTTTAAGCTTCCTTTATGGGGTCTATATCATCTTCATAAATATATTTCATGGTCAATTATCATTTTGAGTGAAGATATTGAAGTTTGTCCCACATATCTTTTACCGATGAAAATTTATCCACTTTCTCCTTTATAGGATCTGGTAGGCCACTCAAGATTTACTTCATCGCTCTTGCATTATATTCCATGGATTCTTCTTCCATCATGATTTTAGTAATTACTAATTCCTAGACTTCAAAACCTTGAGCCATTAAAAAAAATTTCATTCTTGCCTTCCATATATCAAAGTTTCAATTGAATAATGGATCTTTCTCAATTTGATTATATTCTACTTTCATGGTTGAAGAAGAGACATTTTTAGAGGGGTTGGAGGTTTTCTTCCTAGGATTTTCCATTTGTGTTCTAAGGATCAACCTTCAAGTTGTTAATATTTGAGTGAAGGTACTAGATATGAAACCAATTTTTGGAAATACTAAGGGGGGGGGGGGGGGGGTGGGTAAATTATTTCTTTTAAAATTTTATTTTTACCAGTTAGATCACTTATAATTAGAACACAAAATGAACAATAAGAATAAATACTTTTATTAGTAAGATATAACGAGGAATTCAATCCTCTTCTTAAAAATAAATCCAATACAATAATGTGTAGGGCTCCAGCCCTAGATGAAGACACCAATCATCCTTCCATGCACCAATATGTACTATGACAAGCACAGACTTGGACTTCACAAGGCTCTGAACTCTAGGGCTCCAACCCTATCTTTCAAATTATCCAACCTTGTCACTTTGAGGCACCAACCTCTAGGGCTCCAACCCTCTCTCTGGTATAGGCTCCAACCTATTCTTCTTGAGGACTCCTATCCTCTAGGGATCCAACCCTTTGCTTCAATTCATCAAGATAAGTTCACTATTTATTCATGGCTCCCAATAACATCTGCAATGAGCCTTATCAATCTCTTAGCCAAAATTGCCTTCTCCAAATAACTTCATCAATGAAAACCTTGTCTTCTTTAGAAGGTGTCTCCAAAGCTCTTCATGGTACACAACCAAATATCTCCAAAGTCACCTAAGGATGGCTTCAACGCATCATGGTCTCAAATAGTGTCTCCAAGACCAGCTTCTACAAGTCTTCCAAATATCTTCAAGTATCCTTCAAGGTGTCTTCAATAAGTAGCCCAATTTTTACACCTGCTCTAATCCTATTCAAGGGATTCTTGAATAACTCTCCAATGGAGTCTTCAACAATGCTCAAAGTTTTCTTTTAGACAACATTTATTCAAAGCTCCAAGTACAATTTTCAAGTAGTCTTCAAGGACTACTCCAAATATTTTAAAGTCAGCTTCAAGACCAAGGATGTATACTCTAGGACTACTCCAACAAATATCTCCAAGAGGGATTCTTCAGGTATTCAATATGCACCAAGAATTTCTTCAACAAAAGACACCTACCATCTCATAAATATTCAATAATGTTTCTTCAATGGTGTCTTCAGTAAGTCTGCAAGTGCACTTTTAAAACAACCCCCCTTAAACATGTTCAATCATTCCTTTCAGAGTTGCAACCTTACTTCAAGATTATGCTCTCAAAAGGATGCCAATAATTTTCCAACCACCAACCCTTTTATGCTAGAGTTCTGCACTTTAGAGCCACCACAAGTCAATTCCAAGAAGAATGCAACTGAGGTATGTCACTGAGGCTCCAAAATTCTTGTTACAAGTTTGAGGTGTTAGTCCCATTCTTTGAATCTTGTCACCAATGATCAAATTGAATCCCATCATGTCTTTTTTGCGTCCCATAATCAAATTTTTGTCATTTCACTAGGTCTTAAAGCAAAAATTTGGTCACTGGGCATTAGGTTTAGGACTATTTTACACTCCTTCCTAATTTTTAAATTGTTGGTCTATATCATCACTCAGTTGAGTGTATCATCATTATTTTAGTCATCTCCAGTATGGTTTCATTCAGTTCAGTGTCTCTGTTAGGTCATTAGGGTTTCAAGGTCCCCAAAAATGCCATTTCATGGATAAAATCCGGCAATTCGAGGAGTGGTAATAAAGAAAGTTTCTTAAATAAATTTTGATTTCAAAAAATGTAATTTTATGTTTCTATATTTAATAAGCACTTCCTGTTCCTAAAGCTACAGTTCAAGGTTTCAAATAGATTGAAGGTTCCAAAGAAGTTGCAAAAGTCCAAGACAAGCAAAGGGAGTCAAGAAAAAGGGGTAAAGTAGTGAATTTGGTGGCTAAAACATCCTTGGATGTTTAGCATATCATCCATAGTAGTCAAGGAAAAAAACAAATTGAAATTTTTGGAGCATTTTGAAATTTTTTGAAATTTTGCAAAAATTGGTGCACAGAAGCATCACGCAGAGGCATGACCCTTTCTCCCAGGGCATCCAAATCAACCTTTCTCTACATGGATGGGTGTATCTTAATGAGAAAATGTAAAATATGAACTTGGGTTTTCATGAAAACTTCTAATTTTGATGAAAAACTAAAAAAACCTCACCTTCTTCATACTTCTGCCACAAACTTTGCAGAGGCAAGACGTTTCTGAGTAAGGTTGGAAAATTCAACTTTTGGAGGCCTTCCCAAGGGTATTTTCTCGATTTTGATGGCTCATTGGAAATTATACACGCGGGGATAATTGACCTAGGTTCCATAAATCAAAATGTACTCCTAAAGTTGGAAAAAAACAACCCTCCATTAATGCGACACTTCTGCTAAAAATGTTGATTTTTCTGTTGGTTGGTGCGACCCATCTGCTTCCTGGCACGACCCATCTGGCATGGCAGTTGTTTGAGAAATATTCAAGAAAATATGGTGGAAAATTCGAGATTTTGGGATCTATTAAGTATATTTTACCCATATTAGTTGGTTTTTGCCTCTCTTTATGAGGAAATTTGTAATTAATGAGTGAGATATGCTCTCCTAAAATGTTGCCTAAATTGTGGAAATTGTTTCAACTATCCTAGTCTTTAGGTGATGACTCATCAAATGCATTTATGACGGGATTTGAATAGAATTTAGACCCCTGAGAGAGGGGATATTTTTTCATGGTCTATATCTATCATTTTTAGAGTCATCTAAAAGGTTGGATGTTGTGGAATTTAGCTTGGAACACTAGTGTACTTTGTCATTTTGGCAGGAACTAATAGACAGGATTTGCAGCTATTGTGGTGGGATTAATGTGGTATGTGATTTAACAGTGTTTATTATTTTGTCATCATATGTTTGAATTTATTGTACCTTCCATTTCCATTTTCATGTTTTATGTGATTGATTTCTAAGTTTGATAAGAAGAATTCATTGAGTCAATGCTCTGTTTTGGAGAAGCTTTCACATTTTTTTTCATTTTCTTCTGATATAAACGAATTCATGATATTCATGCTCATTTTTCAACCCTATCAATCTAAAATATTCCCCAATATGCCTTTAAAGTTCTAAAATGTGTGCCTACCTTGCCCCATTACATCTCTTAAAATATGATTTTCAAAGCCCTGACCTAGTTTTTCCTAGACCTAATTCACCATCTAGCACAAACCTTTAAAATAAAATAAAATCCTAATCTACATACCTAGCCTAATATCTTTCATGATACATCAATTGGCTGTGATCCCATTGAGAGATCCCTATCATCGTAGTAGGGCTAGCTACTAGGTCAAAGTGGTATGTGGTTACCTTTTCTGGTCTCCTTCTTAGCCATCGGAGAACTGGTGGAGAGCTGACATCTTGGTGTCATTTATAGGGAGCGAGGTGATATATCTTCCTTGGGAAAGAACAACAAGGATCATATATGATTTTTGATGGTGAATAGTGATCGAAAACACAAAGGCTGAAGTCATTCACCTAGCGGCTCCAATTTCGTTTCAAAATCAAAGCTAAGACTCCATTGGAGGATGAACCTTCCCAATGGAAACATGAAAATAAAACATGGGAAGATCAAGTATTCAACTTGGACTTTCATCCAAGACATCATGTTCTTTGTCCTGAATTATTTTTTCTCTTTTCCCGAGAATGTCAAGAATTTTTTTCAAAGTATACTGCATTTGAGAAAAGATCCTAGATCTGTATTTGATTCCTTCCCTCTGAAAATTGTGGATTCAAATTCTTCTTACGCCTTTGATCTTGATCAAGAGCCTTCTTCTGAATCCTATAATGATCATCTTCTACTTGATGAGCCTCAAGTGATCAAGACTAATCTTACATCTTATGTACATACTCCTATACCTTGTAAAATTCTAGATAGATACAAGCCACTCATCTTACCTCCTATACTCCATGACTTCCCTAAAAAATATTACAAATATCTTCTCAGGTTTGACGGAGAATATGGTAACATCATTGTTGAGAAACATATTCAGGGTTTTGAAAATTTTCTTGATCTTTTTTAGGTTGATGAAGATGATATTAGTATCAAGTATTTTCTCTATCTTTGCAAGACGAAGCCAAGAAATTGTTCAAAAACTTGCTAGTTGCAAGAATTTTTTATCTCCATCTGTTTGTGAAAGTATTACTTGATAAATGGGTGATAAAGAGGAATCATTTTATGATTTTAGAAGAATATAATCATTTGAAAATACAACCAGGAGAAATAGTGCAACACTTTTCAACTAGGTTTAATCAAGTATACCATTCAATCCATGCTAATATAAAATCGCCTCCTGGTTCAACCCTCTTACACTACCCAGATGCCTTTGATCCAGAAATGGAATTTCAATTGAGATAAAGGAACGCTAGAACGCTTGAAAAAATGCATGAAAGTGAAATATATGTGGAAGCTAATTTTCTAGTCAAAAGGTTAAAGTTGAAGACAGAAGAAAGTGAGAACATAGAAAAGGAATACCTAACATCTTGAAAAGTAAAGCTTGAAATTTTGGTAAGTACCATGGAAGAAGTAATGGAAAATATCACCATGAGAGATGAATTTTTTGTTCAAAAACACCATGTCCCACTTATTGTGGAAGAAAAGGTTGTTGGCCCTAAAAAATTTCCTGCTAATCCCAACTACCATATATCATAAAATGATTTTTTCTTATATTCATTTACGGAAAATCATGAAAATGGATTTGTAGATCAAATCGAGGAGAATAAATCTGTTGATATAATGTGTATGTTTGATGAAATTACTTATATTGATTATTTACCCAAGTATGATCAATATGATGATGATTATGTTGTCGAAATTGAGGCGCGACCCTTTCTCCCAAGGCATCCAAATCAACCTTTTTCTACATGGATGGGTGTATCTTAATGAGCACATGTAAAATATGAACTTGGGTTTTCATGAAAACTTCTAATTTTGATGAATAACTCAAAAAACCTCACCTTTTTCATACTTCTGCCACAAATTTTGCAGAGGCATGACATTTCTGAGTAATTTTGGAAAATTCAACTTTTGGAGGCCTTCCCATGGGTATTTTCTCGATTTTGATGGCTCATTGGAAATTAGACACGTGGGGATAATTGACCTAGGTTCCATAAATCAAAATGGACTCCTAAAGTTGGCAAAAAACAACCCTCAAGCGATGTGACACTTCTGCTAAAAATGTTGATTTTTCTGTTGGTTGGTGCGACCCATTTGGCATGGCAGTTGTTTGAAAAATATTCAAGAAAATATGGTGGAAAATTCAAGATTTTTTTATCTATTAAGTATATTTTATGCATCTTAGTTGGTTTTTGCCTCTCTTTATGAGGAAATTTGTAATTAATGAGTGAGATATGCTCTCCTAAACTCTTGCCTAAATTGTGGAAATTGTTTCAACTATCCTAGTCTTTAGGTGATGACTCATCAAATGCATTTATGACGAGCTTTGAATAGAATTTCGACCACTGAGAGAGGAAATATTTTTTATGGTCTATATCTATCATTTTAAGAGTCATCTGAAAGGTTGGATGTTGTGGAATTTAGCTTGGAACACTAGTATACTTTGTCATTTTGGAAGGAACTAATAGACAGGATTTGTAGCTATTATGGTGGGATTTATGTGGTATGTGATTTAGTAGTGTTTATTATTTTTTCATAATATGTTTGAATTTATTGTACCTTCCATTTCCACTTTCATGTTTTATGTGATTGATTTCTAAGTTTGATAAGAAGAATTCATTGATTCAATGCTCTGTTTTGGAGAAACTTTCACATTTTTGTTCATTTTATTCTGATATAAACGAATTCATGATATTCATGCTCATTTTTAAACCCTATCAATCTACCATATTCCCCAATATGCCTTTAAAGTTATAAAGTGTGTGCCTACCTTACCCCATTACATCTCTTAAAATATGATTTTCAGAGCCCTGACCTAGTTTTTCCTAGACCTAATTCACCATCTAGCACAAACCTTCAAAATAAAATCAAACCCTAATCTACATACCTAGCCTAATATCTTTCATGATACACTCAATTGGTTGTGATCTCATTGAGAGATCCCTATCATCCTAGTAGGGCTAGCTACTAGGTCAAAGTGGTATGTGGTTACCTTTTCTGGTCTCCTTCTCAACCTTCAAAGAACTAGTGGAGTGTTGACATCTTGGTGTTGTTGCCGGGGAGCGAGGTGATAGATCTTCCCTAGGAAAGAACAAAAAGGATCATATACGATTTTGGATGGTGAATAGTGGTCGGAAACACGAGGCCTAAAAAAATTCACCTGTCGGCTCCAAATTCATTTCAAAATCAAATCTAAGACTCCACTGGAGGATGAACCTTCTCAATGGAAACATGAAAACAAAACATGGAAAAATCAAGTATTCAACTTGGACTTTCATCCAAGACATCATTTTCTTTGTCTTGAATTATTTTTTCTCTTTTCCCGAGAATGTCAAGAATTTTTTTCAAAGTATATTGTATTTGAGAAAAGATCCTAGATCTATATTTGATTCCTTCCCTATGAAAATTGTGGATTCAAATTCTTCTTACGCCTTTGATCTCGATCAAGAGCCTTCTTCTGAATCCTATGATGATCATATTCCACTTGATGAGCCTCAAGTGATCAAGACTAATCTTACAGCTTATGTACATACTCCTATACCTTGTAAAATTCCAGATAGATACAAGCCACTCATCTTACCTCTTATACTCCATGACTTCCCTAAAAACTATTACAAATATCTTCCCAAGTTTTATGGAGAATATGGTAACATCATTGTTGAGAAACACATTCAGGGTTTTGAAAATTTTCTCGATATTTTTGATGTTGATGAAGATGATATTAGTATCAGGATATTTTCTCTATCTTTGCAAGATGAAGCCAAGGAATGGTTCAAAAACTTGCCAGTTGCAAGAATTTTTTATCTCCATCAGTTTGTGAAAGTATTCCTTGATAAATGGGTGATAAAGAGGAATCATTTTCTGATTATAGAAGAATATAATCATTTGAAAATACAGCCAGGAGAAATAGTGCAACACTTTTCAGCTAGGTTTAATCAAGTATACCATTCAATCCCTGCTAATATAAAATTGCCTCTTGGTTTAGCTCTCTTACACTACCTGGATGCCTTTAATCCATAAATGGAATTTAAATTGAGAGAAATGAACGCTACAATGCTTGAAAAAATGTATGACAGTGCAATATATGTGGAAGCTAATTTTCTAGTCAAAAGGTTAAAGTTGAAGGCAGAAGAAAGAAAGAACATAGAAAAGGAATACCCGACATCTTCAAAAGTAAAGCTCTACATTTTGGTAAGTACCATGGAAGAAGTAATGCAAAAGATCACCATTAGAGATGAATTTGTTGTTAAAAAACACCATGTCCCACTTATCAGAAGAAAAGGTTGTTGGCCCTAAACATTTTCCTGCATAACCAAGACATGATTTATCAAGGGGGGCTCTTTGATGACTTAGGATGTCATATAGGGTTTGAGAGCTCTTAAGACTCTTGTTCAGATGATTAACTTATTTCCTTAGGAGATCAATTTCTTCTTTCATCATCTTGCATTCTTCATCCTTCTTTGCTAGATGATTATCCATTCCATCCTCCATTCTTGAAGCTTCACATGGTTTGGCCTTGAGTGAGGTGATATCTTATTTTAATTTGAAGATCTCTTCTTCTCTTTCCTCAAGTTGGCATGTCATGGAATTTTTTCCTTTTCTGCTTCATCGACTTGTCCTTCTAGGAGGACCAAAACTTCCATCACCTTTTTAGCTCCTTGTGCTTGTCTATTTTCTTCTTCTAGTTGATATTTAAGGAGGGGGACCTATTCCTTGTATTGACCAATTTTCACTTCAAGTTTGTTCAAGTCCTCGTGTCTTTGTTCAATATGGATTGACAAAGTGTCTTCCCTTTTATTTTCTTTGTCCACTTGATTTGTCATGGATATGAATTCTTCATGATGTCTTTTCTTTTTATGATGAAATTCTTCCTTAAGCTTGGTCAACTCCTCATTATTTTGTTTTACTTGAAGCTTGAAAATTTCAACTTCCTTTCTTTCCTTGTCAAGGGCATGGTCACCATCTTGTTCTTTCTTCTTGAGCTCCTCATTTCCTTTTTCAACTTGCTTATCTCTTCTAGCGTAGCTACAAATTTTTCCATGAGATATTATGTGAAGTCTTCTTCATCTTCTAGGCCCTTCTTGGTATTGATGTATTCATTATTGTTTTAAGCTTCCTTTATGGGTTCTAGATAATCTTCATAAATATATTTCATGGTTAATTATCATTTTGAGTGAAGATATTGAAGTTTATCCCACATATCTTTTACCGATGAACATTTATCCACTTTGTCCTTTATAGGATCTGGTAGCCCACTCAAGATTTCCTTTATCTCTCTTGCATTATATTCCATGGATTATTATTCCATCATGCTTTCAGTAATCACTGATTCCTAGACTTCAAAACCTTGAGCCATTAAAAAATTCGTCATTCTTGCCTTCCATGTATCAAAGTTTCAATTGAACAATGTATCTTTCTCAATTTGATTATCTTCTACTTTCATGGTTGAAGAAGAGACATTTTTAGAGGGATTGGAGGTTTTCTTCCTTGGCTTTTCCATTTGTGTTCTAGGATCAACCTTCAAGCTGTTAAGTTTTGAGTGAAGGTACTGGATATGAAACAAATTTTTGGAAATACTGAGGGGGGAGTGAATCAGTATTTCTTTTAAATTGTTAATTTTACTAGTTAGATCACTTATAATTAGAACACAGAATGAACAATAAGAATAAATAATTTTATTAGTAAGATATAACGAGAACTTCAATCCTCTTCTTTACAATAAATCTAATACAATAATGTGTAGGGCTCCAGCCCTAGATGAAGACACCAATCGTCAATCCTTCCATGAACCAATCTGTACAATGCCAAGCATCGACTTGGACTTCACAAGGCTTTGACCTCTAGGGCTCCAACCCTATCTTCCCAAGTCTCCAACCTTGTCACTTTGAGGCACCAACCTCTAGGGCTCCAACCCTATCTCTCGTATAGGCTCCAACCTATTCTTCTTGAGAACTCCTATCCTCTATGGATCCAACCCTTTGCTTCAATTCATCAAGATAAGTTCAGTAGTTATTCACGGCTCCCAATAAAATCTGCAATGAGCCTTATCAATCTCTTAGCCAGCATTGCCTTCTCCAAATAACTTCATCAATGAAAACCTTGTCTTCTTTAGAAGGTGTCTTCAAAGCTCTTCATGGTACCCAACCAAATATCTCCAAAGTCACCTCATGATGGCTTCAACGCATCATGGTCTCGAATAGTATCTCCAATACCAACTTCTACAAGTCTTCCAAATATCTTCAAGTATCTTTCAAGGTGTCTTCAATAGGTAGCCCAAGTTTTTCACCTGCTCTAATCCTCTTCAAGGGATTCTTGAAGAAATTTCCAATGGAGTCTTAAACAATGCTCAAATTTTTCTTTTAGACAACATTTATTTAAAGATCCAAGTACAATTTTCAAGTAGTCTTCAAGGACTACTCCAAATATTTCAAAGTCAGCTTCAAGACCAAGGATCTATTCTCTAGGACTACTCCAACAAATATCTCCAAGAGGGATTCTTCAGGTATTCAATATGCACCAAGCATTGCTTCAACAAAAGAGACCTACCATATCATAAATATTCAATAATGTTGCTTCAATGGTGTCTTCAGTAGGTCTGCAAGTGCACTTTTAAAACAACCCCCTTAAACATGCTCAATCAGTCCTTTCAAAGTTGCACCCTTACTTCAATATTATGCTCTCAAAAGGATGCCAATAATTTTCCAACCACCAACCCTTTTATGCTAGAGTTCTGCACTTTAGAGCCACCACATGTCAATTCCAAGAAGAATGCAACTGAGGTATGTCATTGAGGCTCCAAAAGTCTTGTTACAACTTTGAGGTGTCAGTGCCAATATTTGAATCTTGTCACCAGTGATAAAATTGACTCTTGTCATGTCTTTTTAGGGTCCCATAATAAATTTTTTATCATTTCACTAGGTCTTAAAACAAAAATTTGGTCACTGGGCATTAGGTTTAGGACTATTTTCCACTCCTTCATAATTTTTAAATTTTTGGTCCATGCCATCACTCAGCTGAGTGTATCATCATTCAGAGATTATCATCATCATTTAAATCATCTCCAGTATGGTTTCATTCAGTTCAGTGTCTCTATTAGGTCATTAGGGTTTCAAGGTCCCCAAAACTGCCATTTCATGCATAAAATCCGACAATTCGAGGAGTGGTAATAAAGAAAGTTTCTTCAATAAATTTTGATTTAAAAAATGTAGTTTTACGTTTCTATATTTAATAAGCACTTCATGTTCCTAAAGCTACAGTTCAAAGTTTCAAATAGATTCAAGGTTCCAAAGAAGTTGCAAAAGTCCAAGACAAGAAAAGGGAGTCAATAAAAAGGGGTAAAGGAGTGAAAATGGTGGCTAAAACATCCTTGGATGTTTAGCCTATCATCCATAGCAGTCAAGGAAAAAAAAAATTGAAATTTTTGGAGCATTTTGAAATTTTTTGAAATTTTGCAAAAATTGGTGCACATAAGCATGGCGCAGAGGCGCGACCCTTTCTCCCAGGGCATCCAAATCAACCTTTTTCTACATGGATGGGTGTATCTTAATGAGCACATGTAAAATATGAACTTGGGTTTTCATGAAAACTTCTAATTTTGATGAAAAAATAAAAAAACCTCACCTTTTTCATACTTCTGCCACAAATTTTGCAGAGGCGTGACGTTTCTGAGTAAGGTTGGAAAATTCAACTTTTGGAGGCCTTCCCATGGGTATTTTCTCGATTTTGATGGCTCATTGGAAATTAGACACGTGGGGATTATTTACCTAGGTTCCATAAATCAAAATGGACTCCTAAAGTTGGCCAAAAAAAGGCCCTCAATCGGTGTGACACTTCTGCTAAAAATGTTGATTTTTCTGTTGGTTGGTGCGACCCATTTGGCATGGAAGTTGTTTGAAAAATATTCAAGAAAATATGGTGGAAAATTCGAGATTTTTTTATCTATTAAGTATATTTTATGCATATTAGTTGGTTTTTGCCTCTCTTTATGAGGAAATTTGTAATTAATGAGTGAGATATGCTCTCCTAAACTCTTGCCTAAATTGTGGAAATTGTTTCAACTATCCTAGTCTTTAGGTGATGACTCATCAACTGTATTTATGACGAGCTTTGAATAGAATTTAGACCACTGAGAGAGGACATATTTTTTATGGTCTATATCTATCATTTTAAGAGTCATCTGAAAGGTTGGATGCTGTGGAATTTCAACCCTCCTGTGCATAAAATTGCCTCCTGGTTCAACCCTCTTACACTACCCAGATGCCTTTAATCCAGAAATGGAATTTCAGTTGAGATAAAGGAACGCTACAACGCTTGAAAAAATGCACAACAGTGCAATATATTTGGAAGCTAATTTGCTAGTCAAAAGGTTAAATTTGAAGGCAGAAGAAAGCGAGAACATAGAAAAGGAATACCTAACATCTTGAGAAGTAAAGCTCGAAATTTTGGTAAGTACCATGGAAGAAGTAATGCAAAATATCACCACGAGAGATGAATTTTTTGTTCAAAAACACCATGTCCCATTGATTGCGGAAGAAACGGTTGTTGGCCCTAAACATGTTCCTGCTAATCCCAATTACGATATATCATAAAATGATTGTTGCTTATATTCATTTACGGAAAATCATGAAAATGGATTTGTAGATCAAATTGAGGAGAATAAATCTGTTGATCTAATGTGTATGTTTGATGAAATTACTTATATTGATTATTTACCCAAGTATGATCAATATGATGATGATTATGTTGTCGAAATTGAGGCTGACTCTTCAAGGAAATCATTGAAATGTTTTTGGGAGGTATAAATTCAATTACAAATGCTCAAATACATCACTCAACCTATACATATCAATCATAACAATGATGAAGAGAATGCAGAAAATTTCAAAGTAAGTGAAAGCTCTTTTCCTTTGAGTTTTGCTTCACTTCAATTTTTGAGAAAAAACTTTCACACGATTAGAAATTAGCAGTCTTTTAGTTTTGATATTGAGTGTGAAGAACAAAATTAAATTATTTATTAGGACTCCTTTCCCTTTTTTTTCTCCTAATTTGCGAAAATAAGAGAAAAATGTAAGCAAGCAGATAAGCGATTTTTCCACAGTATAAATGGGCATCCTTCTCATCAATTGGTTAAGGAGGCCACCTATGATATGCAAGCTCCTTTTGATCCAAAATCCCAGCCACTAAGTTACATTGAGTTTCAAATAATAGATGAAATCTTAGAGCCCGAAACATATTATGAATTGATGCAGGATGATTCTTTACCGTTAAGTTTTGACTCATTTCAATTTTTGAAGAGAAATTTCGATAGTATGTCTAAAATAAAGAATCATAAGCCTATAGAAAATCATCTAATCTCATTGGAACCAATGTATGATAAGTTGCAACAGTCTTCTCAAGTTCTCCATGATCCAATAGCTGATGTTTTGGAGTATATATGTAGTGAAAGTCCTTCTCCATTAGTTCGTTATGAGTTTCAAAGCAGAGATGATAAAACTTCGATCCGACAGTCGGCTTCATTGTCTTGTTCAGTAGCAGTCTCATTAAAAATCTCATACAAATATTTTCAGTCATATTAGGAGAGCAATGAAGAATATTATTCTTTTTTTGTTGATAATTAGGAAAAATTAGTCATTCACGAGTTTCGGGATCCTTTTGTCAACTTGTTGTAGTCATCAAGGGAGGTGAGTTCTCTTGTATTTATGGATCAGAAGCACATGTTCAATGGATACTTGGAGTGGTCTTGTTTTTGTTTTTTTGCCTGCTCAAGGAAAGTGTGGAACATGAAGAGTTTACACAAAATCATGTAGCTTCATCAGAAATGATCCACAATGGGTTACAAAATATTTCTTATATTTACACTGATCTAGTAGGCAATTATATAGATGATCTTTTTGTGCAAAGTTGTCATTATTTGGTTGATTGTCAGTTTGAATATAGAGTTGATAATGATTTAGTTTGGCATATAGTTTTAATGTCTTGTCCATCAGCAGTCTCATCACATTGATCACAAAGGTCTCAAGAAATGTTGCAACTTTATCATGATTGTTTTAAGTTGAAACTTTAGGAAAGCACAAATGTTGGGAAAATTTTAAAATCAAGGTGCGAAGACTACCTAGAGCAGAGAAGTAATGTATTATATGGGATGGAAATTAATATGTATTCCTACGAATATCCTTTTGCGGCATTACTGAGGTCAGCTAGCGGGCTCATGCTTTTCAATTTCATTAAGATTCAATCTATTGACAAGTTTTCATGGGAGTTTCCTTTCAGTATTTTTCCCTTTTTTCTCATGAGAAAGAATTTGTAGAGAATTCAACTAGCAGACAAAATGCTTACATGGCTACATTAGTTGTTCCATTTCACTTGATCAAGTGATGTATGGATCAGTTAGATTAGGTGTGATGAATAAGCTAAATTCTCAGCATTTGTTTTAAATAGCAACTTCCAGTAATGTTTGCAGTTAGTCTACAGTTCAGTTTGTCAATCGTTTTTCAATATTGAGTCTCATATTTTGTTTTCGAATCCATGCCCAATGGTAAGGTTACTTGGTCTACAATGTTCTTGACACCTCCAGGGAGCTGTCATCCCCATATGGATCCAATGTTAGTGTCAATCTTTGCATCCAGTCACCAGTGATCAAATGGACTCTTATCATGTCTTGTTATGGTTCCATAATCAAATTTTTGTCATTTCACTAGGCCTTCAAGCAAAAATTTGGTCACTAGACATTAGGTTTAGGAATATATTCCACTCCTTCCAAAAAATTTAAATTGTTGGTCCACGTCATCACTCAGCTGAGTGTATCATCATTCATAGATTATCGTCATCACTTAATTCATCTCCATTATGGTTTCATTTAGTTCAGTATCTCTGTTAGCTCATTAGGGTTTCAATGTCCCCAAAAATGTCATTTCATGCATAAAATATGGCAATTGGAGGAGTGGTAATAAAGCAAGTTTCTTCAATAAATTTTGATTTCAAAAAATCTAATTTTATGTTTATATATGTAATAAGCACTTCATGTTCCTAAAGCTACAGTCCAAGGTTTCAAAGAGATTCAAGGTTCCAAAGAAGCTGAAAAATTCCAAGACAAGAAAAGGGAGTCAATAAAAATGGGTAAAGGAGTGAAATTTGTGGCTAAAACATCCTTGGATGTTTAGCCTATCATCCATAGTAGTCAAGGAAAAAAAAATTGAAATTTTTTGAAATTTTGCAAAAATTGGTGCACAGAAGCAGCGTGCAGAGGCGCGACCTAAATCAAAATCAACTTTTTTCTACATGGATGGGTGTATCTTAATTATCAAATTCCAAATATAAACTTAGGTTTTCATGAAATCTTCTAATTTTTATAAAAAACTCAAAAAACCTCACTTTTTTCATACGTCTGCCACAATTTTTGCAGAGGCGCGACGCTTCTGAGTAAGGTTGGAAAATTTAGCTTTTGGAGGCCTTTCTATGTGTATTTTGTCAAGTTTGATATCTCATTGGAAAGTAGACACGTGGGTATACTTTACCTAGGCTCTATAAATCAAAATGGACTCCTAAAAGTTGGCCAAAAAAAACCCTCAATCGGCGCAATGCTTCTGCTAAAAATGCTGATTTTTCTGTTGGTTGGTGTGACCCATCTATCATGGAAATTGTTTGAGCAATAATAAAGAAAATATAGTGGAAAATTAGAGATTTTGTGATCTATTAAGTATATTTTAGGCTTCTTAGTTGGTTTTTGCCTCTCTTTATGAGGAAATTTGTAATTAATGAGTGAGATATGCTCTCTTAAACTCTTGTCTAAATTGTGGAAATTGTTTCAACTATCCTAGTCTTTGGGTGATGACTCATCAAATTAATTTATGATGGGATTTGAATATAATTTCGACCCCTAAGAGGGGAGATGTTGTTTGGTCTATATCTGTCATTTTCATACTCATCTGAAAGGTGGGATGTTGTGGAATTTAGCTTGGAACACTAGTGTACTTTGTGATTTTGTTAGGAACTAATAGACGGAATTTTCACCTATTGTCACCCGCCTATTCCACTTGGGGCCCCACCATTTTCTCTTTCAGTTTTTCAGTTTCGGCACGACTTACTATTTTTAGCAGTTTTTCGGGTCCTGAAATTCCGAAGCCATTTTGAGGCCCTAAACGACGTTTTTTGGGAAAACCAGGAGTAACAAAGGTCCATGAATCAATGTTGCTCACATCAAAAGTTGTATTCCTCGGATATATCTTTCTAATGAGGTATGGTGTGTTTCAAACGGAAATTTTATGCCAAATTTATGTCCCCGGGAAGTTGAAACACTAATTTACCCAAATGGGGCCCATAGTTTTGGCACTTCATCTCCTAGGGTTAGGGTTTTGGATATTTAGTGTTTTTCATTATTTCTAAATAATAAATAGACCCTTGAGCCTCATTGTAACACAGTTCAGAGGCCTGTAGCCATCGAATTGCCTCTCAGAGATAAGCTACTAGCGCCCTAGCTAGTTTATTTACATTCTATCTGTAAGCAAATTTCAATTCTTTGATATTAATGAAATGAAGTGTTATTTTTTGCTGCATCTTTGTATTTATGGCTATATGTGTATTTTTTTGTGTTCTTGCATAAATCCATATCAGTGGTATCAGAGCGGTCTGTTTTTTCTTGATCCTTCTTTGCATGTCCCCAATGAGGTCGGGGTATAAGGAGTTAGGACTCGATCTGGTGGAACCTTTGCAAGATCAACCTCGCAAACCACGACGGCCGCCCATGGGGGACGAAAAGAAAGATGAGGGAGTAGGAGATCCTATCAAAATATTGCTCGAGGAGGCCCTTGAAAAACAAAGGAACGCGATGATGGATAACTTTTCTCAGATCCTTCAATGACTACCCATTGGCGACGCATCTGCATCCAACAACCACTATGGAGGCACGACTCCCTTTAAGGTACAAGTAAACTTTGACATCCCCATATTTGAGGGTCAAATAGATGCAGATGCTGAAGATAGATGGTTGAATCTATTAGAAGGATATTTCTCGATTCATGACTTTTCCGACCGGGAGAAGATTATTTTTGCACTCCTCAAAGCTACCCCCCATGTCAATGACTGGTGGGAAACCTACTGTGATAAAAAGGATGAGACAGAACCCTCTATGTTCTCATTCGTACCCACTTGGAATTATTTCTGAGATGCCATCAAGGAACAATACTATCCCATGGGGAGCTGTGAGGACAAGCACATACAATGGACCACACTGCGGTAACAAAGGGATCAGGATGTGCATGAGCTAACGAATCTGTTCCATACCTTGCACAAAAAGGTGGGTATCAAAGATTTAGAGAAACATTTGGTGCTAAATTATTGCAGTTTTCTACATATATACATTTAGGAGGAAATGGAGTTCCTCAACATCTCCTTTCTTGGTACGACATACCAGTATGCTGCCAAGATTGAGTAGAAATTCAAATAGAAGAAGCGAGACTTTGGATCTGTGAATCAAAAGCAAGGTAAAGGTGCCCCCAAACCGAAGAACAAAGGACAAAGCCAAGGCATGGCGGCCAAAGACAACATGTCAAAGCCACAAGCAAAGAACAACACCGCGAAGCCAAAGAAGGACACGGGAAAGTGGTTTGAGTTTCATAAGGGCTCCACTCACAACACAAGTGAGTGTCAAGCCAAGTAGTCGTTGTTGGCCGAGATGAGAGCTTTTGAGTTAGATGCATGCTCTGACTCTGAATAAAAACCTAACAAGGGGAATGAAAAAGGGAAACAAATTATTGATGTGTAGCCCAATGCTATTGTTGCCACTGCGAAGATCTAGAAGGAGGAACCGAAAGATCCAAAGGAGGAGGAGCGTCTCTTCCACTCCCAGATGTGGGTAAAGGGTTCCCCACTAGAGTTCATTGTCGACAATGGGAGCCAAAATAAAATTATTTCAACAGATGTCATGAAGCGGTTGGGCTTGCCGACCATAGCACACCCATGGCCATACACCATTGGGTGGCTTCACCAAGGATGAGATCTCCACGTTAGCCAACAGTGCCACCTTCCCTATAGTATCAAGCCCTTCATGGATGAGGTATTATGTGACATTGCTCCTCTTGATGTTTCTGATGTATTATTAGGCAAACCATACTTATGGAAGTGACATGTTGTGTATGAGTCCTAACCTCTTGTTGTTATTGTTAATTTGGGAAATAAGTTGTACAGGATACCAGAGGTACCACCACGTACCGCTACCTATTTGGTTACTGCAAAAAAATGCAGTAAGCTCATTTCCCAAACTAGGAAATTTTTTTTCCTGATGATCCACCCCTAGGGAAAGAATAAGACTGTGGCCACGACCTCTAGACAGGGCTCCTCTACACAACAACAAAAAATGTACAAGGTTGTCGAGGAGTACGAGGACATCTTCACCTCACCCACAGGGGTTCCTCTACACTATCAGGTCAAGCACCTTATTGATCTAACCCCAGGTGCACTGCTACCTAATGGATTGATCTATCGGCGCTCTGTTCTGGAGAATGATAAAATCAAGAGGCAGATTCAGGAGCTTCTACAGAAAGGTCACATCTGTCCAAGTTCATAGCCCTGTGGGAGCTCAATTGCCTTGGTACAAAAGAAGGATGGGACTTCGAGACTCTATATTGACTATCAGGCGCTGAAAAAGATCATTTTATAGAATATGTACCCGATTCCCCAGATTGATGACCTTCTAGACCAAATCAAAGGGGTGAAATATTTCAGCAAGATCAACTTGAAGTCTGGGTATCACCAGGTACCAATTGAACCCTATGATGTGTGGAATACTACCTTCAAATCCAAGGAGGGCCTTTTCAAATGGCTGGTTATGCCTTTCGGGTTGACAAATACTCCCGCAAATTTCATGAGGTTGATGGACGACATATTGCGACCATTCACCCACTCATTTTCATTGGTGTACTTGGATGGCATTTTGATCTGTGGCCAGACTTGGGAAGAGCACCTCCACCACATCCGACAAGTCCTCTAAACACTTCGGCAACACAAGTTACGTGCCAATTTGGAGAAGTGCACTTTTGGCATGACCCAGGTTCAGTATCTGGGATACATTATTGATGAAAGGGGGGTGCATGTGGATCCAACCAAGATCCAAGTCATTCAGGATTGGCTAGCCCCAACCACTCTAACATATCTTTGTAGCTTTCTGGGTCTTACTAATTTCTACTGCAGTTTCGTGTTGGGATTCTCTCATATCACTTGGCCCTTGAGTCAAGTCACCAAGGGAGGAGCGAAAGAAAAATTATTTTGGTCGGAATCTCAACAGAAGGCATTCATAGAATTGAAACAACGCCTTTGTTTTTCCCTAGTGCTCACATTACCAGACTTGTAGCAAGCATTTGAGATCGAGACTAATGCCTCTGACTATGCTATTAGGGCAGTTATTAATAAACATGGGCATCTAGTGGCATATCACAGTGAGAAATTGTCTGACATAGTTTGAAATTATCCCACTTATGAAAAAGAAATGTATTCCATTGTGCAGGCTTGTCGAAAATGGAAGCATTATATTTTGGGGAAGGAAACAATCATCCACACAGATCACCAGCCCCTGCAATTCATACATACACAAGGGATGTTGCAGAACAATCGACATCAGAAGTGGTCCACATATCTACAACAATTTCATTTGAACATCAAGTACAAGATGGGTAGCACCGATAATATTGCAGACTACCTCAGTTGACCACCGATCGTGGTGCTAACCACCATTCTCAACTCTTGTGGGCATGAAACTTCTGATTGGCTGCTTCTCTATCAGAGTGATCTAGAATTTGGCCACACACACAAAGCGCTCTTGGGGGGATGCAAGTTCCAAATTTTCACCTCCAATATGCACTGTTATGTCACCTGGGACACCTCTTTGTTCCTTCAATCGAGCGTGCCAAGATGATATGGGAAACACACTACAGTTGAGTGGGCATTTCTGGGCCGAGAAAATAGTGGCAGTACTGCAGAAGTATTTCTATTGGTCGAACCTTCGACAGGATGTCGGGAAGTACATCAGATTCTGCACTTCTTGCACCATTTCAAAACCTACCATCAAGAAGCAAGGCCTCTATACTCCGCTACCTACCCCCATTCGACCTTGGGAATCCATATCCATGGATTACATGTTAGGCCTTCCTTCTAATAAGCATGGAAACAACTGTGTTTTCGTGGTCATCGACAGATTCTCGAAGATGGAAATTATGGCGGCCTGAAAGAATAATATCACAGCAAAAGAAACTGATAAACTCTTCTTTAAACGAGTGTGGGTGCACTTTGGGATCCCACAGTCCATCATATCAGATTGAGACAGCAGGTTCCTCAACACATTTTGTTCCAGCCTCTGGTCAGTGTTGGACACCAAGCTCACCAAGTCCACATCTTTCCATCTCCAAACTGATGGCCAGACAGAGGTCGTCAATAGGATGATTGTACACATCATGTGCATGTAGAATTCAAAGCATCCATGCACATGGGATGAGAGCCTCCCCTATGTAAAACACAGTTATAATCGGGCTCTCCACAGCTCAACCGACCACAACCCCTTTTAGGTGGGCTTGGGATTCCAGCCACTATGTCCCATTGACGTAGACATGCCATTTGCGGCCACTCAGGTCGATTCGGCTCAGGTCTATTCTGAAGCTGACAAATCGAATAACTTCATCGATCACATTTAGCACATCCACCAACAGGTGCATGACATATTGGACAAATCCAATGCTAAGTACAAGAAATGAAACAATCAACATCAGGTGCGACACAACTTCCAGGTGGGCGACAAAGTGTGGCTACATTTTCAAAAGGAGCACGTCACTGGACCTCACCACAAGCTTTGCCCGCTCCGATATGGGTTGTACACCATAACCAAGGCTATAGGGATCAATGAATTCGAGCTCATTATTCCACCATTTCTTGGTCTGCACCCATTATTCAATGTGGACCGCCTTCAGCCCTACTTCGCACCTCTACTGGACACCTCTGACATTACAGAACAACTCACACCAACAGATTTAAACCCAAACTGCATGGAACAGGCCACCACAGATTGTATCATGGACATGTAAATCAAGAACACTTTCCAACAGAAGATCCAACTGTATTGGGCTTTCAAAGCTGGCCAACTCCTGCACCACAGCAAGTGGTTCACCAGGGACCAAGTTCAACATAATTTTCCTCATCTCATGTAGGAACTCAATGCAATAGGGGCCATTGATTCCTAAGGGGGGAGGAATGATCAAAGTGTATATTGGTGGCCACCCACCTATTCAACTTAGAACCCCACCATTATTTCTTTCGGTTTTTTATTTTCCTTAATTGCAACATAGTTTACTATTTTTAGCAGTTTTTCGGGTCCTGAACTTCCGAAGCTATTTTGAGGCCCTAAACGACATTTTTTTGGAAAAACCAGGAGCAACATAAAAATATTGACCGATTTTTCTCACTCAAAAGTTGTATTCTCAGATAGATCTTTCTAACGAGGTATGGTGTGCATCAAACAGAGATTGTATGCCAAAGTTACGTCCCCGGGAATTTGATGTACCAATTTACCCAAACAGGGCCCATAGTTTTGGCGCTTCATCTCCTAGGGTTAGTTTTTTTGGATGTTTAGGGTTTTCCATTGTTTCTCAATAATAAATAGGCCTTCGAGCCTCATTGTAACATAGTTCAGAGGCCTGTAGCCACCATATCTCTTCTCAGAGACAAGCTACCAGCGCCCTAACTAGTTTATTTCCAGTCTGTGTGTAAACAAATTTCAGTTCTTTTATATTAATGAAATGAAGTGTTATTTCCACTGCATCTTTGTATTTATGGTTATATGTGTATTATGTTGCGTTCCTGCATAAATCTGGATCAACCCTTAACCTTCATGATAATTTCATAGCATTTTTAATTCATGCTAGTTGCATCATAATTGTTGGATATTACATTCTACATTAATGCATTTTGGTTATTATGTGGGTTCATGTGCTTGAATATTGAATTGGTTTTCAAACTCAAGTATCTTTTTCCAAATAAATGCAATTTCTAGCACTTTACTTTTGATTATTTCATATCATTTTTCTTAAAAGAATGTGATGATGATGCAACAATTAAATTCTCATAAGTCTACTTGATTAGATAAGAGGGTTTAGATATATGTATTTTCGTATTAAATTTTCACATTATGCATGGAATTGGTCTTCAAGTGAATACATTAGAGGCATCACAACCATCTTATGCTTATAATATGTATTAGGCATACAAAGCTTTAGCATTCAAAATTATAAAAGCTTATCTTGCATAGCACAATCTTACTAATGCTTATTATGTTTGGGCGTGCAGGGTAACCTTTTATAGTCCTATATATGATATAATATTTTCCTTTCAAATCCATCTAATGCCTATTTATGTGAATCTTAGAGATGAACAAGCTAGGATTTCAACGCGACATTAAACCTTAATAAGCATGGGAACTTTGCAAACCCTAATTTTATGCAGACATGGTAACAATATCCTAGCATGTACATGAAATGAGAGGTGCATGAAGATTTTTCCTCTATGATAGAACATAAATGTTCATTACCTTTCAAGGTTGTATGAAGGTTGTTCAAACGTTGTAATAATAAAACCATTCAGCACACTTAAAGAGTTGATTCCAAGTTCGGGGAGTAATTTTTTGCTTAAGATTCCAATGCTTATATATTACATCTATACTTCTTTAGTAAATGAATTTTTTAAATTGTTCTTGTAAATTATTTTCCATAATTTATCTCCTTTGATTTTCATGCTTTCACATGAGAAGTACAATTGTTGTGAGCTAAATTAATAAAATTGCTTTTTCATTTTAATTCTCTTTGTGGGGATGATATAAGGCAAGTAATATGTTGGAGAATGAAGTGGTATCATGCTTCCAAAGACCATATATGTGACATTTTCCAAATTTTTGTGAATTTCAAAATTCGCTAAGGAGTTTTGCCATTTTTGGGAGATATTAAATAAAAAGGAGAAAATATTATTGTGGGAGAAAATTGGAAGTTATTATTTTAATGGATAATGGAAACAAAATAATATTTTATTTGAGAATGGAAGGAAATTATGATTTTATTATAATGGTGACAAATTATTATTTTATTCAAACGACGTCAAAAAAGTGGAAAATGATCCCACCAATAAAATAGAAAAAAAGGGGGATCTAGAATCTAAAGGGAGGCTTCCTGGAAAATTATTAAAGGATGAAGAGCTCAATGGAAATTCATTATATTCCTATATATCTCATAATAATTAAAAAGGGACTCAAGTGAGTTTAAGAGTTTCAAGTGAAACTCAAGCTAATTTCGGTGGACTTCTAGTGCCACCCTAGTTAGCTATTGGGGAAGATCATTCCATGTCTCCCATTTGGGCTTATTGCAAGGTTACAAAATAATTCCAAATATGAAGCTTGAAGGGGGTTGAAATTCCATCTGAAGAAGTCAATTTCTCTGTCAATTGTTGGGTTAAATTTTGTGTAATAAGTGGGTCAATTCACCTTCCCTATCTTTGGCCAAGTTTACTTCCTTCTGCTGATGTGCACCTAAGAAAACAGAGAACCACATTCCATCCCAAACATTGTGATTAAAGTATTGAAGGGAAGAGCATGGGGTCATTATATTTTTCTTTGGAGCTAGACGAGTTTTTATCTTATGGAGATAATCAAATATACAATGTATTCTCCTTTCCCTAGTGGTTGCATATAATTTTCTAAGCACCAAAATATTATTAATAAACATTCTTGGGAAAAAGAACAAGTTTGGGTTGAGTTATTGATTATGTGGGACACCACCAACCCTGTGGAAACTTCTCCGAGTAGCCAACATATCAATCACCTTTTTATTGGAGCACACCCCTGAAGAATTTTGATATTTCTACATTTCATGCTCAGATTTATTATCTATGTAACAACCCACATTGCTTTTTTTATTACGTGAAGAATGGTCTTTGGAATTATTTCATATATATCTCCACATTGGAGCTGATCTATCTCTTATTCCTACACTTATTCGTATGTTTTCAAGACATATCATCACTTAAGGACGAGTTGGGGTTACAATAGATTTGTGAAGAGATGGGTTTCCTTTTAGTTATTTCCTGTGCAGAAAGTTGAACAGAAGGGACAACATGTTCCACTGTTCATGAAGTTATAAAGGACATGTGGCTTTGGTCTATTACGTGGAACAATATGTTGTACATTTATGGGCATATATTTATATATATCAGACTTGAATATTTTTCAATCTGTTGGAGGAAGCTTGTTGGGATGATTGGAATTCTTATATAGATTTATATGGCTCCTCACTACATCAGGTCCTATTAATCTCTTGATCATTATGTATCAATTGAAAATTAATTAAATAGATATTTATGCCCATATTCCATTGTTAAGTACATTTGTATAAATGTTGCCTATTTCTCTAAGTTTGTAAATCAATGCAAGTTATTGAAAATAACTTCCAGATATGTTATTATTTCTATGATTTTTATGAGAGTTGAATGAATGAAATTTACATCTACATTATTGTGTCACCAAAGTGTTTGACAAAAATTTTCACTAGAAAACCATACAAAGTCTAAAAACTATAGTGGGTATCTTGGTTGTTTCTCGAGTGGGAATCTTACAGTGCTATCAGAGCTAATGTTTTTCGCCAATTGTGGGTCTCAAAACAAGTAGTATCAAGAAAGAGAATAGGGAATTCTAGGATGTTTTTAAATGAAGAAAAATTATTGCAGGTTTGAATCCCAAAACCAAAAGGATAAAATAGAAAAGAGTCCAAATAGAAATTACATGAAAGGATTATTGACTCATGATGCAACTCTTGCAGTTGAAGGGTGAGTATGAAATCATGGTATAGATAGTGGTATAGATGACCTATAAAATAAGTCACTTCTTACCAATGAATTTAATCACATGCCTTTTACTCAGTTACCAAACAACACAGATACAATTTTTTTATTGGGGAAAGACCCACTACATGGAGATGACTCATGACATCGAGCATGGTGAGGATTTTTTGCATGATGGGTTGTCTAGGGAGGATAATTTAGAGACTCGTGTGGTGATCAGGAGTTCATAAATTTTTCTCAAAATTGAAAGTGCTCGAAATTATTTCGAACCTAAGTGACCGAGACCGAGTAGATCTAATATTCCTGATTCTGGTGTCGTGAACGGTTTGAAAAATCGATGTCATATGAGGGATATATCGCATTCTGATTGATTTCCCAAACAACTAAATTTGCGACAGGTTTGACTGGGATGCCCAGTCAGCATGCAGGTACATAGTCAGCAAAAGAATAATATTCCTAAGAATATTATGTTTTCTCAAGCCAGACAGAAGCTGCCATTTGTCGTGTTGTGGTTGGATTGAAGGATTGTACGTTATTTTTTCTAAGCCAATGAATGAGTGACACGTGGCTAACCCTGAGGATGCCACATGTCCCTCATATAATGTATCAAAATTTTATTGAGGTACGGGGAATTCGACCCCGCGACCTCCGGTGCATGTGCAGAACTCTCCACCATCTCGGCTACAGCATGCGACTTAACCCTTTAGTGCACCAGTGCTATTTATGTTTTCAAACCTTTGCATATGGGGGGGACCACCGGCAGTCCCAACCCGCCATTGGTCTATGTTATGATCACATGGAAATGCTACATAAACCCACGACATAAAACTTAAATTCTACTGCAACTTCTACCAGTTAACGTGATCACATGTCACAGTTTCGTTGAAAGTTTTCCACGCGGTTAGAAAACTACAGTTTTAACTCTGACTCAACCATAGTTTTCAGTGTTATTTCTGCTCCAATTTAATGTGACCACGGGGTTTTGGGGATGTGAATGTGGCCACCCCCTCCCCTTAACCATAACCTTTAATGGTTAGGATTGGCGGTTATTGTAGCACACCACTAAATTTCAGAAATTTTCCAATTTTAACTGCAAATAAGTGCAGTTCTCTAAGTTTAGTGGAGGATTTCTAGGGGATATTGGGAAAAAATATAGTAGGGTCAATTTTCGACCAATTTGGGTGAAACAAGAGTCTACCTAGTGTTACACTAAAAAATGTCACCCTGACATTATGTTGACTGTATGAGCTCATTGACACTCATACTTACCTCCTTTGCAAGTCTTACAACCTTTGTTCCTCATTCCAAGCCTCAGAACTAGAAGAAAAACCCTAAAAATCTCTGAAACTCAGGGTACGCAGGTAACATGAGACCTTCTTGCGTTTTTGACCGAATGTGAAATCGAATGTGAAATTTGTTGGCCGGATAAATCGTTCTTGCGGACAAGACCGATCTCCCTAGTGTCAGAAGACAATCTAGCAACAAACGAACAAATAAGTTTGTCTTTCTCTAGATATATTCGTTTTGCAATTAAATGTTATGAAGGTGTTGATCCTACCTTAGATCCAAATGCTTATTTGTGGTCGTAGTGCTTCGTCGCATCAAGAGCTCTTTTGTCGCAAGAAAGTATCATATTTCGTCAATCTGCAATCACAAACAAGAAAATATCAATAGCACCTGTATAACAAATAATTATAAAACATATCCATCATAGTGATCAAGGAATCTATGAAATAAATGATCAAACAATAGCTTATTGAAATAAACAATCGAACAACAATTTATTGAGAAAAACAGAACTTGATTGTATTAATCTTAAAATATACAGAAGAACCTTACAACCTTAGCCTTGATGTTCGAAAGGTCTTCCCGAGGTCCGAAGCAGGAATCTCCTCTACTTTAATAAGTCTTGCACTCTTCCTTCAGGAGCAAAAAGAGGTATGTGATCTTTCCTCTCAAAAGCTCAGTAGAAAGAAGTCTAAATCTCAACAGCACTTCAGCTCAATCACACATAAAGCTTGAACTCCAATTCTCAATCTCCAAAAGCTTAACCTTCACTTAACTTCTTAAAACTTAACCCTTTGAGGCTACCTAATGCCTCCTTTTATAGAGCAGATGAAGAGGTTAGGATTCCACCTTTAAAGGGATAGAACCCTCCTTCAAAGGGATAGGCTCCTTACATCAAGGGATTAGTTCCTTAAGGTGTGGGATACATGCACCTTATCAAAGCGTACTCATCCCCAAAAAATCTCGTCCAGAACCTTCTAGAATTGACCAAAATTCAGCTTTTTTCAGTTTAATTTCGCGCTTTTTTGACTTTACAGGGGTTCCGCAGGCATTACACTGGAAAAATGCATTCTAGAACGCAGTTTCTCTTCACATTACCTGCGTGCCCTAGCTAAAAATGAAAAAAGGTCTCATGTTACCTACGTACCCTGAGTTTTAGAGATTTTTAGGGTTTTTCTTCCAGTTCTGAGGCTTGGAATGAGGAACAAAGGTTGTAAGACTTGCAAAGGAGGTAAGTATGAGTGTCAATGAGCTCATACAATCAACATAATGTCAGGGTGACATTTTTTAGTGTAACAGATTGCCCCCTAAAGTGCGAAGTCTGGAATAGATGAAGATGAAGTCTGTCATATATGAAGAGTGAAGTACTTTATCATTTCAAGGATCATCCTGTGGACACCCCAATCGGAACCTGTAAAAACATTCAATGCAAAATATATATATGTATACATATCATCACTGAGGTAGGCATTCCCATACTCAGATCAAAACTAACTAGAAAACTGATCTAAACTGTTCTGGTACAGGAATGATTTTGAATACATCATATGTAGAAACAGTATGGACGCAACCATCTGTTTATGAATAGTCTACTGTATAAATGATAACAAAATTTCCTCGCAGCCTGGAAGGTGGAAACTAGATCCAGGGTCTTGATTTCCGCTTCTCGAACCAGTACGATTCTATCCATGTGATTAAATATGTTGAAGTTGAACATGTTAGAAACCACTTGATTACCAGTCAATAATGCGAACTGTTAACAAGTGTGAGAGAAACCACCAGTAATGTCAATGGCTCTCAAAGTACTTAGTACAATCCATGAAATGTGAATGAATGAGCTGAAGTTGAACATATCACGGAATCATTTGATCGAAAGTCAATGATGCAACCTGTCGTCGAAGGCGAGAAACCTGCCATTGAGGCATGCAGATTTCAAGGTACTGACGATTTCTAGATCAACTTCCTAGATAATGAGCTGTCGTCGATAGAAAGTGATCCGTCGTAGGCAAGCCCACAACACGAAATCATGGATCAAGTTTTGAAAATATATTGGCAAGGACTGACTCAGGGATGGTCAAAATGGATGACAAATATTTTGCAGATGAATGGTTTATTTGAACTGTCCTCTTGAACACATAACGACACTGCAGATGGCTTGGTGACAATTGACCCAAAGCTAATACCCAGAAACCGGCTAAAGACTTTCAATGTGGTTTGATTAACTGTTCGGCAAAGGATTTCCCAACCTAGGTGGACAAAAAGCGTCGTGTTCAAGATTGGTTCACGGTTTTCTGAATAATCAAGATGTAACAAACAGGTTCGTTTTTCTCTCTTTTCCCCCACCATTTCTGGCAAGTACCTCTTTATTTTTGACAAGCTTGAGGAGGATAACATTTGTTTGTTTATAAGCTCATCCTTCGGATGAGTCCAACTTAGTTTAAAATTTGAACCCTAAGAAGGAGTGGTTCATTCCTGTTTAAAATTAAACAGGTCCTTTACTGTTAAGTTTTAACGAGTCCAGTATAGGAGAAACTCGGTGTTTTTCAGTTTTAGGGAGTCAGAAGAAAAAATTAAGAAAACTCCGTGGGTGTACTTTTTCGTAAATTTAGTCCCTCGAGCCCAAAAAAGGATAAAATAATGCAGGAGAGAACTCTATTGACTGTAATTAGTCAACGTATACCTTTTTCGTAAATAGTCCATTTCAGTCCGTAAAAGGGGTAAACTTAAACTGAAGGGACGACTGTTCATTTACTTTAACGAGTTCGAATAGTCAAGTACTCGACAATATTTTCATATTTAGAGAGTCTGAAAAGGGCTTAAAAGAGAACTCCATGGTTTCACTTTTTCTGTAAGTTTGAACGAGTTCGAAAAAGGGATAAAAATGTACTCATATGGCCGACTTTTCAATTTAATTTACGAGCAGGAAAAGACTGAAAGAACTCGGCATTTTCATATGTTTTACGAGAATGAAAAATAGCGAAATGATCTCGGGATTTTCATGAGTTTAACGAGTCTTGAAAATAACCAAAATTGACTCCAGATAGGTTTCATTTTTACAGAAGCTTGAAACAGAGAAAAACTATGCTTCAGAGTGGTTTCATTTTTGCACAAGCTTGAAACAAAGAAAAAATTGTGCTTGATGCCCCCTAAGCGTAACTGCTAGAGTGCATGCCCCCCCAACTTCATTTCATTCAACTAAGTATACTACTGGTAATTAATAGTTAGATGGAATGAAGGTTCATTTACGAGATCATATGGAAGACCCGACATAAAAACTAACCTAAATCTATGACTTAACATTTACGAGGTCTATTCAAAGACTCAACTCAATTAGGGGAGGATTTGTTTCATTTTTTAACGAGCTCGACACAGGAAAAGAACTATGCTCATGGCAATGTGTTTCATTTTTTAACGAGGTTGACACAGTAAAAGGAACTGTCCTCATCTCTGATTCATTTTTTAATGAGGTTGACTCAGTAACGGGAACCATACTCATATCTACTTTCTACAATCTACCTACTGATTCATTTTTTAATGAGGTTGACATAGGAAAAGAACTGTCCTCATAGAAGCTTGTTTCATTTTTTAACGAGCTTGACACAAGAAAAGGAACTATCCTCTGACCAACTGATTCATTTTTTAACGAGGTTGACACAGGAAAAGAATCGTCTTCATAAACTATTTATTCTAATCTACCAATCTACTCTCTACAATCTACCTACTGATTCATTTTTTAATGAGGTTGACATAGGAAAAGAACTGTCCTCATACCTAACTAATTCATTTTTTAATGAGGTTGACATAGTAAAAGGAACTATCCTCACCCACTGATTCATTTTTTAACGAGGTTGACACAGTAAAAGGAACTCTCCTCACCCACTGATTCATTTTTTAACGAGGTTGACACAGTAAAAGGAACTATCCTCACACTCACTGATTCATTTTTTAACAAGGTTGACACAGTAAAAGGAACTCTCCTCACTCTGACTGATTCATTTTTTAACGAGGTTGACACAGTAACAGGAACTATCCTCAAACTCACTGATTCATTTTTTAACGAGGTTGACACAGTAAAAGGAACTCTCCTCACCAGCCACTGATTCATTTTTTAACGAGGTTGACACAGTAAAAGGAACTTTCCTCACACTATGATTATGGCTTCCAACTGGAAGAAACACATGTCAATGGACACACCTTGATCATGGCATCCAAGAAGTCTTCATCAGATGGAAGAAAAATTCTTTGGAAGGAACGCATTTCAAGGGACTCAAAAGGGATAAGAACATCACGTTCAAATAATCCAATAGAGTTTTCCATGTCAATTACTGGATCTAAGTCATAGGAAGTTGAGCAAACAGTGAGAGGCTCGCTTCCATCGGTAACTGAAAACATGGGACTAGTTGCCACATAATTAACCCGTGGCGGGGTAGATACCACTTTAGAAATAGGAACATTTAGGGGTGTCATATTATTGGTAGTCGAAACAAGACTAGGGAACGAAAGCTGGTCTAAAGTCACAAGAAAGTATCATCTTTCATCGATCTGCAATCACAAACAAGAAAATATCAATAGCACCTGTATAACAAATAATTATAAAACATATCCATCATAGTGATCAAGGAATCTATGAAATAAATTATCAAACAATAGCTTATTGAAATAAACAATCGAATGACAATTTATTGAGAAAAACAGAACTTGATTGTATTAATCTTAAAATATACAGAAGAACCTTACAACCTTAGCCTTGATGTTCGAAACGTCTTCCCAGGGTCCGAAGCAGGAATCTCCTCTACTTTAATAAGTCTTGCACTCTTCCTTCAGGAGCACAAAGAGGTATGCGATCTTTCCTCTCAAAAGCTCAGTAGAAAGAAGTCTAAATCTCAACAGCACTTCAGCTCAATCACACATAAAGCTTGAACTCCAATTCTCAATCTCCAAAAGCTTAACCTTCACTTAACTTCTTAAAACTTAACCCTTTGAGGCTACCTAATGCCTCCTTTTATAGAGCAGATGAAGAGGTTAGGATTCCACCTTTAAAGGGATAGAACCCTCCTTCAAAGGGATAGGCTCCTTACATCAAGGGATTAGTTCCTTAAGGTGTGGGATACATGCACCTTATCAAAGCGTACTCATCCCCAAAAAATCTCATCCAGAACCTTCTAGAATTGACCAAAATTCAGCTTTTTTAGTTTAATTTCGCGCTTTTTTGACTTTACAGGGGTTCTGCAGGCATTACACTGGAAAAATGCGTTCTAGAACGCAGTTTCTCTTCACATTACCTGCGTACCCTAGCTAAAAATGCAATAAGGTCTCATGTTACCTACGTATCCTGAGTGTCAGAGATTTTTAGGGTTTTTCTTCCAATTCTGAGGCTTGGAATGAGGAACAAAGGTTGTAAGACTTGCAAAGGAGGTAAGTATGAGTGTCAATGAGCTCATACAGTCAACAGAATGTCAGGGTGACATTTTTTAGTGTAACACCTAGACTAATGGGAGCATTCTAGAGCCATTGGTGCAGAGAAAACAACCATTAGAGGCCTGTAAACACATGTATTTGCAAAATTTTGAGATTGAAGAAAGATGGACATGCCATTGGGAGCTGGACCAGCAGATGAAGCCCAGGAAAGGTGAACTGCTTCATCAAGCCTGTTGTGTAAATTTTATGTGTGGTTTTATTTCTCTGTTATACACTATTTTTCAGTGTTATTTTCTCTTATTTCATGCTTCTAATTCACAAAATTCACTTACAATTCATGGTTAAATCCTCAATACTTACGAAAAAAATGGACACAAGAATGCACATGTTTATTAACTGAGAATACGCTTAGCACAAAAAACTAATACAGTCCTTTCAGATCAGGTTGGTATTAGAGCTAAAGATTATTCTCTAGTGTTGTTTTGTGAAAAAAAAAAAAATTAACTGTTTGCAAGTTTCACATGCTTACTAGGCTTAAGCTCAAGAGAGGAGAATGAACATTGGTGGGACAAAGAGGGTCTCAAAGTGAGCCACAACAAAGGAGGGAACGATTGCCACATTCTCCACCACCTAGTTCACCTCCTAAAGAAGCTGAAGAAACATTAAGCATGCCTTCATTGGAAGAAGAAATCCATGAAGAAGTGGATCCCAAAGAGGAAGAAAGAGTGTTCAAGAAAGCATTCCTTGACATGACTGAGATGGTGAGAATCCTTTATCAAGAAAGGAATGAGAAACTAGAAGGAGAAGGATCCAAACTTCACAAGGAAGGACAAGGATCATCAGGAGGTCACAATGATGAAGATAAGTCAAAGAAGGGCAATGGAGGAAATGGAGGCAGTGGAAAGTCACCATCCTCACCCTCATCATCGTAATCCTCTACTTCATTTTCAGTACATTAGTCACACAAGTCAAAGAACACTGGTAAAATTCCTTTTCTAAAACTTGATGTTAAGTTTGAATTGCCAATGTTTAATGGTGAAGTAAATGCAAAAAAGCTTGATAGTTGGATTAGGAAATTGGGGGTCTATTTGAGAATCCAAAACCTTCAATATGATGATACCAAAATCCAGTTAGCTTCATTGAGAATGGAAGGTGCAACACCTGTTTGGTGGGAATCTAAGACAAAGGAGGGGGTTAAGAAGCATGGTAAGATTATTCTATCATGGACTAATTTCATTGCTGCAATAAAAAAATAGTTTTATCCATTAGCTCACATGCAGAAAGCTATAATGAACTGGAAAAACTTTAGACAATTGAAAGGAAAGAATGTGCAAGAATACACCCAATAATTTAGGAGAAGAGCTCTCTTATTAGGGATATATTTTCAGAGCCAAGATACTTTTCTCAAGTACATAGAAGGCTTACATCGCTACCTAAAACATATTATTCTCATGTTTAACCCTACAAGTATAGATGAAGCATGTGTTCAGGCCACACATCTAGAAGCTAGAGGGAAAAACATTTCTGATGAGGGTAGGAACAAAAATTTTAAGGGTAAAAAAAAAAGAGAAGACCTCAAAAGGTAAAGGAAAAAAGAATGCATCTGTTAAGAAAGAGGGAGAAAAGTGGTTTGTAAACATTGTTCAAAATAAGGTCATAATGAAAATCAATATTGGAAATTACATCCTGAAAAGAGGCCCAAACATATCAACAACAAAGGGAAACAAAAAACTGCAGCTACAATTCAACATGATTTAGGAGAGGATTTAGGTGATGAATCTAAAATTACAGCCATGGGATTGAAGAACATGAAGGGGAAATAAATTGAAACTAAACCCAATACTAGTACATAAAACTGTCACATACAAGCTCCAAATGAAGAAGAGAGAATTGAACTATTTCATGTGAGGGTCATATCCAAACATACTAAGATTGACACATTGTTTGATAGTGGGTCACAATCAAACTTAATCTCTGAAGACTTGGTCAAGAAAATTAATCTTGAGACCATACCACATATAAAACAATATCCACTTGGTTGGATTTGTAAGGATGCAAATTTACAGGTTTCAAAGAAGTGTATATTGTGGTTTGCAATAACTGCACATTTTGTTGACACAGTTTAATTAGATGTGGTTCCACTTGAGATAACAGGTATTGTGTTGGGTAGTCCTTACTTGTATGACAGGAAAGCGAACTTCCATCGCCA
Organism: Pinus albicaulis; assembly: GCA_034641835.2. Lineage (NCBI taxonomy): Eukaryota > Viridiplantae > Streptophyta > Pinopsida > Pinales > Pinaceae > Pinus > Pinus albicaulis. Next base: position 317,154,407 of record CM076576.1, on the reverse strand, counting down.
TGAGAACAAATACCATTTATTCAAAGATGGAAATGAGTACACTGTTAGCGCACATCGCAAGAAGACAAATATTTCTATGGTAAATGTTGGGCAGGTAAAGAGGCTGGTAAATACAAGTAAGAATTTTGTTCTTATAATGATTAAGCCTAAAGATGACAATACTCATGAATCATTTGAGGATTGTGATCCTATGTTCAAATCAGATTTATATGATGTAGTTGATGCACATCATGAGATGTTTCAGGAGCCAACAGGATTGCCTCCAAAAAGGGAGATTCAACATGAGATTCAGTTGCAGCAAGATTGTCCTCTTCCAAACATCAGCATGTATCACATGTCGATAATGGAGAATGCTGAAATAAAGAGGCAAATCAAAGAGTTGTTGGACAAAGGACTCATAAGGCCAAGCACTTCACCATGCGGTTCACCCATAGTCTTGTTTCCAAAGAAATATGGGACTTGGCGCATGTGTTTAGACTTCAGAGATTTGAACAAGATTACGGTAAAGAATCGATACCCACTCCCAAGGATAAATGATTTGCTTGATCAGCTGAAAGAAGCACAATTTTTCACTAATTTAGATTTACGAAGTGGATATCATCAAGTAAGAATTGCAGAAAGTGACATATGGAAAACAACATTCAAAACTAAACAAGGACTCTTTGAGTGGTTGTTTATGCCATTTGGTTTTTGCAATGCACCGGAAAATTTCATATGTGTTATGGATAGTGTTTTGCGTCCACTTCTTGATGACTTTGTGATTGTATATTTAGATGACATATTGATTTTTAGCAAAACAAGAGAAGAGCATGTCTTGCATGTGAATAGGGTGCTTGATGTTTGGAGAAAAGAGAAATTGTTTCTTAAGATGTAAAAGTTGAAACTGTGCCGAACCTAAGCTACCAATTAGATCTCATCTTCCTCATTCTAGTGTCGTGAATGGTTCGAAAAACCGATGTCGTATGAGGGAGATATCGTGTTCTGATCGCTTTCCCAAACAACTAAATTTGCGACAAGTTTGACTGGGATGCGCAGTTAGCATGCTGGTACAAAGTTAGAAAAAAAAGAATATTCCTAAGAATATTATGTTTTCTTAAGCCAGACAAAAGCTGGCATTTTTTGTGTTGTGGTTGGATTGGTGGATTGTACGGTTTTTTTTCTAAGCCAATGAATGGGTGACATGTGGCTAGTCCTGAGGCCGCCACGTATCCCTTGTATAGTGTATCAAAATTTTATTGAGGTCCAGGGGGTTCAACCCCGCGACCTTCGGCAGGCGCGTAGAACTCTCCACCATTTGGGCTACTGCATGTGACTTAAACCTTTAGTGCATCGACGCTATTTATGTTTTCAAACCTTTGCATATGGGGGGGGGGGTGGGGCGGGGGGGGGGGGGGGGGGGGGGGGTGTCACCGGCCGGATGCGATTATGATCACATGGAAATGATACATAAACCCATGACACAAAAATTAAATGCTACTGCAACTTCCTCCAGTTAACGCGATCACATGTCGTAGTTTTTTTGAAATTTTTCTGCGTGGTTAGAAAATTCTAGTTCTAACTCTGACTCAACCATAGTTGTTGGTGTTAGTTCCGCTCCAATTTAATGTGACCGTGGGGTTTCTGGATTTGGCATGTGGCCACCCCCTCCCCTTAACCGTAGCCTTTAATGGTTTGTAGTAGCGGTTACTATAGTGCGCCACTAAATTTTGGAAAATTTCCAATTTTAACTGCAGATAAGTGCAGTTCTCCAAGTTTAGTGGAGGATTTCTAGGGGATGTTGGGAAAAAGGCTAGGAGGGTCAATTTTCTACCAATTTGGTTGAAACAAGAGTCTACCTAGACTAATGGTAGCATTCTAGAGCCATTCGTGCAGAGAAAACAACCATTAGAGGCATGTAAACACATGTATTTGCAAATTTTTGAGCTTAATGAAAGATGGACATGCCATTGGGAGCTGGACTAGCAGATGTAGCCTAGGAGGGGTGAACTGCTTCATCAAGCCTGTTGTGTAAATTTTACGTGTGGTTTTGTTTCTCTATTATACATTGTTGTTCAGTGTTATTTTCTCTTATTTCATGCTTCTAATTCACAAAATTCACTTACAATTCATGGTTAAATCCTCAATACTTAAGAAAACAAATGGAGACAAGAATGCACAAGTTTATTAACTAAAAAGACACTTAGCATAGAAAACTAATATAGTCCTTTCAGATCATATGGATCCCATGATGGAGGAGGACGTGCACCCATATTTTAGGCTATCTATTGATGAGGGGAAGCGAAGAGAGCACATGTTGGTACTTTAGCATAGTTCACTTCAGAGGCATGCTGACGAGGCCTTCATCATTATTAGCCCACTTCTATGCCTTGGACAAAGAGAGGAAGATTTATCCAGATAGAACCTAAGGGATGACCAAGCTAGCGAGATTGAGCGACATGAATTTGTTATGGCACAACATCAGCATGGAGGGCATGTTTTGTACATAGGAGATTATACCTTCAATCCCTCTTTTGGGATAGGATGGTGAGAGGTATTGAGTTGGTACCTGGTGGAGTAGGATAGGTCTTTAGATATATTCATGGCCAGGAGCATATCTCGGCAAGATCCCTCAGACATTGAGGGTATGGGAGGCTTAGGTTGGCATTGGGATCCAGGTGGGGCTTCCTATCAGATACCTAGGATGTCGGATGGATATGGAATCAGTGAGATAGTTGACCCAACGATTGAGTGCTTACATTCCTTAGCGGAGCTCTAGACGGAACTAATGGAAAGGTGATTTGTAAGTAGACTCCATGGGTTTTCTTGGAATGTTGGTTAGGCATGGGGTTGCAGGATGATCAACATACTCTTGTAGGGGTTGATCAGAGGAGGTGGCATCTGCAGACCACTAGACATAGTGTTGTATGGGGATGAGGATTCTTCGTGGATATGTGGGCATCGTGGTTAGTGAGCAACAACAGCTTAATGACACCACCATTGGCACCTGGGAAGGTTTTCTTATCAAAACCCTCTAGGAGGTTCACTAATCCGAGGGCATGGAGGTGTGGTATTAGAGATGACGATATTGACAGGATTCAAGTTGATACCCATTGGCTTAGTTCTAGACCATGGCATCCAGGGGTGTATAGGGGTATGGAGAATTGTGCAGTAGGTTGTAGAGGAGCACGATGGTGCACATTGGTGTGTAGGGCCACATCGTGGTGTAGGCGGAGCAGCTCACATCACAGTGCATTTCCTCATAGAGTGACAGATGCATTGATACAAGAGGGATGCCAGTTGATCCAGGATGATGTGGTAGTATGTAGCAGGGTCCAATGGTGCACAAAGATGTGCAACTAGATATAGTTGTATGACAGGGAGCACGAGGACACATGGTTATATGTAGTAGTGTGCAGGGTTGCACTAGGGACTGGGGGAGTTTTAGTAGCAGGGATATTCCTTGACGAGAATGTCAGGCATGTCACTGAGGTGGGCACACCCATATTTAGAGAGCGAGTTGATCACAGGGTCAGCCATGAGATTTCACTTATCGCTCTCCAGTATTTCACACTAACATGAGGGACTTGAAAATAATCTCTTAATTCTCTCATCATGAGCAGCAAGACCCGGGAGGTTCATCTGAGAAAATTGGACAAGACACAGTGCATCGGGAGAGACACTTCCCAGCAGTGGCATATGGTTAGGGCGTGGATTAGAAAATGCAAGTTTTGGATTGGCCTGACCTATTATAAAGGTAGCACATACTCCACCCTTAAGATCACACCTAGGGAGATACATGGCATATTTTGGATGAGACATTATGAGTTATCACAAGAGCATGTACAACAGGTAGTGGATCTTTCCCTCAGGTAGATATCTAGACTCTAGGCAGTATTGGGGTGTGCCCTCCGAATGCAGGATCGAAGATCTCATGGTGTGGTATAGTAGGCGCATGGAATTTTTGCATGCATCAGATTGATTCATGGCATGTGGATTCTAGATATTGATTGCATGCAAGGAATAGAGACATGAAATAGATGGATTTCAGTAGTCCTCAAGACTATGCCACAATGGACCTTGTTATGGGATCAAGGGATTTATTTGGCTGAAAAGTCACTCCATTTAGTGATGAATAGGATCATGGTAAAGGGTGATCTAGATCACTTTGGGGTTCACACATGGGGAATAGTTGAGGCATCCATTGTATGGCGAGGTATGTCTTTCCAATTGCTTCTCAGGATTAGGATTAGCAATGGATGGGCAGGTATTAACATCATGGATATACTTGGGTAGGATGAGCTTGGCCATCATCAATGTTTCTCCACCAAGTTTCAAGAGAGGAGGATACAGTTTGCACTCGGTGGGTAGTCTATTACAGTCAGAGTGATGCGGCGATAGCATGGTGGCACCCATATGAGACTATCATGGAATCTGGGCATCACAGTACTTTATAGCTCAACGACCCTTAGGGATGAGTCGACTACTATAGGGGGAGATCATTAAAATCTTCAATTGGGATTTAGTGATTCTATGATGGCATGGGGAACTTCACCAACATGGAAGGTTGGTCAACAAAGGATATTGAGGGAAGCTCATGCAAGCGAGACTTTATCTCTGCATGGATTAGGTGGTATCTTTAGGAGTTCACTCTTGGAGTGCATGAGATGGACTACTCGGTAGGGAAGCTTCATGAGAAGTTGGAAAATATTCTACATTATCATGACTCTCTACTTATTAATGGTATGCAGAGAAATTTTGATACTTATATCTAGTAGGATAGTGAGTGGAGCAAAGGGAGCTTTGTGTTGATAAGGATGGCATGGGATCTTGGTATTGAGCGATTCCTTCATGACAGGACATTGCAAAGGTTATGGACCATTCAATGGCGCATTTGGGACCCTGACATAATTTTCATTGATAGTGGGGATCAGCAGCTAAAGAGGGTGCGTATTCAGGCATTGCTTGAGGAAAAGAAATTTTTGGCGGGGAGGACTGTCATGTTCCCATTTTTTGTGAATCCCGAAATTCGCTAAGGAGCTTTGCCAATTTTGGGAGATATTAAATAAAAAGGAGAAAATATTATTTTTGTGTGAGAAAAGTGGAAAATATTATTTTTGTGGGAGAAAAGTGGAAATTATTATTTTAATGGATAATGGCGGAAAAATAATAGTTTATTGAAGGATGGAAGGAAATTATTATTTTATTGGAATGGCAGAAAATTATTATTTTATTCAAATGGCTACAAAAAGTGAAAAATAGCCCCCATCAATAAAATAAAATTAAAAAATAAGGATCTAGAACCTAAAGTGAGGCTCCATGGAAAATTATAAAAGGAGGAAAAGTTCAATGGCAATTAATTTTATTCATATCTATCTCATTGATCATTAAAAAGAGACTCAAGCAAGTTCAAGAATTTCAACTGAAACTCAAGCTAATTTTGGTATAATTCAAGTTCCACCCTAGTTAGCTATGGGGGGAGATCATTTCAGATCTCCCATTTGGGCTTATTGCAAGGTTACAAAATAATTTCAATTCCAGATCTGATGCTTGAAGAGGGATCAAATTTCCATATAAAGAAGTCAAAATTTCTTCCAACTGTTGGGTTAAATTATGTGCAAGAAGTGGGTCAAGTTACCTTCCTTGTCTTTGGCCAAGTTTACTTCCTTTTGTTGGTGTGTGCCTGAGCAAGCAGAGAACCACTATCCACCTCAAACATTGTGATTACAGAACTCAAGGGAAGAGCATGGGGTCACCGTATTTTTCTTTAGAGCTGGACAATTTTCTATCTTGTGGAGATAATCAAATATACAATGTATTATCCTTTCCTTCGTGGTTACATATTATTTTCAGAGCACCAAAGTCTTGTAAATAAACATTATTGGCTGAAAAAACAAGTTCAAGGGCCAGATTTATATCGTTATCGTAGGGGTCAAGTTATTGCTTATGTGGGACATGACCATCCCTATGGAAACTTCTCCAAGCAGACAACATATTAGTCAAATTTTTGCTGGAGCGCACTCTTGAAGAATATTGATATTCCTACATTTCATGCTTAGATTTATTCTCTTTGTATCAACCCATAGTGCTTTGATTATTGTGTGACTATTGGTCTTTGGAACTATTCCATATATAACTCTGCATTGGAGCTTATATATCTCTTATTCCTACACTTATTCAAATGTTGTCAAGACATATCAACACTTGAGGATGAGTTGGGGTTTCAACAAATATTTGAAGAGATGGGTTTCCTTGCAATTATTTATTGTGCATAAATCTGAACATAAGGGACAACATGTACCACTGTTCGTGAAGTTATAAAGGAAGTTGGCTTTGGTATATTACCTGGAAATATTTGTTGTACATTTTTGGGCATATATTTATATATATCAAACTTGAATATTTGTCAATTTGTTGGAGGAAGCTTGTTGGGATGATTGGAATTCTTAAACATATTTATATGGCTCTAACCACACCAGGTCCTCTTAATCTCTTGATTATTATGTATTAATTGAAAGTTAATCAAATATATTTTTAAACCCAAAGTCCATTGTTAAGTACATTTGTATCAATGTTTCCTATTTCTCTAAGTTTATAAATCAACCCAAGTTATTGAAAAGCACTTTCATGATATATGAATGAATGAATGAATGAATGAAATTTTAACGTCCACAAGACTAAAAATAGTCTATGGGACTATGAGTTCCCTGTTTTTCGCCTTTTGCATTTTAGTCCTCTTCTTGTTCAAATTGATGATGAGCTCGCCCAACCTTCCAACTATCTCATCGTTGAAAATACAATGCCAAGAAACCGATGATAACATATTCTGATAACTTTCTCTGATGTCTTTGACCGCATCACATTCCAAAATGAAATTTTTTTATGATTCCACTTCTCCAGACGTGAAAAATGTACACACTTTTTCTTCCCAAGCTTCTTTCAGGTTTTTCCATCATCCTGTTTCACACTGAAGATGATGCAAGTTGGTTCTTAATTGAGAAATAAGAACCTTTTCTCTCCACGGAATGGTAGCTCCAATGTACTCTTTTTGTTGGATATCATACATAGGGTTGAATTCTTTGATGTAGTACTTCTTCTTTCTACGCAACTATTTCCCCCTACATGTTTACGAAACTTATCCATAACAAAATTATTTAGCTCTTTGCTATTTTTGGGACAAGCATTGAGGTAGATATTCCATTTTTACATCCATGTGTAGTTTTGTCTCATCCATGTTTTCTTTCTTTCACTCATGCCTTCCTTGAAGATAACATTAGGCCATCTACCTACTCCCATTTGCTCAATTCTTTTTAGATATCTTATAAGTTGCACCATAGCAATTGCTTCCATGGGAACTGCTCCTGTTTCACTCAACATTATCTCATAAGGTACTGAAATTTTTATTTTGAACTTGCTTATGATCAAACGTTTTTGGATTTTCTCAATTTTCTTCGATTTTCAGACAGGGTTGCTGCTAGCCCACAATTCACACCCATATAGCATCACTAGACAAACTAGGAGTCCAAAAAGCACTTTAATCATTTTCCAATCCCATAACTCTGCTTCTCTGCATTTGTTTTGAAGAGCATACAATGCTTTCCACCCTCCTAATATTCTCTTATTTCTGCAGTCCTCTCAATTAAGTTTGTTTTTGAAATCGATCCCGAGGTATTTTTACTCATTTAATTCTTCAAGAGTGTTGCCTTCAATGAGTTAAATGAATCTCTTGTTAGGATATTCCGACACATATAAAATAGTTAAGTATAACTTGGTCTAGTGTAGAGTTAGGTAAAGTGTGTTTCTTTACTATGTACATTTGTAACTTATAATCTGACGGTCACGATTTGTAGTGATATGAAAGTTCACTCTCTCCTCAGTATTAACGACACTTGATCTGTGGCTTAACACCTGATTGGTCCAAGATCTTTATTTAAAGAGCATAAAGGGTCATTTTTTCAGTAACCGTTTATGAGATAAACATATGTAAACTTTATTTTTATATTAATAAATTTCCTGAAGTGGCCATGTTGGCTCAGGTCGTGGATTGTTTCCCTCCTCGAGGGTTTTAACCACGTGATATACTAGTGTACTGATTTTTGATCTATTTGTGGGTAGTGACCTTTGGTTTTTGATCTAAGGAACTTACCCTGTAAATTCCTACGTGGTATCAGAGCTATTTTGAGGGTCGCAACTGTTGTTGATCCAAATCCGAAGCTAGTTTTACTGCATGTGACTGTCGTTTTCTAGATATACTATTTCTGAACTTTTTATGGCTTGGAGAATGAATCTGTTGTGTCCAGAGCGTCTATTACAGTGAGGAACCCCTTTCGTTTCATGCAAAAAGGTTTTTGGTTTCCCAAGTTATGTCATTTTAGATCTGGAGGTATAGAGTATCTATTTTGCAGTTATATTTATTAATCATTTTGTTTATCTCGGTTCCCTATGTTTATTTCGGTTTATATTTTTTCTATTTTCAAATCTATACCCTCTTCTCTATATATGCTCTTTGCTTTGCACTGTGTGCGATCTTGGAAAATCATAATTATGAACACGATATTTTTTTTGCTATTTTTTTTGCTACGTATAGAAAAAAGGGATAGTTGCTGGTAAGGCTAACCAAAAATCCAAATTTTGACGTAAGGGTTGTATTTCATTTTTTTGTGCTCATATTTTGTGTTTTTTTTGTAGGAAAAAACACGCACACCGAAGAGTAAAAAAAAAAAAAACCATTCCTCCTTTCAAACAATTACAGAATCCTTTTACTGGCTCACTTGGTGTAAAGTTAGTTTATAAGAATAGAGGTCTTGGGTTCAAGTCTCTTTCTCAAGCTTATTTTTGTAAAAATGGTTTTTGCTAAAGGGGTGGGATTTTTTTTTTTAAGTAGGACTTCATCATCAAATTTCAACAGTTCCTGTAACTATTCGGCATCTACAACTCAATTTTTTTCAAAAAGGCATAACTTCTTCATCTGCAAGCCTTTTTTCGAGCCGTTTTTTTTTAATTGGCCTAATTTTTCGAGATATTTCCATTAGAGTAGTTATTTTCAACCTTTTTTAGCTTTAGTTAAACAAAAATAAAAAATGGAAAGTGCTTGCCCAGTTATTCTTAACAACACCTATTATTACCAATGGCTACCTCACATGGTAGATTTACTTAGAAGTAAAGGGATTTATAGAATAGCCACATGACAAGAAACTAAACCTACCAATGGAGATAAAGTTGTTAAATGGGAAAATAAACAAGATCAACCACGCGGGTTGATAGGAATGTCCATTTCTCAAGATCTTCGATTTCATATCCTTGAAATTGACACCCCTGATGAAGCCTTGAAAAAGATAAATATTGTTTTTGGCATTCAAAATCAAATCAGGGCCCACCAGCTTGAAAATGAGTTTCTTAATTTGGACCCCAATAATTTCTCCTCTATTGAATATTTTTTGTCTGAATTCAATACCTTTAGACTTCTTTTAGAAGGTTGTCAGGTCAAAAAGGAAGATGGTAGCCTTATCTTTTCAATTCTTGCTAAGCTTGGCCCAACATACTCTGTATTTGTTTCCACCTTCCATTCCATTAGAGAAGCCATCATTTCTCAAGGAACATCCTACAAGAACCGCTCTTTTGATGCCTTTTGTGATTCTTTGATAAGAGAACAAGAACAAATCTTACACCTTGGTCTTATCACTTCTGGAAACGATTCTAAGAAAGCCTTAGCAGCCCAAAAGCAACCATATCAAAATAATCCCAAGAAGAAATATCCTAAAAAGTATGGTCCTAAACCAAACAAGGGTCCTCAGCAATTTCAACCGCAAACTGAAAAATCACCTCACCAAACTGATAAGGAAACTAAAAACAAAGGGAAGAAAACAGATAGAAATTGCAAATTTTGTAATTGTGATGGCCATGTAGAGTCCAAATATTTTAAAAAGATGGAAGCCTTGGAAGCAGCAATGAAGAAGCACCACATCAATTTGGAGTCCTCTTCAACTTCATCTTCGGGAATGGCACTTTCTGCTTGTGGTTGTCAATCATATGGTTATGCAATAAATGTATCTTCTTCTTCTCATTCCCATGAGTGGCTCATTGATTCTAGAGTTTCTTACCACATGGCCAAAAATAAAGCCATGTTTTCTTCTTTAAATGATTGTAACACCAAACATATTTTTGTTGGTGATGATAGATCTCTTAGTGTTGTAAGATCTGGAACCATTCATCTAGATAATGGTTAGTTTAATGATGTACAATGTGTTCCTACCTTGTCATGCAACCCTCTATCTGTTTATCAGATAACTCATTCAGGTGAAGGGAAAATAGTAGAATTCTCACCTCATGATGTTGTAATCAAGGATCTCAAATATCCCAGACATATTTTAGCTACTGGAATTGTTGATGATTCCATAAGGTTGTATAATTTTCACAAATTTGGGTCATCATGTCTTCCCTCCATTTTTGTTGCTCATAATGATGAAGTGAGCAAACTTTGGCATGAACAATTTGGTCACTTAAATTATCTCTCCCTTCAAACTCTATGTAAAGAAAATATGGTGATAGGTCTTCCTATGGTATCTTGTCGAGATGGCGTTTGATTCGGATGTGTACTCTAAAAACATCATTGGGATCGTTTTGGCAAACATGCCTCTTGGCACGCTTCAACCCCTTTTGCAGCTTGTGCACAGTGAATTATGTGGTCCACTTCCTGTTGTTTCTTTCTCTGGTTTCAAGTACTTCTTAACTTTCATTGATGATTTTTCCAGACACACTTGGGTATACTTCTTAAAACTCAAGAGTGAAGTTTTTAACGTGTTCTTGGCCTTTAAGGCCTTTGTTGAGAAACAATATGGACATCAAATTCTTAAGTTAAGATCAGACAATGGAGGAGAATATGTTAACAACAAATTTATCAACTTTTTTCACTGAGCATGGCATTAAATTGCAACATATTGTTCCATATACTCCACAACAAAATGGTGTAGCTGAAAGAAAGAATCGCACAATAAAAGAAATGGTTAATTGTATGCTTCAATCTAAAGGACTTAGTCTCAATTTTTGGGCAAAAGAAATTAATTATGCAAATTACATAATAAATCACACTCCTACTAAGGTTTTAAGGAATGTAACTCCAGAAGAAGCCTGGAGCTCAATCAAACCAGATGTAAGTCACTTTTTTGTTTTTGGAAGTGATGCTTGGGCCCATATTCCAGATGCGAAAAATAAATTCTTAGAAACTAAGAGTGAAAAATTCATTTTTGTTAGATATTCTGAAGATGTCAAAGGATATATAATTCTTCAACCAAAGTAAAAAATATATAATCATTAGAAGAGATGTAAAATTTGATTAAAATATATCAAACTACGAGCCTAGTTTGGTCCTTTGGCCTGCGAGCTTGATTCGGCATATGTGCCACCTCTCTCTATCTCTTCTAATTTTGATAGTGTTTCTTATAGTTTAGATGATAACAGCAATGATGAAAATCCTCTTCCAACACTTGAATATATTCCTTCAGCTCCACGGCTTCCAAGATGGGTCCGCTCTACTCGGGATGCAACGGGTTCTCTTGCAGGTGACCCTACAGATCGATGACATACACATTCTTAGTTCGAAAGAGCCTCTTCCTTATTGGCTCAAGTTCCGGAAAATCCTGATCCAGACACCTTTGAAGAAGCTTCTGGTCATCCAGGTTGGGATGAGAATATGAATGAAGAATATATTTCCTTATTGGCAAACGATACTTGGGATCTTGTTCCTCTTCCAAAAGGAAGAAAACTTGTCAGATGTAGATGGGTTTACAAAAAAAAAATTGGACCAGATGGAAAAGTGGATAGACATAAAGCTCGTCTTGTTGCTAAAGGATTTTCACAAGTTTAAGGCATTGACTATATTGAAACCTTCTCCCCTATTGCCAGAATTAATTCTATCTGCCTTGTTCTTTCCCTTGCTGCCTCCTTTAAATGGGAAGTCCATCAAATGGATGTTAAATCTGCCTTCTTACATGGAGATTTTCATGAAGAAATCTACATGGAACAACCCCCTGGCTTTATCCAAAATGACTCTAGCCTTGTTTGTCACCTTAGGAAGTCTCTCTATGGTCTCAAACAAGCTCCTCGGGCTTGATATACCAAAATGGATAGATTTCTATTAGATATTGTCTTTTCTATGTATCATTATGACAACACTGTCTACACCAAGAAAGTGGGTAAGTCCTTCACCATCCTTTTTATTTATGTTAATGATATTATCCTTACTGGTACTGATCCCAACCATATAAACCATGTGAATTCTAGCCTCAAAAAGAAGTTTGAAATGATAGACTTAGGACACTTTCATTATTTCCTTGGTCTTTGTAATATTCCTAATTAGCCCAAGCTAATAGGAATATTCCTTTTTGTTTTAATTTTCTTCTTACAAGAATAAAATTGTAAAGGAGGACAAATTATACTCCTTAAAAATCAAAATAAATCAATGCCCATGTGAACAAGGCTAAATCTGGGCTTCTTTAATAAAATTACCTCATGTGTGAAAAGGGATTGTGACAATTGACTGGGTCAACAGGACCAAATCTACAACGTTGTCCATATGTAATGTACCTAGATGAACAATGAAAATCTAGTTGGAGGGTTCCAATGTGAAAGGAGCTAAACCTTTGAGATGGTTTAGGGTTTTGCAAGGCTTTCATCTTATAAATGAAAGAGGAGAGCATCATGAGAGGGGTTTTTGAACATATTATCATGGAAGGATTTCTCTATTTAGACACTTCTCATTCTCTTTTAGCTGAGAATAGTGTTGTTTAGCACTGGGTGTTCCTGATCGGGAATCCCACCTTTTTCCTTGAGAGGCCTCTTGGAAGAGTCTTGCATTTCTTGGTCCACTATCAAGCATTTGACCAAGCTTCTTCTTCCAACTACAACTCAGATCCTGTTGAGGGTTTGGTTGTCCTTGTGAGCAAAAACAAGTGGAGGCTAGATCTATTCAGATCTAGACCATACTAGTGCCTCTTTTCAGTGGGAAAGCCTTCTATCCCATTCGCAAGAGTGTATTAGTTGACTGGAGCTTTAGATATACAACTTGGCATCATGAAAAAGTCTACATCAAGCCTAAAGTGTATTTTATCTCCCTGTACTGCGTTCTTTTTCAAGTGAAGAGTTGCAGGGTGTTTGGAAACTATTTGGAGGAGATATCTCTGATGTAAAGGAGTCTTCCTTGCACTGTGGTGATCCATGGATTAGCCATCTAATCCATGTATGTTTCAGATATGATCTATTCATTGATCCATATGCATCAGAATTTATGAATCATTCTGCAGATATGTTGCAGTAGATCTTAGATCTACTCTTTGTGCTTCATGTATTGCTGAAAACCCCAAGGGGGATGTAAAATAGAGACAATCTAGTGTACAGATATGATATAGATCTAACCTTTTGTACACAGATCTATCCTAGATTTGAGTTTTAACCTACATCTATTGTTTACTCATAAAAATAATGCTTTCAAGGCTTTGCAGTGAAATACAATGTTGCAGCACCTCTTTTGGAGGGTTTCTCTCCATTAAAGTCTCTTTCTTTCTCCTGTACATTGATTGGGCTATACTGTAAATCTGATTTATCATTGTATAAGATATTTTTAAGCTGTCATATTGGCCTATTGCTACTTCTATCTAAAACTGCGTTATTTTCTGGGCAGTGCTCTTTTATATTGCTGCAATCCCTTCTTTGGGCAGTTTTCAAGCCTTCCTAAGTGTGGGAGATCTGTTTAAACCACCTAGAGAGATTTTTTTCTTATATCCTCTTGGATTTAGGTCTTAGATACTCAGATCTAAGGAATTCAAGGATTGATTTCAAGAGCTGTAGCAACCATTCCTGGAAAATGCGTTTTTCAGGCATGCCTTGCTAGCAGTCCCGATTTTGGGATATTACAGCCTTCAAGTCTTGCAATCCAAAGAATTTATTACCCTCTCTTAGTACAAGTATGCCTATGACCTTCTACGCCACTTTCACATGGAAGACTGTAAGCCAACCCCTTCTCCCTTTCAGTCTGGAGTCAAGATTTCAGTCACTTGTACTACCCCTGAAGTTGACGCTACCTTATACCCTCAACTTTTTGGTAAAATTATGTATCTAACCCATACTCGTCCTGACCTTTCCTTTTTCATTGGTCTTGTTGCTCGGTTTATGCACCAACCTCATGAAAATCACTCGGAAGAAGCTAAAAGAATACTTCGATATATATTAGGTACAGTTCAGTCCGAAATTCATTACAGTGCAGGAGCATCTCCATTTTGATTGGCCTCACTAATTCTGATTGGGATGGTGACCCTGATTATCGGAATTCTACAGCAGGATATGTTTCACTCTTGGTTCAGGACCTATTACTTGGTCCTGTAAGAAACAAAGTTCCATCTCTCTTTCTTCGGCAAAAGACGAGTATCATGGTGTCGTTGAAGTCAGCAAGGAAGCCATGTAGCTTTGTCAGATCCTTTCTGAATTTGATCTTCATCAGCAACATCCAACTACACTTTGGTGTGATAATTAGAGTGCCATTCAGTTATGCAAAGATCCAATTTAGCATCAGTGTATGAAACACATTGAGCTTCATATACACTTGATCAGAAAGCGCATTTATGATCATGTTATTGAAGTACAGTATTTTTCATCCAATGATCAATTTGTTGATATATTTACAAAGGCTCTCACAAAAGCGAAGTTTACCAAACTTCGATCCATGCTTGGATTTTAGGAAAGTTATCATTAAGGGGGCATAGGCTCTAATGCCTCCTTCCTTCTCCTATTGTGTCACCTTTGTTAATCCTTCAATTCTATCCCAAGTTGTTCTTAAGGGGGGATGTTAGGATATTTCGACACATAGGAAATAGGATCCTTTTGTGTCACCTTTATAAATCCTTAAATCCTATCCCAAGTTGTTCTTAAGGGGGGGCATTAGGATATTCTGGCACATAGGAAATAGTTAAGTATAACTTAGTTTACTGTAGAGTTAGGTAAAGTGTGTTTCTTTACTATGTACATTTGTAATTTATAATCCGATGGTCACGATTTGTAGTGATCCGATGGTTCACTCTATCCTTGGTATTAATGACACTTGATCTGTGGCTTAGCACCCGATTGGTCCATGATCTCTATTTAAAGAGCATGGAGGTTCATTTGTTCAGTAACCGTTTATGAGAGAAACATATGTAAACTTTCTTTCTATATTAATAAATTTCCTAAAGTGACTGTGTTGGTTCAAGTCGTGGATTGTTTCCCTCTTCGAGGGTTTTAACCACGTGATATACTGGTGTACTGATTTGTGATCTGTTTGTGAGCAGTGACCTTTGGTTTTTTATCTAAGGAACTTACCCTATAAATTCCTACATCTCTATGAATTTTATATGAGTTAAATGAATGAAATTTACACTTACAGTACTATGTCAGCAAACTATGAAAACTATATTGGGTATATTGGTTGTTTATCGAGTGGGAATCTTACAATCTATTGACACATGAGTTGAATGGACATTAAAGTGCAATGTATTGGAGTGACTACATTAACATAGAGTGTGTTGCAAAATAAAGCAGTATATTGAATAACCATTAAAAATTTAACATTAAAAAATCATTAAAAGCAGTGTTGATAACTATCAAAAGGATCACTTAGAAGCATTCAAATAATGCATTGAAAACTATGCATAGGGGTTGTTTAAAAAACAATTTGAAGATTCTTACATAAAAATATGGCTATTGTGGTTTATGATCCGAATATGTAAGATACACAAGATTGAAATCACAAAACTCTTCAATTACTCATTGTTACATATTGTTGTTTGGAGATTTATGTGGTTGAGTTTTTAAAAATGATATTTCGGAATTGAATCCATAAGTACCATTTTAAAATCTATTTTTTGAGTCACCAACTAGACTCATGACAGGCATGTCGAGAGAAGAAGAGAAAGATATTGAGAGAATAAATAGGAGAAGGAAGAGAAAAAGAAAAGTGAGGCTTAATAAAATGAGAGTCACTTTTAAAATTAAAATAAAATAGAAACAAAGAACATTCAAATAAAAACAAAGGCCAAAAAGCCAAAAATACACAATAATAGAAGAACAAATATTAAAATAATAATAACGTTAATCAAAAATAAATAATACATAATAGGGTAAGATAAGATAAGATATTATATTTATGTCCACTAATGACCACAAAGTAGGTCAAAGGGACTCCTGATTATAATCATGTCCATACAATGCAGGAGAACCAAATGGTCTCCTATAAAGATACAATTCATGAATATAAAAAATACAATGTATGGAATGCCTTGGAAGAAAAGATCCAGGAGCTAATGGGTCAGAGGATCAAACCCATCTCTCCTAACATCCGAGGTTGAATGAACACTGAAGAAACTCCACGAATTTTTTTGGCCCGATGAAGGGCCAGTGGAAAGTGCAGACTGTTCGCTAGATCATTGCCTATGGAGTTCGCCCACTGCTGAGGTTTGGAGGACCTGGTCTGTCTATCTGAAATAAAAATATAGACAATAAAAGTAACAAATTTAAGTATCAAAAATATAATAACATAAATAATAAAAATAAAAATAAAATCAAAAAGAAGGGAAAGGAATAAAAAGAATAATTAAAAATGAAATAATCTAAAACAAACAAAAAATAAATTAAATTAAATTATAAAACAAGAATAATAAGACAAAAGAAAATAATCATAAAGTAAAGTAAAATAAATGTATTATAAAATGAACTAATATAAATAAATAAGATAAAGTAAGAAAAATGCAAAATGAAAATGAAAATGATAAATAAAATAAAACAATTGTAATATGTAGTGTTGTTGTTTAGTACTTGCCTCTTATACAAAAAGTAATTGATAGAAAATATTGAATACATGAACAAATTCATAAATTTAATAATTAAACACATTTGAATAAGTAATTGATAGCAAGTATTGAATGCATGAACCAATTCATAAATTTAATAATGAAACCCATTTGAATATGAAAAAGAGAAGTAACGGAAGTAATTAATAGATTAAATAACCTTGGAACAAAATAGAGATAGGTGCATAGATAATTTTGGATGAAACATTAGCCCCAACATTATCATTTGTTACAAAAGTTAAATATTTATTGAAATGTGTTTGTGCACATTTTATTCCATCTTTAGTGTATGGGAGAAAATAAGGAGGAGAAAATACAATGTTTAGTATCTTTATATTAAATTATGTATATATATAATATAAATAAAAAATAATAATATCTTAAAAAAGTTAATTATTGTAACAAACTATTCATTGAACTTTAAATTATACTCATCTTAATTCAATGGAAGAATTTCTGTGTTGAAAAAATCAAATTGATATGAAGTATTTTGTGTCATTTTAATCGCATGGAAAATAATTCATATGTAATAAAATTTATAATATAAAAAATTACAATGTACTATATTAAAATAAAAAAATAGTTACACAAAGGCTTAAGTGTGAATTCAAAATATTCCTAGAATTTATTTTATTTTTGTATAGTTTTAAATAGTGATTAAAATTGTGAAGACAAAAGAGAAAACCTTATTTATTGTAGTATTGAATTGGAGTTTATTTTTTATATTGCATCATGGTTTAAAATTGAATTGTGAAAATATATAATATAGATAAGGTTTATTGAGGAAAATGATTGAACAATTCCATTCAATGATAAAAATCAACAAGGAAAAAACTAGTGTACTGTAGAGAATAGCTACTTTTGCTTTTTAAATGTCAATTTCCATGGTTAGTAAAAGCTCGAAAAAAAATGGAAACTATTTTTTTTTTTTAGAAAAGAAAATATTAATTATGAAATAATCTATAACTTTGGGATTTTTATTTTTTGAAAATTAGTTTATGAGGACACTTGGCGATTAGAGGTTTTTTCTTATTTTTTATTTTTTTAAACAATTTTTAATTATGAAAATTTGATTTTAAACCACATAAAATTAGTCATCCACCAATCAAAAATTATAAATTCAAATTTTAAAAATTCAAAAATAATTTTCAATTTCTAAAAAAATACATTTAATATTTAATTTTGCAAAAGCTTTAATAAACTTTGGAAATAGTTTCTAAAAAATTGCAAAATAATTAAGAGTTAAAGTATTTTGACCCAAACTGATTACAATATACTCTACCTTCGGCAGGTATAATAAAATAAACTCAAATAAAATGAAGAAAGGGTAGTAAGAATATGAATTAAAGCAAGACAAATTAGTACAATAAAAAATACATAAAGTAGAGGCAAAATAAGAATACACGTAAGAGGAGGGAAATAAGAGGGAATAAGGAAAGGTTAAAAAAAATAACAAGGGGAAGGAAGAGAAAGAGAAGAGGAAAGGGAAGGGGAAGGAAGTGAATAGAAAGCAATAAGGAGGGTTTGAGGTGGGGATAATGAGAAGTTTCATGAGGAGAAAGGAGAAATTAAATGATTGAAATTAAATTCATCCAACAACGATTGTTGACCTTAGACCCTCCATCCCTGTTCATATGATTATGTTTTAAAGCTATCAAAGGCCACATTGGAACTATTACAAAGGGTATATTTAAAACTATATAAGTCAACGTTAAACACCATTCAAGGGATGTGTTTGAAAACTATTACAAAGGGAAGTGTTAAAATTGTTTATATAATGTGTTGTTAACTATTGAAAACAATACATTGAAGGCAAAGATAACACAAGGGAATTGATTTAAGGCAAAGGCTATGTAAAAGGGATATTACTATGCAGTAAAACAATATAAATTATGCATTACAAACCATAAAACAATGCGTTAAAGAATAATAAAGCAGTACATTGAAGATAAAATAAATTAAAGCAACACATTGAAGAGACAATAATTAAAGCAATACGTTGATATGAGAATATACAAATGTGTTAAAGGCAAAATATACTTTGTTGCAAATAATGTATGCAATGCGTGAAAGATCAATATAAAGGCGGTGTTCGCAAATGTGTTATCAACATGCTAAGGGTATATTCAATTAATATGCTACTTGTTACACCAATTTCTTGTCATCTAATCATTTACAATTAGATGGATTGAAATAGACCATGTAAGACCAATTTTATCATAGTAAAATTGATTTCACTATAAGAAATAATTTAATAAACCATAGTTTATTAAGTTATTTCTGGTCCAAATAAAAAACCCCGTGAGGAATAATTAAATAAATCTTTATTTATTTGATTTTCCTCTAGGAATAATTAACTAAATCACTATTTAAATAATATTTCTGGTCATATTTAACTCAATTAATGAGAAATAATTAGATAGATCATTATTTATCTTATTGTTCTCTATGAATAATTAATTAAATCATTATTTAATTAATATTCCTTGTTAAATTTCACTAACTCATTTAGGAATTATAAAATAAATCATTATTTGTTAAATTATTCCTTAACGCCATTCTTGAAATGATAAATAAATCTTTTATTTGTTTATTATTTCTAAATAAAGGGATTTAACCAATTTAAGTTAATTTTCCCTCCAACAAAATATAATAGATTATTCCAAACAGTTAGATCTAGATCTTGGTTAATAATATTTTATTATGCACCATTATCAAGGATAACTCAATATTTTGTTATAAATAGGAGGGTTTTCCATTCATTATTTATCATTTATCCTTTTATCATGGTTGTACTTTGATCCTCTTATCATTGTCATACTTTTAGTCTTTTTATTTTATTTTTTCTTATTGAGCTCCCTTTGAGTTCAACATGTCTTAGGTTTTCTACACCATTGAGAGAGAGAAACTTTGAAACTAAAGTGTTGAGGATAGCCAAGAACCCATCCCATTGAGGGGGATGAGTAACATCATTCTTTGTTCCCTTCCCAGGTATTAACATAATATAAAAATTCTTTATAAATATTGTCTTGTCCATTGGATATTTAGAGAAACTCTTATTTCATTTTACTGTTTAGCTGTTTTTACTTTATAGATATGGGTTTCTTTTGCATTTGTTTCGACCATCTATTGCAGATCTAAAGAAGTTAGAAAGTCCTCTTTGTTGTTAGGGTTGTTTTTCATGTGCAGCTAAAGTGATCTCTTTTCGTACACTTGTGTTAAGAATTCATTCTAACAATTGGCGACTCCACTAGGTTTTATTTAGATTCCTGCGTGACCAACTACTTCAGTAACTAGAGTTTTTATTTAGCTATTTTTAGTCTCTTAATGATTTTTTTTTACCTTGTATGCCCTAAATCAGTAAAAATTCTAACTTCTAAGTGTTTTTGGGTGTTTCTACAGGTAAAGGGTATCAATCATGCCAGAGATGGAAAATTTTTCCACAACCTATCGCTCAAGACTCTTGAAACTGCAGCTCACACTTTTTAGCCCAGAACCTATGAGTTCAGGCTGAGGTCGCAACTATTGGGCCCAGAACTATGATTTCAGCAGCCTACAGGTCAGTACCTGCGAGCTCCAACTTTTTTGGATATTTTTTATGTAACCTTCAGGGTTTTCCGCAAGCACTGTTCAAGGTTTTCTGACCTCTGACTTTGCCCGTATTAGGCCTGGATATGATAAGTTTTTATCTTTGAAGTAGGAACAATTCCCTTAAGGTTTCAATACACTTCCACTTTTTTAGGAGGGGTTTAGCTGAATAGGTAGTCTGAGATTTTGCAGTGCTTTCAGGCATTGTTTAGGGTTTGGTCTATCTTTCATTCAGATCCCTTTAGATTAGTTATTATCTCATTGAAAACTCCCTCTTGAGTCTTGTTTGATCTTTCCCTTAGGCTCCCCCCTTTTTCCCTTAAGGTTTTAACCTGTCACCTCCCATTTTGCAGTAGTTTTCCCTCTAGTTTCTTATTGTTTTCTACACATATTTCCAGAAAATCTAAGTCATTAGATCCCTATCCCTTAGACCTTATATCTTTTGGCCATATTGTGTGTTTTGAGTCAATTTCACTCGCCTCTTAGAACAGTTGTTTGGGAGCCCTTCTTTTTGGGTTGAATTTATGCATATTTAGTTGTTTATTTTAATATCGTTTTAGTTTTATTTATAGTTATACAAAAAAATTTCCTTTTTACTTATACACAATCGTCTGGGCTTAATTAAAATTAACACACTGATTGCACACACGCACACCTAAAGTGAAGAGTGCTTAGTTTACACTGCCAAGACAAGACATAAACATGATAATTATTTATCTTCCCCTCTGCGCCTTTGTTTATCTCTCATCATTATTGGGTTACTTGTGTCTTGCGATCATTGCACCCCCAAGGCGTTTATCCCAGAGACTCCTAGGCCTTCATCCTTAGTTTTTGTTAGAAATACTTACTCCACCTTGTAGAACCCTAGTTAGTCCTCCACCGAGTCCCCATACTGACTCTGATTCTAGTCCATCAGGCCCTCACTCTAATTTTGAACCTGGTTCTCCTCCACCTCATTTCGTCACCATGTCAAGTACCAATGTAGGTACTGGTCCTTAAGATGGTGGTAGCCCCGACCCTAAATCTGGAGCTGCTAGTAGTGGAACCACTACCAGAACTATTCGAACTACTCCTTTGCTACCTTTTATGGTCGATTTAAGCCTCCCCGATTTCATCCAGTTAATCAACGACCCTATACACCATGATCCAGGTTGGCGTGTTATGCCAACTAAGCTTCCTTCTGACATTCCTAAGTTCAAAGGAAACGCTAGAGAGGACCCTATTAATCACGTCCACTCCTTTCACATGTGGTGTTCGTCCAATTCTATCACTGATGACTCCATCTGTCTTTTTTTGTTCCAACGTATGCTCACTAGAGACGCTGCAAAGTGGTATGTCGACCAGGCCTCTGCCTCTAATTCCACTTTTGCGAATCTTGCTAAAGTGTTTCTATCATACTTCTAGTTACCTCTTCGATATGATACTGGTACTAAGTAATTGAACGCATTCCATCAAACTTCTGCCACCTGAATTTCTGACCATGTCCAAGAATAATGTAGAATGAGGAGCTTATGTCAAGCTCCCACATTCAATGATTATGTCTATATGGATTGGTTTCTCAGAATTATTTTTCCTTCTATTGGTAAAGATGTTTCATCTCACTTTCTCAGAAAGAGGAAGAAGCTCTCCAAATCGTGTTGAAATATTACTTGATCTACACCCAATTTGGTTATGTTTATATCGTTTTACCAGATTTTCCTAGACCTGGTGGTGCCAACGCATCGGGGGCATCTCACGTTGCTGACGGTATCATTGGATCTCTTTCATATCCGTATACTCATCCTCCCATGGGTTATGGTTTTCCTCAAGGAG
This sequence comes from Pinus albicaulis, assembly GCA_034641835.2. NCBI lineage: Eukaryota > Viridiplantae > Streptophyta > Pinopsida > Pinales > Pinaceae > Pinus > Pinus albicaulis. The sequence goes on along the minus strand of CM076576.1, from coordinate 317,132,160 downwards.
GGGCCAACTCCTCTAGCACTTATCCCCCTCCCAGTAACATGTATCCATGACAAAGCACATTTTCCCCATTGCATCAACTAGGACCTGCAGTTGCTCAACCTTTTTACCCCAATGTTGTTGAACCTCCTTTCTATCCTTATCAACAGCCCGGTCCTCTAGCCCCTCCGGCATCAGCACCCCAGCCTCCTATGCCTTCTCAACCTCTATCGCAACAACCACCTCCCCTTCCGAGTCAGGTGTATATGCAACAGAGTGCAATCAATCCTCCAAATTCCTAGAAAAAGAGGAAAGGAAACCAAAACCAACCCGCACAAGGTAATCAAGGGCGCCAAGGGAACCAACCAAACACTAAAAACCAGCAACAGGGAAATCAGCCCAAGCAGGACAGGCCTCTTCATATGAACAAGCCTTGTTCTTTTTGTGGTGTCCATGGCCATTTAACTCATGATTGTACCCTTTTACCCCAAATGTGCCAGTTGTGGGAAGCACAAGCAGCATCTAGAGGATAGCTAGCCATGGCTTTGGCTCCTCCAAATATTGTGCCAATTAAACCGATTGTTTTTACTGATCCTTTCCCTCAACAAGGATATGTTCCTGCCAAACCTCCTCAAGGTCAGGCCGCTCCTCAACCCTCACAGTCTGGTACCCCTGAATACTAGATTCTCATGATGAATTCTGAAGTGGCTAATACCACTAATGTCAACCTTCAAACTTGGTCGCACCAATATGTCAAGCCACCTGCTTCGTCTGTAACTGAGTCTTAAACCAAAGTTTCCATAGAGTCTAGTTCGACACCAAATTCTCCTTTACAGATCCCCCAGACATGGGCAGATGTTATTCCCAAGATCCCCAAAGGGCCATTACGTCGAACTGTTGATTCTTTCAAAGTCACCCATAATTAAAGCATAATAGATGGCTTGGCACAATCTTCTATTGCTATGTCAATGCTAGAAGTCCTCCAGTTGTTCCCTTCACAACGTAAAGCTCTATTATCTTCTCTAGGCAATGTGGATCCTTCAGATCATCGTTTGATCGTCTTTTTTGTTAACAAGTCAAAACATCCCCCCTTACCTTCATCTGTCACCTTCCAAATACTAGTCAAGATTCGTAATGCCCATGTCTCGCGATGTATCATTGATGAGGGCACATCCACCTGCGTGATGTCCACCTCTATTCGAAATAAACTCAGATCACCTGAATTAGCCCCATCCACCATCACTTTGTGTGCTTGGGACGATCACTCTTCTCAGCCCCTTTTCATGTACCACAATTATCCTGTCACTTTTGCGAGAAAGACTATTTGTATTGACATTGAATTCATTGATGCCCCCTTGGATTACAATATCCTTTTGGGTCGTAGCTACACCTATGCGATGTTTGTTGTTGCATCTGCGGTTCACCGTAAGATGTACCTTCTATACAATGGAAATATCGTTACCATTGATTAGTTGACATATTACGAACCGAAGTCTCAAACCTCCACTGAATCTATCATATCTTCGGTGGCTGATAAACAAGCAGTCGCACCTCTTACCAGTGTTTAACCTAGAGTCTATAAATATTCCACCTTGCTTGGTGCATTCCCTGGTTCCCCCCCTCTTATCGTAGATCCCAGCTTTTCGAATGTTTGCATGATACAATCATATCGGACTAGCCACAAGCAGTCTGGTTCAACCACCCAGCAGCCTACACCTCTGCAGCCTGTTGGTGGTCACTCGACAAAACCTGAAAGGCCTTCTTTTCAAGGACCTTCCTCCTCTGTTGGTTTATCTTCCACTCCTTTTAAACCAGGAACGGTTCCCCCTAGTCTTAACCAGTTGAGGGCCATTCTGCCAGCTCATTACCCCTTTGGTCAGATATTGTTTCTTGCTCCCCCCTTTGGAGTCTTTTTGGCGCCTGTTATGGCTATGTTGAGCCTTGCCAATTTGACCCTGGGGATCCCAGTCTGGTTCGTTGATCCCCCAGCCAAAACCCTGCCTGGTCAGCTCAAACATTATACTACTTTTACCCCAGTCCAACAGGTCACCACGACTCCTACCTTTGCTTCAGTGCCTCAACCACCTCGATAGGAATCTACTCCTGTTGCGAAAGCATCTGTTCAGGGGGGAAAAGCCAGAAAGAAGGAACCTACGGATAAGGCTTCCCAAACAACTCCTGCTCCTCCTAAGCCTCCAAAGTGGTCACCTTTGTACGCTTTGTGTGATGTTGTTCAGCATGCTACCCAAAATTTTCCTGAGCTTCCTCTTCTCAAAATTGTGGTCAATGAGACGATTCTTGAATTCGATATCCCAGAGGTCCATGTTACCTTACCCGATTAAGATAGGAAACTAAAAATTTTGTGCATGAATCACCCTTGTGCTTTGTGTGATCTTTATGGAAACTACTCTCACCTTTTTCCCCATCTTGACGATTTTCACGACACCCTTGAGGTTGTCCGTTGAATCGAGGTTGAACGTAGTGGATCCTCTACTCCTCTACTCTAGAATTTGGCTGTTGCCGAACCGAAGGACATTTCTACAACTATTGTGATACCTCCACCCGATGTTGAGATGATGGATCCTTTGGCCACTATCCTCTATCTATCATCATCCATGTGATCCTTGGCAGAAAACCCCTCCCAGGAATTCCCTTCTATTTCGACTAAATCTCCTTTGGCGATCATCTTGGGCTCAACATCGGTAGATATTTATTCTACTAGCTCTTCGTCTACTCTCAATAGTGATGTGTATGTGAACCATATCTCTCACGATGATGCGTCAGGTAGCCCTACCACGTCATGTGGTATTTATTCTACCAGTCTCTCCATCCTTCATTCTGATGAATACATTATGGAAGAAATGACCACCCCTAACTTTCCTTGGGATGATATGCACCACCGTGTGTACTTCCTTCTATAGCAATCCCATGACCACTATGATGTGGAGTCCAAAGACCTCATCCAAAGTGAATTTGATTAGATATATCCCCCTTACATTGAACCCATGCATTCGAACCGCATACACCTTATTTCCATTACATTGACACCCAATTTTTGGGTAAGGGGGCACCCCTATTTGAGAGTCCAGGAGAAGAAATTCCCCACAACCCTCCTAGTGTGTCTGGTAGTGTCAACTCTAGTACCATTATTATTCCCCATTTAGAAGAACCTATAGAGCCTCACATCACTTCAGATCACTCTAGGGATGATCCACTTAATCATTCCTGCATCTTACATTAAGAACCCAGTCCCTTCGACGTTTTTGTTGTCCAACCTCAGTATTTTCTAGGTGATATCCAAAGCCATTGTTTGGGATAGTGACACCATGATAATTAACCTAGAAATTTAGTCCATTTTCTTCATATATGCGGTGCCAAACGAGATTGATAATCCTCCATTTCCTTTCTATAACTTCATCTATCCATACTTCCCACAGAATATAACCATAACATAACCAAATGGTGAACCACATCATCAAAATGTGTTTAGATTCCCCTACTCTAAATACATTTGGAATTTCTATAGCATGCTCGAGGGCTCATATGCCCCTATATCTTCTCACCATCCTCTTGAGGATTTAGTGCCTATGAGACTGAATGCTTGACTCCATTATTTCAACATGTTAGGGTCCTATAATAATAGGATTCATAATTTTAAATTGACTTTGATTAGTCTTGTAATATGTACATACTTTTCTTTCTGCAAATTGTTTTCCCATATCAGAAAAATCAAAAAATGTAAAGAGGGTAAAAGTCCTAAAATAAAAATCAAAGGACCTGAAAGAAAAAAATATCAAAAAGAATATGAAAATGGACCCCAAATAAAAAGAGATAAAAAAATAAAACATGAAAGTGATACAAATCCAAATTCCACTACTATTTAATTTTACTGCAAAATAAAGACTGTGTGCAACTTGTTAAAATGCCACAATCCATGAAGGTTAAACAACTTAATCTTTACCTCTTATGCTTTAAATTTCATGTTGTTAGATAGAGAAAAAAGATCTAGCCAAATAGTTTAATCTTGGAAAATCAGTAGTTAGGTAGAGAATAATAAGGAGCTCAACAGCTTAATCTGAGCCCTTGGAAGAAATAAGGATTGAATTATTTATTTTTTTGTTTTAAAATAAAAATGGATAAGGGTTTTCAAGCTCAAATGCACCCATGAAAATGAAGTAAAAATTTTAGGGTAGTAGATGGGTAGGTACAAGTAGTTTTTACAATCATGGATAAATAAAAAATTGGTCATTTCATTTACTAACTTCCTTTAAAAATCATCCCCTTGTAAAAATACTCCATCCCTCCGTTTCCATTCTTTCCCCTTCATTTTTCCCTTTTTCCCATTATCATCCATTTGTCCTTTGCAAAAAATACCTTTTCCTAAGTGAAAAACACATTTTACTTAATGAAAGTAAAAAGCCCTTTAACTAATTTCCCTTTACTCAAAAAACACCCAAAAAATAGTTTTTATCCTAAGTTAAATGATTTGATCTTTTTCGGGTCCCACAGTGAAGGAATTCACTCCCGACATAAATTTTTTACATTATACTTAGTTTAAACACACATCCTGCAAATATTCTTTATTAACATTAACTTATGTATTAACTCCTTATATATACCTTTTAGCCCGTATTAATATAATTCATTTATAATATATCCCAACCCATATTTTTATTTTAACCTATGTTATATTTCCCCACATGTTATATAACCTCGCATCCCATAGGTTAAAATTATTAAACTCTACTTATATATACCGATCACACTATATATAATCCCCGCTAGTTATAAACTTACACCTTCCCGCATCACATTGGTTATAATATATTAAAACCCCAATCATTTAACTGTATAACCAATAGTATATAAAACCCCGTTTATATGTATTAAAACATAGTTTAAATACATATTAACCTCCCTAACTATTTAAATCACAGGCCCCACGCCATCAAACCTTACAACTCTATCGCACAATCCGATCCGTTTGATCTTCATCCGCCAGATCCAACGGCGGTTATCCCTTGTTGCACATTCCTTAGTGTGATATTTAACATACCCTAAGGCTTGCAATAAGTGTGATTTTCGGGCTTTCTCTCCCCTCTACGTGTCTTAATTGTATTGGATTGCACCAATCAAACTAATTCCACTTACCACCTTCATTCATTGCGAAAACTTCTCTCAGTTTTTTCCTCCCCCACACCCAAACCACTCATCCATTTGAATTGACCACACAAACAATGCATTCACTGTTGAATGAAAATGCTTATAAACCATCCATTTTCACTCTTTTTACTTTCTGTTACCATTTTCGCGAAGAAGAAGCATTGAAGACCAATTGAAATAGAATTCACCAATTTGATTGCTACAAACAGTGCAGAAGTTATCCAAGTGCTTATAAAGACCAGCAGAACCTCAGGAAACCTTCTAAAACCCCAAAAACCCTCCTGCACAGCAAAACTTTAGGTTTCCCAGGTACTCTTCAGAAGAACAGACCCATTCATCAATGAAAAGAAGTAATACAGTTAATCGAATCATTTAGGACCCTTTAAACCTAAAGAAAACCCAATTTATTCATAAATCCTTTGTTCTGTAAACACTGAGCATCTTTTCACAGATTTTGAAGCCTCAGACTATTTTTAAACACAGAGTTTGAATAATTGAAGCCATCTACAGACCTGAAAAATCCTTATGTGACCTTCAACCGTTTCTTACATACTTTAGGCATCCTTTTTGCATAAAATTGATGTTTTGAGATTATTTTTTATCACAGAGAGTGCATTATAAGCCCTAGATATTATTTTTGGAAGCTCTAAGGTCTTGAAGTTTCTCTTTTTATAGAGATTACAGCTTGGTTAAACTGAATGAGTTTAAAACCTTTTTGCAGACAATAGATAACCCCTGTTTTATCCAAACCCATCTACAAATTGTTTAAACTTTCAAAGGTGCTCCTACAGGCCTAAATCATTGTTCTAAGGTCAAAAGGGTATTGGAATTGATAAATCAAACAAATCAATGGCTTCCAAAAACATTCTAGCAATCAATCCTCTACAACCCCCTATTGTATATGTAGAGCACATTCCCCTCGCTGATACAGGCTTCAAGATTACTGATACAGTGATAGAATTCAACCTTCTTGAGCTCCACTGCTGGAGCCGAGAAAAATCCCTAGATCAGGCTGATGAAGTGTTCATATGGGAATCAAATTTGCCAAAATATGGTGTTCCTCATACTTACCAATGCCCAGAAGTAATCAAACTCTGCCAATCATGCTACTCTCTTGATCAAAGAGCCATAGTGAACTCTAGAAAAGAAGTTTTGTTTACCATTACAACTGAGTCTATCAACCAGATGTTACACATACAGCTTGGGCCAAATTAAGTTCATTTATCCATTGAAATCCCTCACTCAGTTATACTTGGATCTGGACTTCCCCAAGAGGTTCCAGATTTTTCATACCTTCATGCCTTCTTATGTAGAAATTCCCAAGCTAAATCCTCCATACTTGTTTGCTAAATTCTCTGAAAGGACAAGACATATTATTTCCATGTTGTCTTTCATTCTTGGTTATTTTACAGATGAACATGTTGATGTTGCAGTGCTTGGTTTCTTGTTTAATTTTACACCTGGTCAGCCTCCTGCTACCATTTTTAACTTTTCCCAGTACCTTGCTGACAGTATCCATGAGAAATTGGTAAAAATGCCTTTTGAAGGTGTTTTTAAGTACTCTTCCTTCCTATTTCACATGTTCCTATATTTTCAGTCTGAGAAGTTTAATGCAAGCCTTCAAAAGATTGATGTGGAAGGAAATCCACCATCAGTCATCTTTTGGACTTCCTTGATAAGGAAATATTAAAATGAGTTCACCTATACAAATTTTACAGATTCCTTCATTCATCCCATAGTAAATTTTCTAAACAAAAATGTACAGCCCAGAATTAATAATGAAATCAAGGAGGTCCTACAATTGTCTGAGCACAATAGGACATGTGATTGGTACTTGTACCAAAACCATACAGAAACAAGAGTTTATGGATCAAGTCTTATCCCTTATAAACTACCCAAATACCTCCCTATGAGGTTATTTACCCTTGAATACATAAGGCAGATTATTAATTCAGATGCAGTTAATTTCTTAATAGCAAAGAAGAAAGCACAGTTCAAGTTGAAGAACTAGGTTGGCCCTTTTATCTGTAACAATAGAGAGGTAGGTACAAAGGCTGAAAAACATTTGCATAAATTCAAGTTCAGTCATAGTTTCCTATGGTATTATGATCCCCTTGGTGTTATTAGTAAAATGAGAGTTAAATGAAAATTAACTCCATATGTACATGAAAAGAAGCCAGAGATTGAGAAATTCTCAAACCAATCTGAATGGTTAGAGAACACATTGGTAGAGGCAGAGAAGCAAAGTGATACTAGTCAAAATTTGCAAACTCTAGCCCAAGAAGACAGAGATGTAAAGAGAATCAGAGAGGAAGGAACCTATACTGCAAAAACTACAACAGAGACAAAATTCAAATTGAGATACAGTAAAAATCCAACGCTAAATCCTGCCAATAAATAAAAGGAAACAATAGAGGTGATTGATATAGAAATAGCAGAAAAATTCAATGCACCTCCCACAATGATTAAAGAGGAACAGTAGCCCACAACTTCAAAGACACAACTAATTTGGAAACAACACAGTATTGAAGTTTCTTCATCTAAGAAAACAACAGAAAAGGACATGGATATCAAAGAAAGATACAAAGAAATGAAATCCAGAAATTAAGAAATTAAGACAGAAATATATTCTCAGCATCTGAAACAAACTCCAGGCATCTAGAATAGGCTACTTTCAGCCTTTGACTATCAGAATATAAAATTCAAATGTCATTTCTTCAACCTACAGTTCAGACTCCTAGGTCATCCTCAGATTACAAAAAGATAGAGTTTGAAGTCCCAGTCCAGGATATTCATCCTCTGGATCAAATTGAATTTCATAAGCAGGCAGGGGAGATGATTTATTCTATAATGACCACCAAGGCTATGAGTGCATAGAAACTGCAAAACACTCTGGTAAATGTCAGAGATCAACTCAAATTGGAGAAATCATCTTCACAAGAAAAGGACACTAGAATCAAATCCTTGGAAGAGCTAGTAATTGAAGTAGGATATGATCCTCAAAATGTAAAAGTTGCAGAAGAATTGATCAAGAAGAAAAATGCAGACATTGCTGCATTAAAGAAACAAATAAATTTTCCCCCTACAGAACATCCTCAATCCAAGGAGGTGTTACAGGATACCAATCAGAAAGATGAGATGATGAATCTCATTTTACAGTTAACAGCTCAGATAAAGGAAATGGAAATTGAAATGGACAAGTTGGTCCAGGAGAAAGAATCCAACAAAGCAAAGGAAGTTCCTGCCACTGTCATCCCTCTAGTCACAACAGTTGTACCTTCTACTTTGGCAGAATCACTAGCTCATAATGTCCTGATGGCCACAACACTTCCAGTTACTTCATCTACAACTTCAGCCACAGAATCTTCAACAACAACAACACAACATTCAGATGAAGAAAGAAAACTAGTAAAGGCTATGCAACATATGTCTATTCAGACCAATGAGATAAACAGACTAAAAGAACAGCTCAAAATTCTTGAAGATGCAAAGAAAATTGCTCAAATAAATGCTAATAATGAAGAACAAAAAGCTAACATATTGAATGAGCAACTGAAAAAGTTAGAAAAATAACTAACATTGAAGGAACCAATGGCACATGTCAAGCAACAATTATGGTCCAATATCATTGAAGCAGTCAATGATATTTGGCCATCCATACATGTCATATATGAGAAAAAATACTTAGTAAAATCAGCAAGAGAAGCAATCCAGAAGATCAAAGAAGAGCTTGGTAAAAAACATGAAGAAGCTCTAGAAATCATCAAGTTTCTTAATTCCAAAAATAGACAAGAGCTGGAAGAGATTGGAATTAATGATAGAACAGAGACCATCCTAGAAGTTAGGAAGGTAATCTCAAAGAATAATCTAATGATATAGTTAGAA